>CM061920.1:27133173-27233496 GCA_031002005.1 Vandiemenella viatica | reverse complement strand
GGAAGGCTAGCTTGGTCATGGTGTTTGTCACACTGTGACGTCACGTGTCGGCCTTCGTTGACGGGCAGAGATCTCTTCTCTCCCTGTCCACAGATGTCGCCATTAGAGTAAGCTAAGTGGTTAGTTTGTATGTCACTAAAATCCTTATAATAATTGTTAGTTTTTGTTTATTTGTATTCATTCAAAGTAGATGTTTTTTTTTATTATTTTTTATTTTTTTTTTGCTGTCGTCAGTCTTTCGACTGGTTTGATGCAATCCTCCATCCTTTCCTATCATGTGCTAACCTCTTCATTTCTACATACCCCTTACAGCCCACGTCCTCAATTATCTGCTTCATATAGTCTAATCTCTGTCTTCCTCTACAGTTCTTACCTTCGACTGTTCCCTCCACTAACAAATTAACCAATCCTGCATGTCTCAAAATATGACCTACCAGCCTGTCTGTTCTTTCTGTAAGCTTCTTCCACAAACTTCTTTTCTCACCCATCATTTCCAAAACTCGTTCATTTCTTACTTTGTCTGTCCACTTAATTTCAGCATTCTTCTGTAGCACCACATTTCAAAAGCTTCAATTTTCTTTATTTCCGGTATTCCTAAAGTCCATGTTTCCCTACCATAAAGTGCTGAGCTCCACACATAAGAGTTTCAAAAAGTTCTTTTTTTCTAATTCCTAGATCAATATTTGAAACTAAAAGGTTTCTCTTTTTCATGCTCTTTTTGCTAGTGCTATTCTGCTTTTAACATCATTCCTGCTTCGGCCATCGGTTGTAAACAGAATTCACTTACTTCTCCTATTGCATCCGATCCTATTTTTATATTTAATCTACTAGTATTGGTATCATTTCTGCTACATTTCATCACTTTTGTCTTGCTTCGATTTATATTCATTCCAAAATCTTTCTTCAGTATTTTGTTCATACCATTCAGTAACTTTTCAATATCCTCAGCGCTGTCTGCTAACAAGACAATGTCGTCAGCAAATCGTAGCTTACTGATTTTTATCTCCCTGAAAACTTATGCCACATGGAAATTTATTCTCTTCCAATTGGCATTATAGAAAATAAAGAACGTTGGTTAGTTGTCATGTCTTTGCAATGGTTAATTATTTTTTTCCGTTCAAATGGTTTTATACTGGAGTATCTTGTCTCAAACCTCATGGAAACAGTACAAAAGATTAATATCGCAGATCTGAGGCGTTTCAGGCTACTGGCCTCGGCAGAGATTTGTACAATCCACTTTATGAGGTCGCGACGGGGCGCTAAATTAACTGACATGAAACGGAACAGTGAAATTCCGGGACGCCGATTAGATCTGCTTCAAAGGGAGTCCTCGGTGCAGCAAGAAGCGCCTCGTTACGCTCTGCTCCCTCCAGAATTCCAGGCTCGCCGCAGCGGCATTCCAGGCGTCTCCGCCGCTCATCTGGCCAGCACGAGTCACTTACGACACTCGGGCCTGGTATCGAGCACCCACCACGGCGGCGTATAGAACAAGGGAAAACAAACTGCAACAACATCTAATCATTCCATGTTAGAAATGATCCGTTTATATGACACTAGAATAACTAGATACGTTAATAATATACTACAGGAAGCGAATAAATGGAAAAGTCAGACGGCAATAGCGCTATTTATCCAGTTTTCGCTGGCACTGTGTTCAAGCAACTGTAAAACGAAGAATACGCATCAAAAATAACGTTTGACTAAAGCAAAGCTTAAGACCACATACACAGGCCCGCCGCTAGCTGTTTGAGCGCCCGCGTGCAATACCGATTATGCCGCCCCCTATCTAACTACAGCCAGTGGTGGATCTAGGAATTTTCCGAACCGGGTCAAAAGAATGTGAGATTGCCGCCCCTTCAAATATTAATTGCCGCACTCGATTTGCCGCCCCCCTCGACCTGCCGCCCGCGTGCGGTGCACGCCTTGCACGCCCGCTTACGGCGGCCCTGCATAGGACAGGGGGTAGGAAAAGGTTTCAAAGTTCTGCACTTGTTGGAGAGAGTGATGAGGTGATGTACGAGAGAAGTCAAGGAATTGGGTTACAAAAACTTTGGTCAGACCATTGCTCGAATATGGTAGTGTAGTATGGGACCCTCATTTTACGTATCAAATACAGGAGTTGAATAGTGTGCAAAAAAGGGCTGCTAGATTTGTTTCTGGAAATTATCGCAGAATGCAATCAGTGACGGATATGATAAAGGAGCTGGAATGGGATTCATTGCAAGACAGGAGGAGAATGAGGAGGGTCATGGGAGTGTACAGGGCATATACTGGCGATGAGGCATGGAAAGATATTGCAATAGGTATGAAAAGTAGTGCATGGAAGGGAAAAGATGACCATGACCACAAGCTGGCACTCGATTTCAGGCACAAGGGTGTAGGAAGATTCTCTTTTTTAGGTAAGGGTGTCAGGGATTGGAATGAGTTGCCAAGAGAAGTGATGAATAATTTACCGAAAACTTTGAAAGAATTTAAAGATAAAATTTGTGGAGGGCAAATGTAGGTAGGTGCAGGATAGGGGGAAGATGGGTGTGTTAGGGATATTGCCACCGGAGCCTATGCTCCATTGCAATTAAATTAAATTAAAGCTTCGTAAGTTCCCTATCATTTGATACACCTGTCCTGCCCAATTTATCTAAATAAACGCAATTTACCTATATAAAGAACGATTTTTTTTTACTGTCCCGATCTGTAACCTGATCCCCGTTTTTTTTTTTTTTTTGCTTTCCATCCCGATTTTTAACAAATCTGACCTAGAAGGTAGGGTAGGTATTGAAAATAAAACTTCTTATGAGTTTCATCGAAGAACTGTTTCAGTTGTAATTCAATGGCCTATCATGTGGAAAACAATATTATATTTACTATTTGTCGTCGTTACCTGATTCATAATGAAAACAAATTATAAAAACGAAACGAAACGAAACTACTTTATGTTTTAAATCTGGATCTGTTTGCCACGTCTTTGTATACTTTTGATTGTATTTCTTTAATTTCTTAGACATGATTAACAAATTGTTTGTCGACACACTACAGGATACACACAACAGCACAATAGATTCGACCAGAAATAACTAAACGATAACGGCTACATTGTTGCAAGTTGGTTGTTCTCACAACAACCAAAGTCTTTCCATAGGGAACCGAAACAATTATATGTCTCTGGTAAACAATTAAACGCTGAAATCTATGCTTTTTTTTTCAAATCAGAAACAAATATTTTATTCTGTGGTAAGAAAAATATAATCAGTCATAGAGAAGTCTGAATTCATAGTAACGAGGATTTGATGTCGCTATTTAAATATTCAACTAATAAAAACAAGAAATCATAAAGTATATAAAAAAATACCACTAAAAACTTCCCCTAAAATTAGAAAGCCCCTAAAAAAATCCCATGACGCGTGTATACCCCCTAAATTTAGGGGGAAAACCCCTAAGTTGGCACCCCTGTTCTGCAGTGAATGGGACGAGAATAACGAAGACTTCCTTGATTCCATTGTTACGGGGATGAATAGTGGTGCCATATGGAGGAAGGAAATATATGGAGGAGAAGTGACGTTTAATTGGTGAAGCAGGCTCGCGCATGCGCAGTGGTGGCAGCGACGATATTGCGCTTCCAAACAATTGCGATATTCCCAGTATATCCCGAAAACTAAGCAAGATATCGAAAAATTTTATTCTTTATTTTCGATTTGTCTCGTCGTGTTACATAAGAATCGATCATTAAATTTGACTTTTGCGAAATTTTTCTTCTCCATTTCAACTCAAGACACCTCATTTTTTATACAGTATATCTCTAGAACTAGGTGAGATATCGAAAATTTTTATTCTCTCTTTTTTCATTTGTCTCGTCTTTTTAAATAAGAATCCATCATCAAATTTGACCAATTTTTTCTTCTGAATTTCAACCAAAACCATTTCACATTTGGGTCAGAATATCTCGAAAACTAAGCAGGATATCAAAAAATTTTATTCTTCATTTTTTATTTGTCATATCGAGTTACATAATAATCCATCACCAGATTGTGGCGTCACCTTTATCCTAGAGTCCCCTTGAGGTTTTTGTACATTTCCCCGTGTCTGTATGGAAGCGGCCATGCCCCCTCCACTCCGGCCTGCCCCCCCCCCCACTCCTCCTCCGCCCTGCTTCACTTCAATGCGTGGTGAAGGTCTCTTGCGTCGTCTCCATATATTTCCTTCCTCCATGGGTGCCATTACGTTACTCCGGAAACAAAAAAATAATCGCGCCAATGGAAACACGCCGGATCGCCACCACCAAAGAAGTTTAAGCAGCAGCTGTCAGCAGTAAAAATCATGGCATCGGTATTTTGGGACCGGCGTGGTGTACTGCTCATTGATTTCATGCCTAGAGTGACCACCATAAACTCCACAGGTTATTGTGAGACTTTGAAAACGCTCAGACGGGCAATCCAAAATCGTCGTAGGGGAAAACTCAGCAAAGCCGTAAGGCTGCACAACGACAATGCCCGTCCACATGTGTCGCAACAAACGAAGGAGTTAATCGACAAATTTGGCTGGGATGTCATTGACCACCCCCCTTACAGCCCCGATTTGGCACCCAGCGATTTCCATCTGTTTCCGAAATTGAAGGAGCACCTAGGAGGTCTACGATTCCAGACGGACGAGGTGTTGAAAGAAGAAGTTTCCAAGTTTCTCAACGGGTTGGCGGCGGACTTCTTTGAGGTGGGAATGCAAAAGTGGATTACTCTACAGAAAAAATGCATAGAAAAAAATGGGGACTATGTGGAAAAATAGCTTAAAGCTCAACGTTTCCAATGGTGTAATCGTTTTTTTCGAATAAAATTCCTTGTGCCTAAAAAAAATGTGGGAACCTTATTTTTGAAACAACCCTCGTATTATGGATATGAGTGTAAGCCCGTGACCGTTTCTAGCGCATCGTCACGGGTCTAGAATAGTTCCGTTTTTTATGGTCAAAGATTATGCCAGGTTTACCTGATCTGGCCAAATACGAAACGGACCTGTGTTTCACACTTGAACCTGAAGAACTCAGAAGTATATATAGATGTATTAAACATGGACAGAGACGATAGCGCTATCGTATAATTGTTTTCAAAAGGTCGTGGTTGCTAGATTCAAACTTGACTTGCATTCTAGAAAACTTCAAGAATTTCTCTTCAAAGGGAGTGCACAATTGCTTCGAAAGCATCACGTTGTTTTTATTGATGCTGGCAAATATTCATAATTTAATCTTTAGTCATAGTGTCCGTAACGGCCAGAGAACTTAATACAGAGTTTTAAATAGTCTAAGCAAAACAGTAGAAATGAATTGTCTCAGTGCTCGATTCGATGTAATATTTGGTCTGATATCCACTTTACATAACCTAATAACTCACGTACACCGTACTTGTACAAAGACCATTAACGAAAGTGATCAGTAAAATACGTAAAAAGCAATTAAACCGTAAACTTTGGGCAAACAGAAACATTAGCGAAAGGTTTAATTAAATCCAAATTTAGCCTAGGCCGGAATGACAATTGGAATTCGCTATTACAGTAGAGACTATTAGTCATATAAGTTTCTTAAAGTCTACATCTTACTTCACTTACTCCAAGGATGTCAATTTTCAATCTGCATTTCTCTGCCTCCACATTTGCAAGCTTCCCACTCATATACAAACTGCATACATTCCATGTGGCAATTCGAATTTGTTGTCATATACTTTCATCTTTCCAATCACAGCAATGTTCCGGCATTACCCCCGGAGATCCATTTGGGGGAATTGAAACTCCGGATGAATGAAAGAAGGAAATATAAAACTAAGGATCCCATAAAATACAAAAGCCTGCACAAACACATACGCAGAAAAGGCAGAGAAGCAAGGGAAACATGGATATCTGGAAAATGTAAGGAAATTGGGATACTCCAGGAGAAACGCGATCACTTCATCTCATACAAAAAGGTAAAAGAGCTGAGCATTGTACAAAGGAAGTGGTGCGGACAAATACTGAGGAATTCAAACAATGAAATTATCCTGTGAGTTGAAGGAAAACTTAAAAGGTGGAAGGAATATATCGAACTTCTTTTAAAGACGACAGAGATGATCCTCCTTCACTAAATGAAGGAATCAATGAAGCCAGTCCAAAATTCACAAAAAGTATTTCATGCCATTAAAATTCAGAAGAATGGTAAAGCCACAGGTCCTCATGGAGTTTCCTTTGAAGTTATTAAAGTTATAGCTGAGCAGGACTCGAATAGTCTCAGCCTCCTAACATCATTTTTCAATGTTATTTATGCATCAGGAAAGATAAGTTATGATTGTATGAGATCAACTTTCATACCACTGCCGAAGAAGACCAACTCCTCACAATGTGACGACTATCGTATAATCAGTCAGATGTCGCATGTGCTGAAAATATTTCCGCGAATCATACACACCCGTATTTACAAGAAGTGTGAATCTCATATGGGTGAAACCCTGTTTGGTTTCTGAAATGGGCTTGGCACACGTGAAGCACTCTTTTCCTTAAATGTATTAGTGCAGAGGTGCAGGGACATGAATGTTGATGTGTATGCCTGTTTCATAGACTGTAAAAAAAGCCTTCGACTGTGGAGGCATGAAAAGATGATAAAGATTTTGAAATCAACTGGTATTGACCAAAATGATTTACGCATTGTCAGCATGCTGTATTGGAATCAGACTGCAGATGTCAAAATTGACCAAGGAAAATCAGAAACGGCTGCAATCAGGAAAGGTGTTCGCCAAGGCTGTGTACCTCTCTTGTTCAACATTTATTCCGAGGTAATTTTCAGTGAAGTATTGGAGAACGAAAACAGCGGGATCACTATAAACGGAGAAGTGATCAATAATATCAGGTATGCAGATGACACTGTTGTAAAAGCCAGTGATTTACCTACACCCCAACACATAATAGACAATTTAGTTCAGCACAGTGAAGAGTTTGGTCTGCTTGTCAACCCTTCCAAGACATACGTTGTAGTCTTCTCTAAGAGAAAAATCCAGACAACCATATCAATAAAAGGCAATAAGATCGAGCAAGTATCTTCCTTCAAATATTTAGGTGGACGAACAGGGTGACTGCAAGATAGAAATCATGTCGAGAATAGAACAGGCAAGGAGACAATTTATTAGCGTGAACAAATTTTTCATAAGATCGGTTCTCAGTTTGCAATTGAGAATGCGAATGATTTGCTGCTACGTGTTCTCCCTTTTTTTTATGTGTGTGAAAGCTGGACCTTAGACCAAAATCTAGAGAAAAAGATTGAATCTTTTGAAATGTATTTGTATCGTCGTCTCTTGCACATATCTTGAGTGCTGAAAATCTCAAACGAATAAGTACTTCATCGGATGGGGAAACAAAAAGAATTGCTGCTCACTATAAAGCAAAGGAAAACGCAATATCAAGGATATTATGAGAGGCGAGAGGTACCAGCTACTACAGCTCATCATTGAAGAGAAAATACAAGGGAAAAGATCTATTGGGAGGAGAAGGAATTCGTGGCTGAAAGACATTCGGAGATGGTTCAATTGTACGTCTGAAGAGGCTTTCCATGCTGCAGTTTCACGCTCAGAGCCTAGCTATGTGGACCGCCAACCTCCATTAGGAGAAGGCTACTTAAGCAGAATAGGAAAGTCGACATATTACCGGAAATTAATTCTCCTTTTTTTAACTGAAAAGTTTATCGATATTTTTTTAGCTATGAATAGCAAATTAATAACTGTATATTGCAATTCATTTCATAGTAGTCGCTTACCTATCAAACTTACACTTAACCTCTAATTACTAATACTATGGTCGCTGTTAGCTGCGAGCGAAGGTTGGTAAGTAACGTCATCGTTCTCTGGCCAGTAGCTATGGAGGTGAGTGAGTGAGCTAAGGAAATTATATAGTAAATATCCAAGATGATTCGTCCCCTTTTTTTCTGCTCTACCACTTGCGTAAAGCCCCCTTTCTATACTAAGGTATTGGCAAATCTCTGTTTTCATGTGTTATTTATTTTATTTTCTATCAAGTTTTGACCTGGTAATTTTAAATCTCCACTCTGAGTATGAATTTATTTACTCCACAAGATCCTATTCTCCATCATTCATTCTTCCACTACGGTAAGCAGGCAACTCCCTGATTTTTTCTTTTTTATTATCCCACAAATCTACCGCAAGTAACTCTTGGTAATGAACTATGAACACTAGAGAATTGCAGTAATCTTTGCTAACCACTATGAATTTCCCTCCACAAATTTCACCTTCTATTTCTGCAATGCACTCTGTAACCATCGGGAAAAACCGCATTGTCTAGTACTTCTTCCTTTAACCAAAACTCTACCCCTACAATTACTTGTTATTCTTGCATCTCTATTAAATTTGTAAATTCTATTACTTTCTTCATTATACTTCTATAGTACACAATTAACACTCTTCATAATGCCTTTGTGATATTTTCAGCATAAATCTTCTCTTTCCCAGTTTCTTTAGCTTTTGTGATTTTTGCCATCGAGGACGACAATCAGTATCAATTTCAGATGAAATGGACAAGGGAGGCCAAATTGATAGTGTAGCACTAGATCTGTCTAATGCGTTTGACAGAGTAAGCCATAAAATGGTAGTAAATAAGGTAAAAACCATTGGAGTGGATGAGAAAGTGATTTGCTGGGAAGAAGAATTTTTAAAAGGTAGAAAACAGAAAGTTAGGGTAGGAAATGTAGTACCAAAGAAGTGGAAGTAAAAATGGGTGTGCCGCAGGGTAGCGTATTGGTGCATTGCTATTCATTATTCTAATGAATAATTGTGTTGATTGTTTTCTATCTGAAATTAGATTGTTTGCAGATGACATAATGCTGTATAAAAGAATCAAAACGATAGAGGATTGTAAACAGTTGCAGGGTGATCTGGACAGCATATCTAATTGGGTTAGTAACAGGCCCGGCGGTAGCTGTTTCAGCGCCCGCGTGCAAATACCGATTATGCCGCCCCAGCTAGTGGTGGATCTAAGAAATTTCCGAACCGGGTAAAAAAAACTGTGAGATTGCCGCCCCTTCGAACATTATTTGCCGCCCCCATTGTTGCCATACCGAGTGTCGCCGAAACAGCTGTAGAGCAAAAAAAAAAAAAAAAAAAAAAAAGGTAGCCCGCTACATAATACGCTGTAAATTTCGTCGCGGCGACAATGGAGTGGAAACTGTCGCGGGGCGGCGACTGTCGATCACTCGTTTTGTCGTTTTGCCGCCCCCTTGATATGCCGCCCGCGTGCGATGCACGCCTTGCACGCCCGCTTAGGGCGGGCCTGCACATACACCAAGGTTGCCCCATCAATTTTGAGATGGGCGACAATTTCGACTGTAGGTGCTTTTTTTTAACTGCCTAACGGCTCTTAGCAGCGAGGTCTTTAGAGACGGGAAAGGATGGGTAGCAAGGAATGGGAAGGAATTCGGCCATGGCCTTTTGAAGGAAGCATCCCGGAATTAACCTGGAGTGATTTTGGACACCATGGAAAACCCAAATCTGGATGCTCGGACGGGGATTCGAACCATCGTCCACCCGAATTCGAGGCCAGAACGCTAACCGTTTACACCACCATGCTCGGTGATTGTAGGTACGCTGCGGGCCACTTACTACTTGCTTATAGTTACAATAGATATTTAAATATAACAAATATATAAGTAACACAGTTTAATTACAATCAAAAAAGTAAAAACCATCAATGAGATATTTGCAGAGGTGTTTTTAGTTATAGCCAAAAAAAACCATAAATGTGGCGTGCGCAGAGAATTTCACATTCTAGAGTGCTGCTGTTGGCGGGGCGGGATACTTTGTGGGCCGCGGTCCTGGAGTTGGGCAGCCTTGACATACACAATTGGCGCTACCTCCTTCTGTTAGTCTGCGAACCAAGATACTTATCAAACCATCACGCTACGAGGCGATTAAGGTTGCAGTGGGACTCTATGGCCTTGCGTGGCAACAGCTTTCGTCAGGAGCGCTGTTTCCGATGGAGCTACTTCTAGGAGACATCGCGTTACTGTGACAATATTCTCGGCATCAAAAGTGAAATCAGTTGTCCACTGAAACACATCAACTCGTATACAGCACCGGAGATACAGAGTTTTGCTTCATTTTATCGCATGCTCTAAATGCCATTCAATAATAAAAAAACTTAGTTCAAATAAATTCGTGACATTATTGGATTAATCTTAGAACGGATAATAGTAATAATTTCGCGTGGTCTAATGACTTGGTGAATGGATTTCTATTGGTTGCGCATTCCGCCCCTGTCGTAGCCGCCTTAACCTAGCCCGGCAATCCTGCCGGGTACAGGGGACCTACAGTTTAACGTGGAATCCGAACCACGGAAGCGTTTTGGTGTACTTCACATTGCACAGCAAACTGTGCCAGAGGTGAAGGTCGCTTAAGTGCCTGTGAAAATCCCCGCCGAGACAGGGATTCGAACCGGGGACCTTCAGACTTCAGTCAGACGCCTTAACCACTGAGCCACCAGACCACTCTTAGAACAGATAATAAATGTATTAAATCTCAGAAATGCCGTCATTATTTTTATCATTAATTTCATAAATCCTTGTACTCACTTTCTCGATCTCATTGCTAAAATACGTAATGTTGACTAACATAAAATGTATACCGAAATTGTCGAACAAAATATGACACAAAAAGGATATTATGGAGTGTACCATGTTTCGCAATTACGCATTCTGATATAAAGCTCTTCAGAAAGATAAGCTGCTAAGAGGTCCAACTTTTTCGTGATCTGCGCAGGGCAGCAGGGAATAAAAAGAGTCTGGCTGTAAACGGGCGCCATCTCGCGTCCTCTACTGTTGTCGAGCAGATAGCGGTGGCAAGTTAAAAGGTTGCGGAGACGTACTGGCCATAAACCAGGGTGCGTCGCGGCGCTATATTGCCTACGAGGCTATGCCGGATTGCCTTAACGCGAGTTGTAAAGAAGAAAAAATAGTGCGTGCGCATTTATAGGTGACGTTTTTCACCTCAGTGGTGTTAAACTCCAGAAAATCAGGAAGCACAAGCGTTCCATCAAGGTTAGTGGGTGAGCGCATTCGGCAGGACACGGGATCAAATCCGCGTCCGGCCGTCCAGGTTTGTGTTTTCCATGGTTTCCCCAAATTATTCAAGGCGAATGCCGGGCTGTTCCCTTCAAAAGGCCATAGGCCAACTTCTTCCGCTGCCCTGCATCAAATCTTTTCCCGCTTCTTATAACCTAGGCATCGAGGAGCCGTAAAGCCATAAGTAAAGAAAAATATACAAATGTGGGATGAGTATTGTCCCTCAAAAAGAGTGCTGTTACCGTTAGTATGTTACAATCGATTCGAATTTTCGGTCTTTTACGGTTCGCGATACAACTAACAATGATGGCTGTGCTAACACGACTTGGTTTCATAAGTGTATGTTTCTTTAAAATCAGTCACCAGTGACTTGTGTAATGGCTAATTATCGACTTGCGTTGTTACTAGACCCGCTCAACTACTTTTCTTTGCGATGAACAAACCAATATCATTAAGATCATTGTCCGAAATAGTACTCCTGAACAACGTGAACACTAAATAATTACTAAAACAGTTTCAATAGGTGATCAAGGATGTCGTAAATTAAGCTTTAGAAAATGTACTTAAATCTTATTTGTTGTGCTATTAAATTCCTAACACTGTACCGATATATTCGAAAATACAACTTTCTGTACTGACACAGTACATACGTGTGAAGTTGTAGCAACCTATGTTTGCCAACGGATTTAAATGTGTGGCCTCCAAGCGAGTCTCCCACCCCTTCCCTAGCGGTCCAGGGGATTCGGGGAAATACGAGGGGTTGCCACATTCCTGTGGGCGACAGCTACCTGCCTGCATCTAGCTGCACCCTCGCAAATCCGTTGGCAAACATAGGTTGCTACAACTTCACACGTATGTACTGTAGTACATAGCCCACTTTCCCCGGAAAATTTAAAAATTTTATAGACGTAAATTTTTAAATTTTCTTATTTCACAGTCACTGAACATATTTTCACCACTTTGCACTTGCCTTCACGTTCACACAATGGATCTCTCATCAACATCTCTGAATTACGTAACTTAATCTACTATTTACAATCTTAGAGCAACTCGTGAAGTGTGCCATCTCACATCCCCATTAACATTTTTTTTCAAATTTTGAAATGAGTTATGGATCGTGCCTTGTCGCAAATTTACCCTCACAGAAGGTGATTTTGAATTGACGGGATTTGGCAAGGTGATCTAATTTCAGTCCAGCAACCCGTGAGTCGCCAGTATCAATGGCTCAGATTCACACACTCAATTATTCACAATAATACTACGGTTAGCCTACGAAATAATGAGAGAAATTATTAAAGGAATTTATCTAAGCTACTTATTCATGCACTAGAGTAATCCTATTTCTACAGGATTTTGGATTATTTATAGGATGTGGTTCGGTTAGTTATGCCTTCTTTAACAACCATAACCTTATCTATCAATGGAACTGATACATGTTGTAGTATGGTTCAAATCGAACGTGAGGAGCTTGTGTGATACCTGCGCAAGTTTCTTGTGTTGTAGACACCTATGATCCTATCCTCCCCCTCTAGGAGATAAGCATTCGGATTGACAATTTCCTTAACCCGATAAGGTCCTTGGAACAGACTAAAGAATTTGGATATCAGTTTCCTATTGGCGTCCGAAGGTTTAGAACACTTCAGCAAGACCAGATCCCCGACTTCGAATTTCTGCGTTTCCTGTCGATCAGCTCGTTCTTTCCGTCGGTCAGCTTTTTCTAGAAGAAATTCCCTTGTCTTTTCTTGTCGCTGATTCCAATCTTCGGTGCAGTCACTGTCGGGATAACTTATAATTTCTTCTGCTAGTGTTTTCGTTGTCTGTTGGAAGTGCAAATCCACTGGCTTGCAGTTAGTGCTACAGTGATATGAGCAGTTAAAAAACTTCTCTATAGCTGGGAGGTGCTTGACCCAAGACGCATGATTATCACCCACCAAGAGCCTAAAGTACACCCCCAGCTGTTTCATATAACGCTCCGCCAAATTACACTGTGGAGATCGTATCGAACTGAAGATGGGTAGGATTCCTTGCTGTCGCAATCCTTCGATCCAGCGCTTACTTGTGAAGACGGTTGCGTGATCGGATAGGATTCGCTCGGGTTTGCCACATTCTGGTATGTATTTCTTTAAAACAATATCTAGGCACTGTTTTGTGGTCGTGCGTGTGGTTGGATAGAGCTTCACCAGTTTTGAGAATGCATCAACTACGACAAAAACATACTGGTAACCAAATCTGCCTTTGGGAAGTGGTCCATAGAAATCAATACACGCTAGTTGGCTAGGCTTATCGGTTATCACGGGATGACATTCTCCTACGTATCGGATATTGGGATGTTTAGCCCGCTGACACGCATCGCAAGCACGGGTGACCCTCGCGATCTCGCGCTTCAGCGCTCTATAGTACCACTCCTTGCTCATCATCACATAAGTTCTGAGAGTCCCTTGGTGACCGAAGTGGTTATGATATAGGCTTATGACCTCTTCAAGCATGCTCGGAGGAAGCCAAATCTTCCATCGTTCAGTAGCATTTTGTCTCCTGAAACATATACCATCGTGAATGGTACACAACATGGCCGTATTTCGGACGCGTAGGTCCTCTCCTCCGGATCCGACCTCAATGTAGTTCCTAATACCACTGATCTCACTGTCTGAATGCTGCGCGTCGGCTATCTTTCGTCTAATCTCCTCCGCTGTCTGGTCTTCGTACCTGTTGATCACGGCGATCAAAACCTCGTTTGGTTTCTGAGGTTCTGACTGTTGTGTATCACCGTTGATTGCGTGCCTGCTTAGCCAGTCTGCAACTTGGTTTTGGCTTCCTCTGCAGTATTCAATATCAATGTCATATTGCTGTAGCTCAAGTGCCCACCTGGCGATCCTTCCCGTAGGAAATTTGGCGTTACGTAAGAAAGTGAGTGCCTGGTGATCAGTACGCAAATGCGTCTTCCTGCCCAGAATATATGCACGAAACTTGGTGACCGCGAAGTGGATCGCAAGCATTTCCAATTCCGTGACAGAATAACGGGTTTCTGCTTCTTTTAGTGTCCTGCTGGCCATAGCCACCACACGAAAGTTTCCCTGGCCATCTTTCTGTTGAAGACATGCCCCGAGGCCCCAAGCGCTCGCATCTGTATATAGATAGAAGGGCTTTTCAAAATCCGGATGGGCGAGGCACACACATTGTTGGAATGCTTCCTTAGTCTTCCCGAAAGCTTGTTCCTGCTCTTCTGTCCATTCCCATTTCTGTCCTCCTTTCAACAATTTGTACAGAGGTCCCACCAATTCAGAAAACCGAGAGATATTTCCTCTGTAGTAGGAGCAGACACCTAGGTATTTCCGCAACTCACGCAGCCTTGTTGGACGCTTGAAATTCATTATTTCTCGAATTTTGTCTTCCGCTGGACGTATCCCATTAGGAGTGATAATGAAGCCAAGGTACTTCACCTCCTGTGTGCAGATTGTCGCCTTGTCGGGGCGAAGCGTTATCCCGCGGTCTTTCAGCACCTTGAAGAGTGCTTCCAAATGCTTTATGTGATCCTCGAACGTTTCTGACGCTATGAGAATGTCGTCGATGTATATAGTACAATATTCCTTCATTTCCGCTGGCAAGATCTCATTCATCGCACGTACAAACGCACTTGACGCGTCCTTTAGACCAAATGGAATCCGGGAAAACTGATACTGGCGGCCCTCAAACAAAAACGCCGTGAATGGCCGACATGAACCCTCCAATTCAATTTGGTTGAAACCTGATGTAATATCCAACGTTGTCAACCATTTTCGGCCCTGGAACCTGCTCATCAAATCTTGTATTGGCTCAGGCCTTTCGGCGTCCCATTCTAATCTGTTGTTTAACACACGGGCATCTAGGCACAATCGTATGGTCCCATCTCGTTTGTTTACAACAGTGAGGGGATTAGTATGTGGCGCTGCTGCCCTGGATATGATACCCATTTCCTCCCACGTCTGGATAACTTCTCTAGCAGCTTCTCTATATTTGTGCGGTATAGGATAAGTTCTTGCACGCAGCGGCGTAGTGTCATTTATTCGGAATCGGTGCACGATCCCCTTTGCCTTTCCCGGTCGAAATGAGAATACCTCGAGGTTCCGCAGAAGCAGGTTGTTAATCCTTTTGGCCTGGACGTCCGTCAGTGTCTTGGCGTCACGGATTTTTCTAAGGAGCGCGTCAACTACGAGATTTCTTTCGTCTATCAGGGCTGTAATCTTCGTTTGCTCTATGATATGAGCGTCTGTCATTTGCCTAGGTTTTGGAGCAACTGATTCATCAAGCTGATCTGACTTCTCCGGCATAACAGTGATGCGAACGGCAGCCTGTGCTGAGCTCCATCTCAACTCTACGTCTGTCAGGTTAGAAACGGTGCGTGATTTCCAATTAATTATCACACCCTTTTCCGCCAGGATGTCGCATCCTATTATCACGTCCACGCTCAAACCTTTGATAATCAACGCTGAAATCACTATTATCTGCCCTTCAATATTTAACGACAAAAGTATCTCCCTATTGCACCTCCTTTCCTTCGCCCCAAACGCGGGAACTAGATGTACTTCTCTTGTTGATATTATATCAAGTTGTCTTTCATTCGTCTGCATTCTTCGGATTAAATGTTCTGCAATGGCAGTAACATCGCTCCCTGAATCAAGGAGTACCGAGCAAGGCATGTCGAAGATGTTAGCTTTCAATCGAGGGCACTTGTCCATTGCCTCCGGTTTAGAGTCTGATGGTCTTCCAATATCATCATTTATTTCCAACCCCCCTTCCTTCCAATACTTCAGACTCGTCACCATATTCGGCCTATTTGTTTTAGTAGGTGTGCCCTCTAGATCTTGTCAAACGGAATTCCCAGCGCTTGACAATTCCGCGCGTTCGGGCGTCGCCTCTACATCTCTTCCCGAGCTTTCTGCAACCTCCATCCCTTCTTGCAGCTCACGTTTCGTCAAAGTTCTCACTGGAATTTCCTTCCTCTGATGCTGGCGGCTGTCATTGTAAGAGTCGTTTTGCTGGTTGAAGTTTTCTCGCCATGGTCGCTGATTCCTTTCGGCAAACCAGGGCTTCCCTTGTCCCGAAGATTTTCTTTCGCCGTGACAGTTATTTTCGTGTTTCGTCACGTCTTCTTGTCGCCCCTTCGTCTTTTCATCAAAATCTGCCATCTCCAATGTGCTAAGCAACTGTTGGATTGTAGTAACGTGCACCGGATTCAATAGATTCCGTACATATCTTGGAAAATGTGATGCAAGACATAACATATTTCTGCCTCCGGCATCGGCTGATCCAGGTATCGCGACAACGCGATTAACTCCGAAGCATATGTTGCCATGGATTCAGAGCCTTTGGGTGGATACTTGCCATGGTATAGTCTGCTTTTTAGTTGCGACTGTGCGTTTTGTCCCCAATAGGTTTTCAGAAATGTAGCCTTAAATTCCGCGTACACAGTATCTTCTGAACAGGTTACATCTAGCCAAGCCCGTTCGCCGGCCCCAAAACATTGCTGAACAAGTAACATTTTTAAATGTTCTGGTATATTCTTGATCCTGATGTAGGAGTCTAGTTTTCTGAGAAAAGCCTTTGGGTTTATGCCATTCTTGACCTCAAACATTGGCAACGGCAATTCTATGGTGCCACATGCCAAGTTATTTGCACCAACATCATTCATTCGCGTAGTCCGTGCTGCTTCTCCCGAGCCCACGGATGCCACTTCCTCTCGGAACCCTTCCAACTTTTGTTCTACATTTCTTGATAATTCTTGATGAACTTGTCGTAGATCCTCTATTGCCGAGTTGCACCCAGTGACATTTACTTGCAGTTCACCTACACGAGCTTCTACTAGCGCAAGCTTTGTGTTGGTGGCTTGCGTGCTTGACTCAAAATCTTCAGTAAGTTTTTTAGTTTGCTCCTGCGTCTCTTCCAATCGTTTAGTGACGCTGTCTTGCGTACTACGCAAGTTCTTGACTTCAGTATCCAACATTCCAGCTGTGTGCTGCAATTGCCTGATTTCTTCCTTAATTGACTCAGTGCAATTACCAATTTCCTGAGTTATAACTTTGCGAAATTCAGTTTGCGTCTCAGTAAGCCTACGGTTCAATTTCTCCCCTTGTGAATGGATGTTT
Organism: Vandiemenella viatica; assembly: GCA_031002005.1. Classification (NCBI taxonomy): domain Eukaryota; kingdom Metazoa; phylum Arthropoda; class Insecta; order Orthoptera; family Morabidae; genus Vandiemenella; species Vandiemenella viatica. Next base: position 27,216,312 of record CM061920.1, on the reverse strand, counting down.
GCACTTAATTGTTTTAACAAATCCATCACCATCGCCAAATTTGCCTGTTCAGGTTCGGTATCGTCCACATGTACACGCGTATCATCTAGAGGAGGTGCAGATACCATGCTACCTTGGTTTTCGCAACTGGCATGTGGGATATCTGGATCTAACTCTGCACTTTCGCAAGTCTCAACCAACTTATTCATTTTATCCATTCCGACGTTTCTACTCCTTAACCGCATGTGCAAGAATAATTAAACAAGAAATTTTACTATGACAATTATCAGTATGGAAACAACGCAGAAGATAAACTCTGGACCAGAACGCCTAATGTACTACTACTCTGGAAGTGAAAACATCACCAAATTCTACAACATGCATATAACTACAATATGGAACAAACAAGACATATATTCATTCATTCTGCCATCGATACGGGACGATATCACCAGATATGCCATATGAAATTATTAACATGACCGTGTTCTTCACCACAATTAACGTTTGGGATAAAATTTTGGAAATTGGAATTATTAAATTACTTGAATTATCAATTATTAAATCTCAACTGTATTGCCTTAATTATTAATTATCGGTAATTATAATTATCGGGCCCCACGTGATAAGCGCCAAATGTGTGGCCTCCAAGCGAGTCTCCCACCCCTTCCCTAGCGGTCCAGGGGATTCGGGGAAATACGAGGGGTTGCCACATTCCTGTGGGCGCCAGCTACCTGCCTGCATCTAGCTGCACCCTCGCAAATCCGTTGGCAAACATAGGTTGCTACAACTTCACACGTATGTACTGTGTCAGTACATTTCGGACTGGACGCAATGAACTAGTTAATGTCACATCATCTTATCACGGCCCTCAAGCCAAAACCTTTATGAAATTGTATTTTAAGAATTGTGTGTAGAAAGCTGGGAGTTGAATGATTATGGTTTTGTATAGTTTTCTGGTAATTAATTTGTCTGAGTGAATATTGTTGTATGGAAAGAAACTATGTTAAATGCTATGTAATACGTTCAAGGATAGTATTATGCATCACATATTAATTAAAAGTTTGTAATTGTAAGTACAGATGTGAGGACAATTGGCGACGGTTTGGACTGATTTTTGTTGACAATTCTGTTTGTAAATATCTTTAATTTTCATTTCCGTGTGTTTCATGATGATTGTGAATGATTTTGTATTAATTCTGATTGTTTTAATGTGATTTTAATTGTTGAAGTATTGTTAGAATTCAAGAAACATCGGTCGGCTTTCTCTGTGCTATTCTGGAAATTTCTGTAGCGTCTATTTATAAAGCGAACGACAGAGACGAGTTTAGATTGAATGTTAGTTGTCAATCAGTAGTTCTCGGAATTGTGTGTGTTTAATCGCTGGAACATTTGTTTATGTATGTACTTAGTATCTTTGGATCAACCCGCCTAGTTTTTGCATAATGTTATTATGGAGAGCACGGGAAAATAAACAAAATTAGAAATGATTCCTCGGTCTACTTCAATATCTAACACTGAATTACGTATGGCCATGTAGTACTTAACAGACGTTCGTTGAACAATAATGTAGAGTATTTGTTTCTGTGAGCTCGCGAGCATTTCATGGACAAGCCAACAGTAAGAGGGTGACAATGATCCATTATCGCATAGCCAACTAACAATGTAATCATTATAACTCCTAATGAAACTACGGAAGAAAGTATCTCAGTTTAAAATACCACTGATAAATATTTTCGGAGTAGCAATATGGTTACAGAATTAAGACCCATAATTTATCCTTACAACATGTAATAATATGACTACAAATTTTACACAATACTGACGGGTACGAGAAATTAGAGCAACATGTAACGGTCTCTTAGTTAGATCTGGAGGCGGCGATGGGGAGATGAACCAAGGGATTGAGGGAATTGGGAATAAAAAACTTGATCAGGCCCCTGCTTCAATATGAGCTTCGTACAAAAAATGCGGAGGAGGTGCAAAGGAGGGCAGCTAAGTTTTCTTGCTTAGATTGCCTTAAAACAGGGGTGGCCAACCCGCGGCCCGCGGGCCGCATGCGGCCAGCCTTGAACATTTTTTCGGCCCCCGAGATTCATCGCACTTTTACAAAATATTTCATTTTTAGTGTTATATATTTCTTTACAATGTGCGTTTTGTATCATTATTATCATATTATCTATGTTTACATGTAAGAATAACAGTAAACACAATAATAACTCATGTTTCAATTTTTTACCCCCAAAAAATGTCTCTAGTCTGGATAAATAATTTTGTATGCGGCCCGCGGAGTTATGACGCACTTCCAAAGTGGCCCGCAAGATCATTTGGGTTGGCCACCCCTGCCCTAAAACATAATCAGTAACTAAAATGATGTAGGAACTGGAATGCGAGACATTGAAAGACATGATTTGAGTGAAGAGAATGGTGGACACGTATGAAGCATAAACTGGCGGTATGTATTTTGAATAAAAAATTAAGAATAGTTTGGGAAAGGGAACAGGTGACTGTAATCATAATCCAGTATTGTATTTCAGGCGTAAGCGAGTGGGAAAACATCATTGGTGGGTAATGAAGTCGGCGGTTGGGACAGATTATAGAGGTAGGAGCTATACAATTTACTTCAAACAACGAAAATATTTAGAGAGAAAGTAGGTGAAATTAAAGAATCCTGTTGTTGGATAAGGAGATGTAATCAGGTGTCCGCAGCGCTGAGCAGTCCTGAGGAAGCTCTGGGGTATGGACCGAAACGCTGGCAGCAACAGTAGCAGCGCTAACCCGAAAAGTAAGAGCAATTCTGCAAATTTGAATTCAGTTTGTTACTCCCCTTTATACATCCTAAGGATATATTCATCATGAGTCATATGTTTTTAAATTGTTCAGGCTGTGTTATGAATGTTAGAGTTTCTTGCTTATGTTTTTCGCCTCGTCGACGTCGAGGTCATTAAAGACGGGAAAGGACTGCTGGAAAAGAAGGAGAAGGAATTCGGGCATTGGTATTTTGAAAGAACCATCGCGGAATTCAATTGGAATGATTTTGGGGAACCATGGAAAACCCAAATCTGCATAGCCAAACGGGGATTCAAACCCGTGTCCTCCCAAATATGTGGCCGAAGCGAATGTTAGTATTAAATTGTAGTGATGCAGAAATTGGGGGTTGTTACTGCATTCAGCTATGTGAGAAGGGAAACCCGCATTAAATCTCTAATGTGGACTGGTTATACGGGGTTTGAAGCTGGGCCGGTTGTATCTACATGTCCAGATCCTATATGCGCGCGGACCAACTGACGACTACCTTTGGTTATGTCTTGTATTCGTTTAACGAAGTCGTGTGACCAATAAACGTCTAAACGGGAAAAGGTCTTCAAATCGAAAATATTTAAGGAAAAAAATGAGCTTTGGACATGTTAATGAGATACAGAGAAAGAATCAACCATTTTTAATTTTTTTTGTCTGTCTGCCTGTTGAGTTGAACTTGATTTACGCCAAAAATACCCGACGGATTATAATGGGTTTGCAAAACATGCGAAGCTCACTGTCCCAGGAGTAAAATAAGGTATGTTTCATTTCGATACGACCTTGGAAAACTGAGAAATTAATAAAAGTAATTTGTCCACAAATTCACTTGCACTACAATATCCCTGGCGATAAAGGTAAGTTATTTCTTGCAGTCAAAATATTTCTTAGAATTTTATATAAAAAAACCCTGTATTGGGGGATTAAAATCGAGTCTGTATTAGTGAATATTCCCACTAGGGATGCTCATCCAGAATATACATCGATGTTTTTTTCGATGTGATGCATCGAAACGTTGCATCGATGTTTCACGATGCATCGAATAAAAAACATCGATGTTTTCGATGCATCGAATAAAAACATCGGTATATATATATATATCGGTTAATAAAGGTTAGGAAAGCTAAAAAATGAGATTAGGAAACTAGAAAAATGAAGTATTTATTTGAATAATATTTTTAATTAGTCTTTTACAAAGGCAATTTGAAATTACTGGGATTTATAAATTAGAAATTTGAATAGAAAGATAGGATAAAAGTAAAGCAAGGAACGCTGAAAGAGAGGCAGTGTTGGGATTCTAATGTAATTGGAATTTATAAATCCCAATATTTTCTCTCTAAAAATTTTATTAACCCGCTTTCCTTGAATTCTGTTTCGTTGTTGATTTAAAACCTGTGCAGCTTTCGAAAAAAGTCTTTCTTATTGCCCTGAGCTGGCTATTAAAGTTAAATATTTATAAGGTATTTTGTACAATTTTTGAAACTGTTGTTTATAATCGGACCATACTTCTAACGGATTTTCACTAAGCCGGGCAACCGGAGTTCTCAAGTAGACAGACAGCTCGTCGGGAACACTTTCTTTGGTCTTGTTTGATTTCCAGTTTCTTTGAACTAGTTTGTGATGATCAGTCCAAAGACTGAAATCTTCCGATGTTTTGTCTGAACTATATGAATCAGATTCTGTTCGCATTTCTTCCAGCTCCCTCTTCATCATATCTTTGATCTTTTGAATAGCATTTGCACAAGCCATCGGGTCTTCAAAATGTAGTTTTTTGAACCGTGGGTCCAATAAGGTCGCGATAGCTAAAGACGAAACTTGCTTGATAGCACCCATCCGTTTTTTGATTTCTTTTAGGACGAGCTTATGTACTTCCATTACTAAAGGTTCATAGTCTCAACTGATTTGAGTTTTGAAAGCATGCAGTGCGTATTTCATTAGTTGCTGCTTCAAGTGGACGTAGTATCTTAAGAAGAAATGACGCGATATTTAATTCCAAACCAGTCGGCATTGGAGGTGCTGTTTTATGGCAAATCAATATATCACTTACAACATTTTTAAGGTCCAAAAAGCTTTGAATCATATAATATGTGCTATCCCAACATGTTGGCAGGCCTTGTATTAACTTTATTTCAGCACTTACTGACTTTCTCAAATCGTCTCTTGCCAAACAACTGTGTTTAAAGAAAGTAACAATGGTCTTTATTTTTGACAATATCTTTTCTAAAGGTATTTTGAGAATATTTTGAGAATATTTTGAGAAACTAAATTAAGTGTGTGAGCGAAACAAGGTATGTGATTCTTCTTTCCAAATCCTAATTCCACAGCTTTTACCATATTTGGGGCGTTATCACTAATGACCGCAGAGACTTTGTCCGTATCAAATCCCCAATGGTTGCAGGTCTTAAGGAGCATGTCTGCTCTATATTCCGATGAATGACTTTCATTGAGTTGATAAACTCCTAATGTCATTGATTCGAACACCGTGTCTAGACCAAAATGCGCTGTGACACCCAAAAAGCTACGCATCTGCATGTCTGACCATATATCACTTGTTGATGTGAGGTGTTCAACATTTGAGGGTTTTGATTTTATTGATCTTGCCAAGACGTCATACTTGTCATCAAGCCACCGTGTCACAGTTGCTCTGCTGGTTGTTTTATAATGAGGAGAACTTTAAGCAAATTTTTGAAGCCTACTAGGTACTTTTAGCCTTGCCCTAAGGTGTGGCTCCGCCCTACACTGTCGGGAAATTTCATGTCATCTGTAATTTTTTATTGTTTTATCAAAATTAAATAAAAATAAAAATGTGATTTTGTAGGTGACAAAATAAAATATAGCAATACAATTGTTATGCTTTAAAACCAATCATACGAGGGATGTCTGAGAAGTTTTCGGCCTCGACCATAGATGGCAGCACTACCCATGTGATTTTTTCCATGGAGGTTGGTGCATGTGCCAGACACGCCTGCAAGAAATTCCAAGTCATTCTACGTTGTAGTTTGGTCTGTACAGTTGTTTGATGAAGGCGCGGTGCGAAGTTGTATCAGAGATGGAAAAAATCGAGTATCGTGGAGTCATAAACTTCTTTGTAAAATAAGGTTTAACGCCACTCGAGATCCACGGAAGATTTTTAAAAGTGTATGGAGACTGTTCTCCTTCCTATTAGACAGTTAAGAAATGGGCTGCTGAGTTCAAACGTTGCCGTAGCGGTCTCGAAGATGATGAATGCGAAGGACGTCCGAAAAGTGTAACAACTCCAGATATCATCCAGAAAGTGCACGATATGGTTTTGGATGATCAACGAATAGAAGTGTGTGAGATTGCTGAGACCGTAGGGATATCAAAAGAACGTGTGGGATACATTTTGCATGAAGTATTGCATATAAAGAAGCTTTGTGCAAGATAGGTGCCGCATTTGCTCACTGTTGATCAAAAGCGCATCCGCATGAGACATTCTGAACAGTATTTGGAGCGTTTCAACAAAAATAAAACTGATTTTTTTTGCATCGATTCATAACTATGGATGAGACATGGGTTCACCACTACACGGCAGAATCAAAACTACAGTCAAAGCAGTGGATGGAAGCTGGTTGTTCAGGTCCAAAGAAAGCCAAGTTGGTTCCTTTGGCAGGGAAGGTGAGGCATCAGTTTTTTGGGATGCTAAAGGTGTTTTGTTCATTGATTACCTTGAAAAGTTCAAAACAATAACTGGACAATATCATTCCAAACTTTTTGACACCCTGGATGAAAACATTAGTGAGTAAAGGCCCAGTTTGAGGAAGAAGAAAATCATCTTTCATCAGGGAAATGAACCTGCCACCAAGAGTCTTTTGGCAATGGGAAAATTAAGAGATCTGCACTATGACGTGTTGGACCATCCACCTTTTTCCCCAGATTTGGCTCCCTCCGACTTCTGTCTATTGCCAAAACTCAAAAACTTTTCTTCAAATGAAGAGGGGATTGCAGCTGTAGATGGATATTTTGCAGGCCTTCCAGAAAGCCACTTCAGGGATGATATAATGAACTTGGAACATCGTTGGACTGAGTGTATCAGTGTTCAGGGAGACCATATTGAGAAATAAAAATGATTTGGTAAATATCAAATTGGTTTTATATATTTAGGCTTAGAATTTTCCAGACCTCCTTCGTATAACGTTTTTTTTTTTTTTAGTTTTATCCAAGTTGAAAAAAAAAAAAAAAATAATGAGATTTTGTAGGTGACAAAATATCGTATAGCGATACAAGTTCCTGTTTTTTTGTTTTGCTTTAAAACCAGTCATATCGCGTAGCTTATTTTTGTTTTATGCAAGTTAGAAAAAAAATAAAATTTAATAAGGTTTTGTAGGTGACAAAAATAACGTGTAGCGATACAATTTTCCAGTTTTGGTTTTGCCTTAAAATTAATCGTGTGGCATATGTAATTGTTTTTTTTATTCAAGTAAAAAGAATGTAGTTTTACATATTTAGGTAACAAAAATAACGTATAGTAATACGATTCTCTGTTTTTGTTTTGCTTTAAAACCGATTTTATCGCGTCGAAGAAACGCATGTGTTCTTTCGATGTATCGAATGAAAAACATCGATGCATCGTTAAACATCGAAAGTAAACGATGCATCGGATTGATTCGATGCATCGAATACTAAACATCGATGTTTTCGATACATCGATGTATATCGATCATCCCTAATTCCCACTGCTAACTAACATTCGGAATGACAGGGGTCAAATCCCATTTGACTGACTTCCATCCCTCTCCCTCCCCCCCCCCCCTTCCGGTAGATTAATTAGTTTGATAAGGGTCTTCGTGACTTTCCAGCAGCCCGCCTCCCGGCCTTCAGATGGGTGTTAAAATAATAATAATAATAAAAAATCGGGAACTAAATTGTAAGTACACTAAATATCCATCAATCGGCTTTAGCGGGAGCAAAATAAAAGATTTTGTTGTTGGAGAAACACTGATTATCAACTCTTTCTTACCAAGTTTGTATGTTACGTCACAGATTGCCTGTTTTTTTCTCACTGTCGATGTGTTCACTATGACTGAAAGAGCGCTGTTCGTACATTAGTAGTACACGTACCGAGCGTTCTGGATGAGCGCTAACGCTCTGGTCTCGAATTTGGAAAGACGCATTTTCGAATCTCCCACCGAGCGTGGTGGCTGAACGGTTAACGTTCTGGCCTCGCATTCGGGAGGACGCGGGTTCGAATCCCCGTCGGAGCATCCAGATTTGGGTTTTCCATGGTTTCCCCAAATCACTCCAGACGAATGCCGGGACGCTTCTTTCAAAAAGGCATGGCCGAGTTTCTTCCCGTTCCTTGTCTCCAGTCCCATCCCGCCTCTAATGACCTTAGCCGTCGACGAGGCGTAAAGCAACAAGTAAAAAAAAAAAAAAGGTTGAATCCCCGTCCGGAAATCCAGATATGGGTTTTCAATGGTTTCCCCAAAAACGCTGCGATGGTACCCTCAAATGGCCATGGTCGAATTCCTTCCCATTCGTTGCCCCTTCCCTTCCCTCATTTAAAAATTAAACCTAGACGTCGACGTGTACGTGAACCAAGTTGTGGGCCACACATAGAAACGTAGCATATCTTCTGATAATGAATAATAGGACAACTATTTTCATGGTGAATCGAATTCAGGAAATGGGAACAAATTGTGTAAACGTTAAATTATAATTAATTACTTATTTAAATAAATGTGTTTACTCCCTTTTTTAAAAAATTGTTTCCCCTCGTGTTCAATGAAATAAAATCATATTTTCGGACGCTGATTGATTCCTTAAAAAAAAGTTTCTGCTGTGGATTTTTCGGGCTTGTAGAGAGTGATTCATACTCGTCACTTGCAGACAGTTATTTCTAACATTTCTTCAACGAAGAGCCATTAAATCCCACTACAATTTTCTGGTTGTTTCACATATCATTTACTGCACTTACATTCTCGTACCTGCTAAACAAAAACTTCTAGGAGCTTCTTTTTCAATGATAGAAATACTTTAGTACTTGTCCGCTCGCATCAGACAAAATCGGCAGTTGTTAGTTTTGTCCGGCTAAACTCGAATCACAATTCCAGTTTAAATGGTGTTCCTGGATCAGCCTGCAGCTGGTAGCGACGTCAGAGGCGGTATGCGCTGCAAATTGAAGTTCTGTCAATAGGTCGTTACGGCGGTAGTGTGGAGGTGCCTTTATACTGCGGGCTTAATGAGGCTACACACCTAACCGCACTCTAATTGGGGGCGGCGGGGCGGGTTGCCTGACCCACACTTCGCAGGCGACACATATCTATCACAGCGCGTTACAAGAGGCTCACTCGCATGCACTGGCTTGAAAGGAACCCGCGTAAGCAGTAGGCAGTTTCGTGTATACGACTCAGCGACACTTGATATCTATCACGTTGGAGTTTTCCGCCATTCTTTCTCAATTTCTGTGAACTATTTCTGTTATTAGTCCTGTATCCTGCAACTAAAAATATATATTTTTTTAACGATTTTGTTTATGGATTCCAAGTTTGTACTTTGACGTAATTATTTTAGTTATTTGTCTTTACGTGGCAGGCTGTTCTTCTTATCAGAAGACATTCATAAAATTACGCAAGATAAATTTCATATGCCTTTTTTACTTACTTCTTATCTCTTTGATCTTATTGCCTCTCACTTCAGAAAAATAAGAGCTTACTTTAATTAAATTTAATTGCAATGAAGCGCACGCTCCGATGGCAATTTAAAGCAACCAACTTCACACCATGTTCATTTATAAAGCATGTACTTAAACATTTAATTTTCAAACAAATCTACAATTCTGTTTTAAGACACAACCACGCACCATAGAATAGAATAATTTTTATTTCTTCTTTAACGATATAATAGAGAGCTTCTTGAATCAGACGCCAGAGATAACCATACATGCTACTCTGCTGTTAACCTTTGTGGCGTAAGCTCCTATAATGAACTACAAAAACATATAAAATTACATCGATACTTGAGTCATAGTACCAGCTATACGCTTTACATCACTCGGTATGTGTACCTAAGTGCCTATTTGAGAGAGGTGATGATGTGAAACGTATAGCTGAAATAGAACTTCGAACACGCACGTTCTAATCCATATGCAAAAACTGTAAGCAGACAGTGGTGCAAGCTAATATAACCCATTTTATAAAACATAGAATAAAGAAAATTATTGTATATACGTTTTTTTATATGTTGCCTAGCGCACTGAGGATATCTTAAATAACGACGAATTGCGCTTGCCATAAAAAAACCTTTGTTTAGTAGCAAGACTGAAGAACCAATACAAAAACAATTCCAGATTTATATTTAATTATTCCCAATTGTTATACAATGATGTTAATTTAGAAACTGTAAATGTATTTTTTTCTTTGTTACAAAGTTTAAAAATGTTCTGTTTTTTCACAACGTGCTTAAACGTCATTGTTCTAGTTACACGCGACGCAAGTTGGTGATCGTTGGCACTAGTCCAATTTATTCCTTCACTAGCAAGGAAAATTCCTCTGGTGAATTTTCTTTGGTCAATTGTTTCAATCTGTAAAGCTGAATTCGCTCTGCACATGTTTTACTGTAAGACACATTTAAACACAATTTTGCAATTTTTCTGTTCTCACCCATCGGTATTTTCAAAAACAAATAAGCCATAGTTATAGAATGTCGGATCCACAGTACTCGTTCACAGTGTTTAATACTCGTAGTTGCTAAAACGAGGCTCAAACTGAAACACGACGCGCTTTAGTAGACCTTTATTTGATATGAGCTCACCAATAATACGAGAGGTGAGTAATTGAGATCATGCCAGCACCTGTCATCTATACAATGGTTAGCTAACCTCACGTTTCAGTTAAGTGGTTCTCCAGCTGTAGCAATGTTAACACGCACATTGTATTCACATAAAAAGAAGCTTACTTACTTTTAATTAAATTTCTCAACTGTTTCGTATTATCACCCGATGTGGGATGTGTGCGTAGGATGAAACGTATTCCACACTGTCTTCTGTGTCAACTGTGTCTGATACCAGAATAACAGAACATCGGAATAACAGTTTTTTTAACAAATTTATAGAGACAGCTTCACTATTAGAAACTGAAGATATGACCGGCATTTTTTCAAATATCTGGCTATAGCAGCTAAGGCTTGCAACAAGGACACTGTAGTTATGTTTGGAAGAATTAAAATTTTGTAAAGTGAGTCAGTATTCTTAGCTATTAATACTATTAATGTTGTCTTCCCCTATTGCGAATCTTTCCAAATTCTATCTTGTTTCTTTAGCCGTCCTATGGTATGTCTTTATTTATCAACTAGCGGAGTTCCCGGCGTTGGCGTAGATTTACCCGTACGCTATTTTTATTTCCGCAGTGAGAAACATTTGTACAAATATTCATCAGATTCATGATTAATTGACTTTCGGGTTATGCTGCGTTGTTTATTTCATTCCCTGAGCTTTCGGCTGGTATCCTCCAGCCTTCGTCAGAGATACTGTTTATATTGACATAGCAACGAGCGTCAAGCATCGCAGAGTAAAAGGCCGCTATCTTCGTTGATGTTGTTGGTATTTTTTTTTTTTTTTTAAATTCTGCTGCCTCTTTCACCCGTTGGGGCCACCACTGGTCTTCTCTCCACAGTAGCCTCGTTTCTTGAAATTTTATTTCATGCCCGGTATTAATAGCATGGCGGACTACGGCGGATTTGTCGCTGTTGTTATATTTGTAGTGGTGGATATGTTCTTTAAGTCTCTCCGCCACAGTGCGACCTGTCTCGCCGATATAAACACTGCCACAGCTGCAGGGGATTTCTTAACACCCACAAGATTCGCGCCTACTTTTTTCGGAATTAAAGCGAACCTAGATTCACACGCCCCCTACCAAGAAACGGGTGGTCTGAAGTTTATTGGCACGTAAACTATTTTAATACGTCCGAAAAGATTCATTTGTATCAAGCTTCATTAATTTGGCTAAGAAATTGCATTACTGCATTACTAAACAACGCTATATTATGTTAGAAACTCACATTTGATTCATTTGCGAAGTGAATGGATATTCTTTTTACTCGAAACGCCAGATACTTTAACTCCGCAGATTCCGCCTTTTATGCAAATATCAAAGTATAATATTATCGTAAATAAATGATTTTATTCAAACAGAATACTAATGCTGATGGCCAGAGACGATGTAGTTGTAGGCCTACTGTCAGAGATCGTGGTTAAAGAAAATATCTGTTGTTTTTACGGCTAACTATGGCGTTTAAAATTTGAATATCCCGAATTAAAGGAAAGAATACTTCAAGTTACGGCTATCTATGGCGTTTAAAAATTTAATATCCCAATTAAAGGAAATAATAGTTCAAGTTTTGTTTAATGTGCAAAATAGTTATTATTGTAAAGTTATCTTATTGCTTTCAATAAAGGCTATGGTAATTGTGTGTTTAGTGCGAAGCACGCTGCATCTGTGGTATTCCTCACCATACATTCAGAATTTCATTTAATGTTCCGGAGTTAAGTAACGTAGAAGCATAAGACATACCAAACAACTGAGTTGAGATTCTAAGCTTCAAATCGGTGAAAACCCCATAGAAATCTGCTCCGTAGTTTCCAAGTTTTTATAAGACCAATATATCCGGTTTTCGTTTTATAGATGTAGACAAATGATATTGTATAATAATATTTTTTCTCAACCTACAGGTGCCCATTCTGTGAAAGAGTAGAAACATCCTCTAATTTTTCTTATTGTGTCTGTATAATTAAAATAATAGCAAAAATAACAACTGAAAACCCAAAACATTATTGCACCGTGCTACATGTGTGCAACGAGCAAATAAACTGCATTAGCCGTGTTTCATAGTTCTTTCTACCGGAATCCCATAAAATCATTACATCTTTTAATGCTACACACTGACTCAAGAAATATTTCAAACTGTTTAACAAGAATGCAGTTAACAATGCAACTTTTAAGCATTGTTTTGTCTGTAGACTGTTGAGAACAAGTTGCAATGAATTGGTAGGGATCTGTATTCGGTAAAACTCTTTTGGATAACTGAGACTGGAAGATGCCATCGGATTCCAATTTTTCACGCGGTTAGCTGCAAATAATTTCGAAAATTTACTTCAGTTCGTTTACATGAAATTCGAAATGAATTTCGAGATTATTATATTTCCACCGGAAGAAGCAGGATGACCTGTGTTAAAATGAAAGAAAGAACGTTACAAATAATCATGTAAAAATTTATAAATAGATTTTTATTTAAAATGGTTGTAGAAAGTATGAATATAAAATAATTTAATAAATATTATTATTATCTTCCGCACAGTCAGTTGTTAAGGTTCTTTGGTGGGTTAATTTACTGCATTTATTAATTAGAAAAGTCCACCAAAAACAAGGTTATGTTGATGCTCGTTTATTTTCAATCAAAACAAGTCTGCGACATTCACAAGCATAGTTGTTACAATCCAAAGATGCAATACTGACTTACTGAATGAAAACTTGCATGAATGTCTCTGTAACACTGAATTAATACTTAATGCAAACTAAAACTCTCTGTCCAGGCGATCTGTTTATATAGAGTCTATCGAAATTACGAGAATTCTTCAAAGGCATCCGCCCGATATTTCTCGATCATTAACAATCACTCAAACAATCAAACATATTAAAAACAATCGGAATTGATACAAAATTAATTAATAACATTACAAAATGATTAGAAATGGTAATTAGAGATACTTAAATACAAAATTATTTATAGAAATCCTTTCAAATGGTGGAAAATTGTCCTGTAGACATCGTAACTTACATTTATACATGTAATTACAAACTTTTAAGGAATTCTCTTGCACCATTCGGTTCTTAAACATATTAAATGGTCTTTAAATAATTTTCTTACCTAAAACAAAGTCTATATACACTTATTTACAAGAACTTACAAAATAAACATATCAAATCACTTTCAAGCAAACTTTGGCTTACTACAAATATTTCACACAGTACAATACTATTCAAAATTCAGGTATTAGGGCTGTTACACAGTGTTTCTGCTACCTCTTGACTCGAACAACAGATCCTTTTAGGCAAACCAGTCGGATTTACTTGGGACGGATCCACTTTTCTTCTCTTGTTTACTTTTCTGTGTTCTCGGTAAAATTGAGTCTTTTATTGTGGATCTTTTTCCCGCGTCGGTGAACGGTAAGTCAAATTTTTAGGCGATTTTATTCATTTTTGTACTCACCTGAAGCCAGACGAACTACAATATAACGAAGTATGAAAATATTCTATTAAATTTAGTTTTCTCAGCTGATCACATTTATAAAACAATTAAATAGTTTTAAATAAAAACTAAAGGAAGAAGGAACACCGCGGATGGAACAGACAGTTTCTGACCAAACGATATGTCCCACTGCAAACTGTTGCTCAACAAGTCGCAAATCTGATCTGAGGCTTCCGCAGCCGGAAGTTGACTCTTGGCTGTCCGGGTGATGCCGACGTTTCGACCGACATTCTGCGTTCTTCTTCCTGGCACAGAATTATAGACACTACATTTTTGTCTACGTGCAGTTGCGGATCACCTAAATTATTCCCAGCGACTTACTGACAATCGTAGAACTTTGGCCATGGACACGTGTTGCCCGACTTTGTCTTCCAGTTTGGACAAGGCTTCAGGTTATAAAGTACGGAACTACCATAAAAGTACTGAAAAGTACTAGATTTGGGTACTATGAGTAATTTTGGTGCGGTATATTTTAACAAAGATAATCTGAGAATAAACAACCAAGGACAGGGGAACATTTATAGCGGCAGCAAAGGTGAACGCCTAGCACTGTTCTCAGAGAATGTTTTATTTTTCCTGATGCTATGAAACAACGAATATGGTGCAAATGTTATATGCTAATTACAGATGTAATTTATCTGTGTGTGCGAACTATACATGTATCTTTTGTTTCAAGTGCACAATGGAAAAGTATTATTTAGCAGCTGAAACAAATGAGGGAGGCTTACTAGCCATCAGCACGCACGGGGAAATGACCGACCTGACCTGCGTCATTACGGTGTGGTTGCGACGCATTATGTCGCCGACTATCACGATTTCTAGGTCGCCAGCTGGTCTATATCGTTTCAGCCTGACGGGACCGCATCTGGATGGTTGACTTCACTCAGTATTATGCTGCACTACGACAGGCGGAATACGCCAGCCTACGACGGTGAACGAGCTATCTCCAAGTCGGTAGCACGGCACCCATAACTTTACAAGGCTGTCTTTATAATTTGTCTAATTCTGATAATGGTAGTCCGCTGGAAATTACATACGGCCCAAAAGATGTGCTACCGCCACATTTGAAAATTTAAAATATAATTTAAAAAAAAATCAGGTAGTTTCTTTATCCGACAAAATTACCATAACATCAATAGGTTAACTAACTGCTTTTTAACAGGTTGAAGATTCACAGTGATCAATAATTGCACTGGCTTTCATACACCACAAATTAAAACAGAATTAGTACAACACTGGACGCTCTCTCCTAAACTTAACAAACACCTTCTCCCGCCAATACAGTTCTTCCTTCTTGTAACCTGCGGCCAACTCAACTCGATTTTACGGTACTACCAATCTCTTAAAACTTAACGACTTAAAAAATACTTAAAATTACCCACATTATTCTACACACACTACTTAGCTGTGATGCCATATTAAATACTAGCTACAAAGCCCGTTAAAAATGACGGGTTTATCGGAGTGTTCTTGCAATTAATTTCTTTTTAGTTGCTTACCTAAATAGAATTGTTATAAAATAAAAATAAATGTGCTGTAATTTCTCGTCCCTTGTGATGTAGCAAAAAGTTTCAGTTCTCAGCTTGAATGAAAACGAAGGATGCTAAAAATAAATCTTAACAACTTGCGTTATGTCACGTAATATTAGTTTTAATTGTGGTTTAGCCCGCATAGATCGCTATGAATTTGGAACATCTTTCATTCAATCCAAGTAATGATTTTAGTAAAAAGAAAAAGCAACAGATAATTAATATACCAATTTAAACAAAATTCATACTTTTCTTTCAGTGTTATAGCAATTCATTTCTTAGAACTTGTTTAAATAAATTGAATTGTTATAAAATAAATGCAATTCCTATTGCCTTGCGCTGTAATAAAAGGTTTCGGTTGCTATTCTGGTCAAGGTTGCTTTTTAAACCTAACCACATAGGGGAATAGTTTACATAGTGATACATTACGCCGAAACGTGACAAAGTGCTATTGAAAACTTCTTAAATAATTGATAATAACTAAATTCAACGTACTTTTGCTGTGATAAGGTTCACTATGTATTCTGGTCCAAGCTGAATTTCAACCTAACCACAATCTCGGCTAATACTGCCACTACAAAATCAAAGCTTCAATCACACGCGCATTGATAGTGACGTCATGTATCGTGACATAGACTTGACCCCCACATACTACGCTAAATTAGCCGCAAGAGAAACAATACTTCAATCACACGCATATTAATACACGTACTATATCACATTTTAGTGGTAATAATGCTTCACGATATAAACTACGTCAAAAATCTGTATGGGTTCGTCCATCTTCCTTTTTTTTTATATTCGTGATTTAGGTAGATAATACAATCTTTGAACGGCTGTCACAGTTACATGCGGCTGAACTATGGCATCAGTAAAGTAAAGGAATTAAGGGAACTGCATCACTTTCACCACTGCGCCATTTCCGTGATATGCCGCGAAAATTTCGTAATATTTTTACACTTGGTCCAGGCCGTATTTCAACCTAACCATGATTTCTATGACAAAACGAAACTGTTTAGGTTGAAATGATCCTTGTACCGATAATTTTAAGTTATTTTTTGCAGTGCTGATAGCATTTCGCAGTTGTTCAGCCTTTCATATTTCAGCATTTTTAATTAAATTTCAAGCGATATTTCCGCAAAGTATGAACGCAAAACGTGAAGAGGACATATTAACGAAGCGACTGATGTAAATTTCAACAGGTTAGTACCAGTTACGCGAATGTTCCGATGGTGGTGCTGTCCCCGGAATTAAAAATAAATTTCAACAACTTACGTTACTCCACGTAATATTAGATTGTAGTCTATGCTGTATAGTCGCGATCAGTGTGGAACTACTTTCTTTAAGACGAAATAATGATTAAAGTAACAGAACACTCATGAAAACAAACAATTTTATAAAAAAATAAATTACTCATACCCTCTCCTGTAACGTCCAGTTCTATTAACAACCTATCAAAACTGCAGCTAAAATTGCGAAATTAAAGCTTTTATCTTACAGTTCTTTGAACAAAGATTTTAAGGAATACATTATATAAAACGAATATTACATAAATATAATCATCTAATGATTGATATGTCGATTTAAACGCAATACATACTTTTATTTTAGTGTTCTGACAATTCACGTCCTAGTGTAATTCCTCGTGCCTTGCGATGTAGCAAAAGGTTTCAGTTTCATTCCGGATTAAGGTTGCATTTCAATCTAACTACGTACTACGATAAACTTGTCGCCAGAAGAACAATTCTTCTATCTCACGCATATTAATACATGAACTGTATCGCGTTTTAGTGGCAATAATGCATCGCGATATAAATTTGATCAAAAATCTCCAAGCGTTTTTGCAGATTTCATTTTTTTTTTTTTGTTATCCGTGATTCAGACCGAATTAAAACGTTTGAATGGCTGACACAGTTGCTGAAATAATAGGCTCAGTAATATTACACAGTGAAAGCAAAGGAAATTAAAATAAATCTTATAAATTTACATTATGCCACGTAATATTTGTTTTATTTATAGTGTAGGATGCACAGATCGGGATCAGTGTGCAAATATTTCCGTTCAAACGAATTAGTAATTTCAGTAATAGGACACTTTAAAATATTTTGGAAAAAAACTAAATTATTCATGCCCTCTGACGTCACGTCAAATGCCATTTGTAATTCTGATCCATGCTAAGTAACAATCCTAACCAAAACATTAGCTACATTGATGTTCGAAGTACAAAGCTTTTATCTTACATATCTATGGACAATGAATTTAAGGAATACTTGTATTTATTAAAATAATATTACGTAAGTATAAGCATCTAATGATTGATATGTCAATTTTAACGCAATACATACTTTTATTTCCGTGTTCCGTCAGTTAATTTATTCGCGGATGCTTGGAAATGTTATTAAATAACGTCCATTACCAAGAATAATGGCATAAAGCGTGACTTCATTGATTGACGTCATGCCGTGACAGGTGACGTCATACGTGACAGCTTGCTTATTATATTAATAGATATGTATATACATTTATTTACAACGTCATATGCCTATGACTGGTGAAGTGGGGAACTCACAACTTGTACACACTAAACTCTGATAAACCCTTAAGGCGCCCTGTTCGAGTAAATTCGAACTATTCTCATGCTACATAAAAAAAATCATTATTTGAATTTAAATCCAATCAAACATTCGTTTTGATGATTGAATATTTAATAAATATCAGAGCTGTGCCTTATTATATGATATGACCAATTTTTCAGTTATTTCAGTCTTTTAATTAGTATCAAAAATCTTTCATTTCAAGATTTACCTAACCCTAAAATTTTTATATCTGATCTTTTTAAATGGCTTCCGGTCTCTGCACCCATTTTTTAGCTAATACCAATTTATATTGTAATGACTATTGTATCGGCCTCAAGTAATGTCGATCACAATGCTGAGGACAATACAAGAAAAACTTAACACCTAATTAAAACCATCCATGTCCTAGTTCCGACTCAAACTGGTGACACCTACAATGCAAAGCCAGGGTGCTAGCACCTTCACTGGCAAGTACGGCTTTTGGCTGTTGACAAAGGGCATATGACCTGAAACATTAATAGCGACCTTCAGCAAGATTGTACTGCAGTATCTTATTCAGCGAATTTATTTTTCTCTCGTAGTCTGAGACAAATTGCTTCATTTAAAGTCACACTGCTAATGTAACAGTATATATTACCCACGCCAATATTTGTTTAACTGACAAGGTCAGCAGTCCTTTAATCGGAACTAGTCACGGCGGAGGCTCTGATCTAAATGGCGTCTGTCGATGGTCCTGACACTCGTTACCGATGTCCCAATTGGGACGCCGGATTACCACCGACCGGTGCGCGATGTAATGGAAGCCATCGGGAACACCTGTCGTAGGGGGGCCGAGGTCCAGAGGGAGGCGCGGTGCGCTAATTAAGGGGTTGGCAACACTGGCGAGGCGCCCGCCGGTATTAACGACGCGTGCACAATGCGGAGGGCGCCCAGTGCAGCCAACTGCGTGTTCATTACCAGAACTCTCGACACCGGCATTAATCATTCCAGGAAACTAAAGGACAGCACAGTTCGACGTCATCGCATCCTTTATCCGAATACTTGGAAAAAATAACGAGCGATGGGAGTTGAATGTGAAACGTACTCAGCTTTATTCACCAAGTGCGCTTTCGTTGTGCTGTTTGTCTAGGACAATATTTCTACTGAGATGAAGGATGCCCGCGAGGTAGTCCCGGATATTACTCAACCCTCAACAAGTGTTCACTTCTCAGATCGCTCCTCTTCATGAACTGCCGTCTTTAATGAATAATTAGTGCTCTCAGTGAAAACTTATTACAGTTTACGCATATTATTTGAACGGTATTTAGGTTTCATAATATTCTCACTAAAAAAAATTAGGAACTCGAGTGAGAAATAAATGTCAGTCCCTATGGTTGTTATCATCCACCAAATATCGTAGTCAACGATCATACTGAAGCAAGACATGCAGCAACAATGGATTCGCATCATCAGGCGTCTTAAGCAAGCAATGGAACCACTTACGAAAACAGCATATTTAAACTGTCAGATAGACTTAAGGTTCAAAGTCGTTATCTGGCAGTTTTCGCACCAGAAGAAGGTACAAATAATGAAAATGAATTCTTATACGACACTCTTTAGAAGCAATTTGGAGAAAACAAATAAAAATTGTTATCAAATGATCGAGAGTTTTCAATGTTTTCTTGGTTCTCTGGGGGAAGCCGAGACGATGTTTTGAAACCTATCGTTTCGGTCATCTTATTCTCATCCTCTGACCAAAGTCACTGTAAGATGGCTGAAACGTTAACGTCCAAAAATCGACGCGGAGCTACCTCGAGAACAAAGAACACAAAAATCATATGCGGAGATTCAAACGCTAAACTTGAAAAACAATAATCACGTATATGGTAAGGACTTTTGGATAATTTTATGAAAGTGGGAAAGAATTCGACGAATTTGCAACTTTCAGCAAACTGCAAATAACTTATACCTTTTTTTTGTGTTAAATTTATATTAATACATTATTCTAGGAGTGTCTGAGGCTCCAGATAACCAACAGTCTACGTCACCGTAAATCAGAAAGCAGTTTCACCCAGTATGGTGACGCGATATAAGTCCATATCATTTTACTGTGGTGTCAAAAAAATAACATCTTCACAGGATGGAAGAAGGAGCAGATAATAAATGGGAGGAGTACATAATATGAATAATATCTATTGTATTCTGACATTCCAGAATAGACTGGAAATATATCTCACACAACAGAGACAAAGAAATACAGAGAAGGAAAATGGAAGGTTAAACAAGACTGTAGAAGAGATACCACGAAAAAATACAGAAATATAAAAAATAACAGATTACGGACATCCATTGAAGAAATCAAAGTAGCAATTAACGAGGCTTGTTAGTATGAGGAATCAAATTGAAAAAAAACCTGAAAATTTATTTGAAAATAAATGAAGAGTAGTATAAAGTATGACAAGGGGATTCAAAAAAATAGCTGGGGCAGTTTCATTAGTAAAATTGAAAATGATTTTCATGCAGATAAACAATTCGTTTACAAAGTAATGTGACACCTAAACAAATCAGAAAAAGATATTGTAAGGTTAAGCTTCATTATAGAAGATCGATGAACGAAGGATATCTCTGGTTCGATGAAGAAGAAGACCAAGAGAATTTTGGGCTAGAAAATATGCAAACTGATTTGATAAAAAAAAACCATGCATATTGCTAAAATCTATCAGAAAAAAAGCTGTGGGGACTGATAACATTAATTTAGAATTTGAGCCATTTTCCTTAGCTGATTTTCTAGAGATATTTTTCCGTCTAGTGCAGCTAAAATAAAAAATTTGTTTTGACATACGCCTTTCGATTTATTATTTATTGGGTTATAACCGATTCACTAGAACAAGTTATGTAGCCTACATGTATAGATATTACTATACTATATTTCTGTGAATAATCATCATATATATTATTTCTGAAAGATTTTTTTTTTTTTTTTTTTTTTTTTTTTTTTTTTGTCACAAGCCGTTATCACTCTTCATACTTAACCGAAATCAATAAATGAGTTATCATGTTAAAGATTAAGCCTCATCTCTCGACTTTTGCCCTACGGTGACCTAGAAATATCTGTATGTTAACATGTTTTTCATGAGTAAAGTAAGTTTACGGCAGAGTACATGCTGTTTAGGTTGAAGTAGTAGTCCATGCAGCCAAACCGTATCATTTAGCGCTGCTAGATCGAGAAAAGCTGCAAATCTCTCTACCTTCTTCTGAAATCCTTGCTCAGTGTATGATGTTATTTTTCCCTGAATTCGGTCGAGGATGAGCCGTTATAGCAGTTTATAGCAAACACTGAGTAGAGCGATTGGTCGATAGCTTGAAGGGTAATCTGCTGATTTTCCTGATTTGAGGATCGCGAGGGTGTGAGCCATATTGAATGCCGGGGGGATGATCTAGGATGTAACTGAAGATATTCTTGAGCCATGTTCTTCTCTGTTTCCCAAGCTATCTTATGAACCTTTGGAAAGTTCCATCTTAACCTACAGGCTCCCTCAGTTTTAACATTTTGATAGCTTTCTCAACTCCTTCGTAACTGATTTTTCAAGAAAAAGTAAACCTATTCTACAAGTTGATATCCATATGAGCCATCTCTATTTCCATCTGTTTATTGGGATTTTATCAGCTCTTTTTTTTATATGTAACGCCATTTCAGTTGCTGTTATTCCTAGTTTCTTTGAATTTGTTTGAGGCCACTTGGAGTATTTTTAAGGAGTGTCTATGTTTTCCTATTGGAGTGAGTAAAGCTCAGTTGAGAAGTTAGATCTTTCCATTTATACTTCCTCCCTTCATTCAGTTTTTCTAATATTCTTTTTCCTGAAATATAGTATTCGCGGGTTTTCCGCCGTATGTTGTTGAAGAGACACAACAACGAGTTTTCGGCGGCTGGCTCTGCCGCCATCTTCAGGTTAGATGTGTGCTGCAGGGAGTACCAGCGCTGCACTGTTGTTGTACTGTCGTTGTTGTCTCTCTTCAACAACATACGGCGGAAAACCCGCGAAGACTATATTTCATCGATACGCCGTGAAAGCCTTCGTTCTCACATTCTTTTTCCTGTTTCAGAGTCACCAGGTTTTTGATAATTTTCATATTTAGTTTTGATAGATGTGACTTAGAATGCAAAGTATTGTTTCCCGTATCCTCGGGAGATGTTTCCTATAACTGGAGCGATAGCAACACCTAGATATCTATTGTAGTTTTTCACCTTTGGTAGTATCCATCGCAGGTTATTACCTGCTTCGGAGCTGTATTGATCTCAATTTGCCTTCTCGAAGTTCCACCTCGGTTTATGAATGGATCTGGTAACAAGAATTTCAAGACCAATATTGATTAGTGTGGGCCTGTGTTAAAAACACTACAATGCTTGTGCGAAACCCAGGAAGTAAGTAAACAATGAGATGGAACATTGCCCGACTGAAATGTAGTGTGGAGTACAACTGTAAGTAAAGTGAAATAGTTATAACTAACATTTAGTAACAGAAACATACTACAGCAATATCAAAACGTTTAAATAAATTGTTCCAGATCACCGATGATGATTTAACAAACTGAAACACGAATGCAAAACATACTTTTTATTTTAGCTTTACCAGACGGATAAAAAACGTCACTAGAAACCCATTATAGCTTCAGAACTGTTAAACTATGTAGGAGAGGTTCCTGAATCGCGACTTTTCCAATATCCACTGGATGTGGCAGCAATAATCAAAGGTGTGGATGACGGTGACAATCATTTCAGTTTTTACGAAAGGTAATAAACGGTCCTGTAAGAGCCACAGGGGAATTATTTTCATGGCTCTGATCTATAAGATCTAAGTCAGTAAACCAAAGGGTATAAGCAGTCACTGAAATGATTCTCTTAGAAGAACGATTTGTTTTAAGGTGATTTATGCAGGATTTATAGATTTAAGAAAGTTTTCAGCCGTGAGAGAAGGGAATATAATTGCGAAAGATCCTTAAAAAAAAAAGAGGATGTACACAACAGCTGATCATTGTTGTGTGTAGCAAAATGGAAATTGTGGTAGGCTGTGAGAGAGAACCTGAGCAACCCCGTAATAATGAACAGGCATTTAAAACAGGGTTCCAATTTATCATTTTTTATTACTTATGTTGACATGGTTTGGAGATTAGACAATAGAAATGTTTAGGTACTTTCTTATTTGCTGAAGACGATCTAGTATTTGGGATACCAGAAGACGAGATGCGAATTACTGCAAGTGGACTAAGTGTACAAACATGGTGGTAGGCCGTATTCTGCAGTTTCTGATATATGGATTTTCAAAAATAATACTGCCGTCTACGAACAACTGATGTTACTAATTTTATTTTTCTTGCATTTTCGATGTTGTAATTGAAAATAGTGCTATGTGTTTATTCACAAGTCTGAAAAAAGTGCTAAATAGTGCCACATATACAAAAAGATCTGTAGAGATGGATAAAAGTACGGCTACAGACGGCCACGTGAAGATTATCATTATACCTCCACTGATGATGCCCCACGATACAAGGGCGAAACGCAACTGGGGAATAAAATAAGATTAAAAAGGACTAAACGTCTCTATAGTTCAGGCATAATGGAATCAATTTTTTTTCGTATGCAGCATGGAAACTGCAGATGCAAAACGGGCATTTGAAATATAATTTATCATGAGTTTGAAAATAACACGAACTAGTTTGCCACAAGTTAAAAGACTTTGGCAAACAATTTATAAGGTGTTTAATTAGACAATTATTGCTCTCTGACAATAAATGTAGGATTATCATAAATTCTGCAAATTGTTCATTGGAAAACAGAAAATCTACACTGGACATGCTTTGGTGTTACTTCCATAAGCGCCACCGAGGTAAATTATATTTGCTGTTATTACATATTTTATCCTTAGCGATATCCTATCCATTAATGTATAATTCTTTTCAGGCATACTTTCTTAAGTACAGAGAATAGGTCTCTATAGGAAGTAGATTTGGAATTTTCCAACATTATCCATAGGGTTTTAGTTAAGGAATTGTGTGATACGATTGAGCAGGCGTTCCTTAATTCATATTAAAACCATGCGGAAATTTGTCTGGCCTTATGTATAGGAACAATATTGTGCAAATGCAAAAAAAAAGCTTATTTTAGACTGTTGCGCCAGTGCGGGAAATACACTTCTCTCCTAATAACTCTTTGGACGTACAACAGTTCATTTGTCTCTCCATAATACTAATGGGCAGATTACAAATCAGAAGCAGTCCACTAGCGTAGCACAGCCACCAATAGATTGAGAAACGCTACTCGAAATACTTAAAGACACGCATAGATCACGTGAAATCACTCCGCAATGTATCCTCAATTTAACTGCAGTGTTTGCAGTGTCTGCTATTAGGCCACAGTAATAAACTGTTACACCTCCCTTCAGGCAGTTCGATGATGAACTATAATTATTTGTAAACACATTACGGAGAGAGATAACAGGTGACGAAATTTTAATAATACTTTCATGTAATAATGCAATACTTTCTCATGTAGTCCGATCTTGTAATGGTAACTAAGTGTACAGAGCATAGTGGGAAAGTTCCATTTGATTGCAGAGTGCTGGCTGTTTGCTGTACTCACGCAGGCTCGTCCTCTAGTACGAGCTCCTCGAAGTCGACGACGATGCGGTACCCTGGCGGCGCGCTGACGTACACCTGGCAGTCGGCGTCGTCGGGGTAGTGGCGGGGGAAGCCGGGCGACGACGCCGTCGCGCGCGGAGCCTCGGCGGACAGGCGGACGTCGCGACGGCAGTCGGGCGGCGGCGCCGTCACCTGTGGGACATAGCACGAGCGGCCTCGCAGCTGACAGTGCAACATATACGCAGGCTGGTCTGAGTAAAGTAGATGCAGGGCTGTTGTGCTCATGCACCGAAGATCGCCGGTTAGTGGTCTTTTGAAGGAAGCATCCCGACATTCGCGTGCAGTGATTTTGGGAAACCATGGAAAACCCAAATCTGGATGCCCGGACAGGGATTCGAACCCACGTACTCCCGAATGCTAGGCCATAGCGTTAACGACTCATCCACCACCCTCGGTTTGAGTTCGTCATATATCGTTTATACCGTGCACTTCATTGATACTAGAAGCAGGTATAAATACAAAAATACCAACGTGAGGGAAAATGTACACATAGCTGATCACAGAAGCATGGGGAAAAAAATCAACGAGAATGGTGGGAAAGTATTAACGCAGCGGTCATGGCATTCGGGAGGATATGGGTTTAAATTCCAGTACGACCATTCAGTTTTTGGATTTTTACGTTTTTCAGAAGTCACTCCAGACGAATACCGTAATGATTTCTTCAAAAGGCCGTGCCTCATACCTTTGAGTTCCTTATCCCAGTCCTTTCCTGTTCCTAATGGTCTTGTTATCGACAATTTATAAAGCCATAAGAAACAAAACATAAAAAAGCCATTAACTGTGTTAATCATCAACGACGATCATCACTTAACTTACGTGGTTAATAGCACCTGACTGATAGCAGTAGTGCCACAGGATAGAGAACTGGGACGATTGCTGGTTACTACGCATATAAAGGTCGGGTGAGTTGTTTAAAATTGGAAGTAAGCGGATTGCAGATGACATAATGATGTGTAGAACAGTTTGGATAGCTACAGAGAAATGAAATTTAATGGGATATGTTAAGATAAATTTTTTTAAAAAATATCTTATGAGGAACACAGATATTGATACGATTATATAAATCAGGGGCCATTCTTGTTGGGAGCATAGTATTCAAATATCTCGGAATTTGAATAGAAGCCCGTTGGGCAGGTCACATTTGGGAGTTGATAGGGAAAGCTTTCAAATGCTTTCATTTATTTGAGAGGCTGATGAGTGAATTATCAGGGAAGTGAGGGAACTGGGGTACGAAATCTAGACTACGGCCCTACTTGAAAATGGTCGCATACTATGAGACCATTATTATGACTCTCAGATAGAAAGATCAGAGGGACTGAAAAGGCGGACAGCTAGATTTGTTTGTGGAAACTACCTTTGAGCACAATTAATTACCTAAACGATAAAGTGCTTTACAAAAATGGCGGGTCGAACAGAGTGTTCTGCCAAGTAAATTATTATCAGTTGTTCTACTAAACAGGATTGGCTTTAAACGAAGCTCGTAACATCGTCTCTGCGGAAACATCTCTGGCCGTTGTTAGTTCAGCAACGAAGGCCGAGAGCGTGACGTCATAGCGTTACAGACACAATTTACCAAGTTTAGCCATTTATTAGAATTGATTAGCGGCGAACAGAGTGAAGGCATACGTTGGTGATAAGGCTTGAAGTGATACTGAGAAGAAAATCAGGAGTAGTGTGTGGCAGGTAGAGATAACCATGACTGTATAGCAGCACTAGATTTCTGGCATACGTGAGCGGGGAAGCATTCAATACTAGCTAATGAAGTCAGGGACTGGAATAAAGTATGGATCAGTTCAGTATAACGTCATAGAATGCTCTTTTCTTGTGAATACGAAATGAATGTACCCTACTATAGTCAAATGTAAAGAGGAAGGATATTGGACAAAGAAAGCTGCGATTGCGGAAATGAGAGCTCTCCGGAACATGTGCTTGAACATACCAGCAGAGTCTCCAAGGCATGCGTATATTCGACATACTTTGTGACCGAGTGTGATTGCTCTTTCTGAATGGCTCCTATCACCTGGCCACTCAAGCATCCAAAGATGTTCTTAACGTATCGAAAAGGAAACAACAGGCTGCTGCCATTGTTGGAACTATGACCCATCATGAACGACAAATAAAGAAACAATCAAGTGAAGTGATTAGACGAACAATACAGGAAACGTTAAGTCGTACACTTCTGGAAATCCGGAGGAAGGAACTCCCGAAGGTTCGAAGGAGGAAAATGCCCACATATCCTGAGGGAAGGTAGTTACTTCGAAAAGACTGGTCCAGTAGTGAGTGAGGGAAGTGACAGCAAAGTGATAAAACTACTGTTTAATATGGAGAACTAATTTATATTACTCTTTTTCATTCATTTAGATAAACACCCGAAATTATTATTATTATTTGCAAATCGACCCTATTGGATAAAGCAAAACCTTAACTCTCAATATAATTAACAATTTGTCCAGTGGTCCATTGGTTAGTTGGAACCAGCGATCATCAGTTTCTTGAACAGAGGGGGGAGCTTATGTCTGCGAGGATATCTTTAATGAACTGAGTAATGGTAGTCCGTTGAGGACGACATGTGGCCCCGGTAATGTCATCTCGCAAGGTTGTGCTACCACTTCGCTTCAAGATGCGATAGTATAACTTTGATTAATAATTCAAGGTATAAGGCTTTGTCCAGTACAATTACAACCAACCGATACGATAATGAGTGCGATTTATTTACACACTGATCAATTAATACACTATTTTCACACTCATTAAGTCAAATATAAAAATACTGCCGCGCTAGACAAAAACTCAGCTACTCTCATCACGCGTCATTACAATTCCTAATTCTCCACCATTACAGTCACTGTCTGTCCGCCTTCTTCTCCAGTGGCCTTCCTCTCTTGCAGTATTAGCAACCTCTAAAATTGGAATATAACAAAAAAATACTTAAAATTAACCCATCGTATTATAAAAATTCTACTTTACTATGAAGCCTTTTAATTAATACATATTTACATAATTATTTATTATATTATATTTCAATCTCTGGTGAGTGGGATCTCACAAGTGTTGCCACCTGTGTGCGATTCATGTAACTTAAGTTTTCTACGATATTGTATTTTTGTTTGTGAAGTATATAGTTTATGAGGTGGAAATTGAGCACTGGGCCTAGACGACTGTGGAAAACCGCAACCAGGACGGCCGTACGCTGGGTCCAGAGGTCGAATCTCATCCCGTGTACCTCCCAGTGGCGCCAACTAGCGCTGGTGTGTTTTAAGTAACCGATATCTATTTAGTTGTATTTATTTTACTTTAATTTACTTTAACGTAGCCTTCCATTCTGACAAAATTTCATTTTTTATTTCTTTTTTACTTACGGCTTTACGCCTCGTCGACGTCGAGGTCATAATAGTCTGGAATGGGATGGGGGCAAGGAATTCGGCCATGGTTTTTTTAAAGGAGGCGTCCCGGAATTCGCCTGGAGCGATTTGGTAAAACTAGTATCTGGATACTCGGATGGCGATTCCAACCCGCGTCCTCCCGAATGTGAGGTCGGAATGTCACCGTTTACCCACCGTGCTCGGTTTTAATCAAATTCCATCTCGTAATAAATTGAGCATATGATCCCAGAATAAACACCAGATACTAGACTATGCAGTAACATGATATATTAGATAAATACAGAACAGTTTACTTGAAAAAGTGTAACATTCGTTTAATTCCAAAGAAAGGAAACTATCACCAGAGAGTAAGCTTTATAGCAATTAGAATAGTTAAAAGAAGTAAATAGGCTAAATGAAGTTTTCTTTCACAATGTGATAACTGACCGTAAGAAAAATAAACAACTTAAGAAGGTGTAATAATTGGCTCAAATAAGAGTAAAACCAAACTCTAGAAATGACAAAATTAAGGAGTAAATAGTAGAAATGGGAGTTTCTCTTTTAAAGTATTCTCAACAAATATAAACTAGAAACATGGGGATAATAGGAAGATACTGTTAGTCCTAAAGGAATTACCTAGCCTGTACACACTGTCCGAGTAGAATAACCAAGGGCCCCCGGAGAGCAGTAATATCTATAGACTACGGCGTGTTATGGCGGGGGCAACTAATCTACTACCTTTAATGCGCCCGTAGCGGGACATAAATTCCTCGATGTGTTGCCCCGTGATACAGGAACAATATAGGGGCGGTAACTTGGAGATAAGAGCGACGAGCGAGTTTAGAAGAGTTTTGCGATCGTGTCATGTTACCCCAGGGACCGCGCGTGTCATCCAGAAAGCTGTTTGCTGTACACTAAACGATAATGCCCCGATACTGACGAAAAACCAGCCGCCGAGGGACCAATACTTTTATATAATACAGCGCTTTGCTTTGGAACAGCAAATAACTGGCGATTAACCGCAAAAAACATCAGCGGAAAAAGAGAGAATAGCAATACTTCTATAAAGCATTCAGAGGCATCCACTGCCCTCTAAACTTGTATACTGACTTTTTTTTTAGATGGCGTATGAAATACACACTTTCTTAACTGTTAGCATTCGCTTCGACCGCGTTGATCCAGGTATGTGGACTAATGCACGTGCGATAGATGTTTGGATTTTAGAGCACCGATATTACGGAGCCTGGAACAGAATTTGTTGTTTAAAATCTGCGCAAACCTCGTATTTCGCAGACAAGAAAAAATACGACCATAATTTCGTGGAGCGGTGGCAGTCATCTGTCCGGATACCATTTTAATAGTTCGCTAACGTTTTTTGTTTTCTTCGGAGAAAGTATAATTTTGAGGCGAAAATTTCCGATTACCACAGGAGGAATTACAATTAGATATTTTGCCTCTATCCTGTTGTCAAAATTTGAAACAATACACTCTTTGTATACATACTAGAAAGAGCAAGAAGTCAACGAAGACATTTACGAAATCCAAAGAGCAAAATTGAAAGTCCGTTTTCATATTTGTTTTGTCATTCTAAGTCTTATATGAATGTCTTATATTTCTTAAGTTTCAAGAATCAAACTCTTACAGTTTAGGCTCAAAGCTCAAACCTGTTTTTTTTAATATACAACTTTTTTTAAAAAATAATGTTCTTAGTTTAATTAATAGTGTTCGTGAAGGTTCCGGTATTCGTTAGTCAATGAATGTGAAAATTTAGTCTGAAATATGTTGATAATCTAGTGACGAAGATAATGACCACGGAATGTGTTGCGATTGAGTTTTGAGTGTATCTAACCTGTTAAATAGAATTAAGTACTATGTGCATATGATAAGCAACTATAAATAGTCCACTCTGTGGGCGTTAATGTTATATTATTGAGATTATGGGTGGGTTTTTAGAAGTGTTTATTTTTTATATTTGTAAAACAAAATCCGGGTATTTTTGTACCCGAAAAACTCAAAAACTAGTGCGCAGATTTCGATGTGGTTTTCACGGTTTTAAGATTAGAATCTCAATTGAAATGTTTGGTATGTCCTATGCTCCAACGTAACATAACGCCGGAGCGGTAAATGAAAATCTGAACGTACAACCAGAAATAAAAAAAATGAAATACGATCCATACATCGTAAAAAATAATAGCCATATTATCGCATAAAACTTTTACTTTCTTAAATTTTGGTTTTTAGTCTATATTACATCCAAAGAAGAAACTACGTAAATTGTAAAATATTAATTTTAATAATATAATGAAAAATCCTTTCGTTATCTTCTTTGTTTCTTGGAGTTATTATCTGAGGCCGCACTGCTACAATCTCTGATGTTTGGAAGTGAATTAAAATCGCTGTTAATAGTAAGTAATGCATATCTGGTGGCTTTGAACATGAAATTTAACTGCTAGTGTTGACATAGTGTTATTTCTTTGTAATTTATTGTAGAACGACTCTGTCTTTACCACATTCCTGAAAAAATCATTGTTTGTATTGCTGCACCAATCGCTGTGGTTATTATGATGAAACTTAGTACACATTTTCCTGATATCATGGCTAAAAATATTGCAGGAATAAATCAACCCCAACCCCATCTCTTTTCTGCTACTCCGAGGGTTAGCCGTTTAAATACGTATAGAAAATGGAGCGACTGACATGAAATTTAATTCACAAGTGCAAAAAAATGACCTCTTTTATGAGCTTCAATGTTTACTGCGTGTGTAAATCAACCTAGATCATACCGGGCAACGCCGGGAACTCTGCTAGTAGATTTTAAAGCTAGGTTCAGCGATTCATTACAGATTAACACTACTCGTAAGCTCTATTAAGAAAGTTATTTGTCAACAATAATACATATAACACCAGGGCGATCCTCTGACGAGCAGGAGTCCCGTGTTGATCACTGTGTTAGTGTGTGTGTACTGTATAGAATGTTGTTTGTGTTGTGTTAAATGAGAGAGGAAAGAAGGGAGAGGGTGAAAATTGGTTGCGGTCTACTCTTCCGAAAGACACTTTGGAGCCGCCAGGCTTAACGTCCCCATCCAACGTATCATTACTATTAACAGTGTCGTCTTATCATACGCAATGTGGCGAATCTGGTGATTTGGAATAGTGTACCACCACCTCTCCTACCCTGCCGGCCAAGTCCCGATGATGAAAATTTCTTTCACCTCGTGGACCCGAACCAGCTGACCTCTCTCTGTGCCAGACACCGTCACGGTGCCGCAACAACGGAGCCAGCGGGAGGGGCTCGTCGTTTGATTAGTTGGTAACTAGCCATGTTAGCCGTATAGTCAGCTGATGGTACCTGCGGCTGGCGGCGGCGCTGGCACACGAAGCCGTTCCTGGTGGCGCACGCGCGGTCGTTCCAGCGGAAGGAGCCCTGCGTGTGTCCCGCCAGCGACCTGCGCACCTCCACGCAGTTCTGCTCCCCCAGAGAGTCGTCGTTCGGCTGCAGCGGGAACCAGTCTGCAAACACAAGCCCACCCTCACATACGCCGTCAAAGATGTTGTGTAATCGTAAGTTTTCCTGGCGGATCTGTTGGTTAAAGATTTCTCGGGCGTGCAGCCGGGTCAAAATTCATACATCTGCGATCAATTGACCTGGCTGCACTCCCGAGAAATCTTCAAGCGTCAAAGATGTTCTTTATTTTCGACAGGACATTCCGTATTTCTATGTATTCACTGCGGGTTGCTTAATGCTAATTTACCAAACTGTCTTATTTGTAGGAAAGCCATTGACTAACCAGAATTTCATCCACCAGTGATAACATGTGGGATTGGTTAATTAATTCGTGAGTGGAGAGAAGAGTCCAACTTGTAAGGAAACGCAAAAATTTTGGGTTAGTTTTTCATTACATGTAAAAATATTCCTACTGCCTGAGGCTCTCTATGCAGTGACAGCTTGTAAAGGAATTATTAGAAGCAGGTTAAACCAAACACTTATGTTCAATAATATCTTTGAGTGAGCAGGGACATCTCTGGTTGACGTATGGAAGAGAGCATCGCTGATGAGTAAAGCAGAGATATTGTTGTATTGTAAAAAAAAAAAAAAAAAAAAAAACGAATCACATGAAGCCGTTTAAAAGTTAATTAATATAATAGAACATGTGAGGAAGTCAGTGCAGAACGAATAGAAGCATTAAAGCATTAACGTTAGTGAATAGAGCATGGGCGTATCCAGCGATGGGCCGGAGGAGGGTGGCTAGGTCCTTAGATTATGTGATTGGATTACTATATTAATCAATAATAAAAATAGTTTCCTCAATAGGTTTGAGTTTTATATTGTAAGAAATCGTCATGTTTCAGTCCCCCACCACACTTCCTCGAAAAAAATACGAGTCCCCCCCCCCCCCCCAAGTTCTGATCCTTGATACGTTCTTGGAATAGAGTATACACGTTGATGTAGAAAAACAGGAGTTGAGAGTTTTGTTTGTAAAAGAGATAATAACGGTAGTGTAGTATAAAGCGGAAACAGACCATTTCGTGGTATATAAATGAAAGTATGATTTGTCTATCTTTAGGCAAGTAAGTACTGATTTAAAAATGATTAAACTCAAATCGGCAGTTCTATCAATACCGTGGTGCCACAATCCGATGATGAATTGTTGTAGAATTCGACGACACAAATCGGAAATAAAGAATAAAATTCTTTGATATCTCGCATGGTTTTCGAGCAATATAACATGTTAAAAATCAGCTATAGGTACAATTCATTGTGGTTTTTTACGTTACTTCTGGTCCAGGCCGTATTTAAACCTAACAACAACCAAAAAGGAAGAAAATAAAACACCAATAGTGCATTTCCACCGTGTAGATATAGTGGTTGTGGTGAATTTTTTTCCTGGTCCATGTTGGATCTCACCTTAACCTCCTCACTTTTGAGATAAAATATCTCGAGAAGTAAGCCAGATATAAGAAATATTTATTATTTCTTTTCGGTTTGTTTCGTCGAGTGACGTACGATTCCATTATCAAATTTCGCCATGACGAAATTTTTCTTATGGTCCAGGCCGCATTTCAACCTAATCACGTCAATTTTGAGGTACAATATCTCGAAAATTAAGCGAGATATCAAAAAAATTTATTCTTTACTTTCAATGTGTCTCGTCGAGTTACGTAAGAAACCATCATCAAATTGCGGCGCCACGGTTATTTAAGAAGCGTTACCGATAAAATTCTTTTTTAAATCTTCGTTTATGATCAAGAAAATACTCTATTATACTGTGTTACACGATAGATGACAGTGCCAAATTAGATCGTACAGCCAATTGCGAAAGCCTTAAACTGTAAATGTGGCAATCGTAGGAGGGCTGGAACCAAGACAAGCTGCGTAGGATCGCAGTCAGGCGAGACAACAGGAAGTGACACAGGGTTAAGGAGTGTAACCAGCCGATAACGTGGTCGCTCTCTCGTAGCTCTTTGGTAAAGAGATGAAGTTTAAGAGCTGGGCGTGGAGTGCACAGCCCTCATTGTTCCGAGGAGGTGAAGATCAAGTGGACATGGCCCGTTACTGGCGTGCCACAGTAATTTTGCGATCCTAGGTGTAGTCAGTTAACCTGCATGTTCCCAGAGCTGCCTTTTCCTTAATGCAAACTGATCTTTTTAAACAACAGTTTATGAGCTAAGGAGAAGCTAGAGAGACTTATGCAAAAAAAGGCTTTAACATGAATCTTTCAAGTCATTTGTTTTATGCTAAATCACTTACTTAATGGATTCACATGGTTACTATTAATTTTATTGCGATGGAGCTCATGCTCTGGTGGCAATTCACTTAGTCATCTAATTACACCATTTATTTCATTTTTTAAATTACCTTATATAATTTGAGCGTTAAATTCGTCCCCCATCTACTTTTGCAATTTACAGATTATAATTTTAAATTCCTTCAGCATTTTTGGTAAATTATTCATCACTTACCCACAAAAGAAAAATTTTTCCACTCCCTTATTCATGAAATCAAGTGCCAGCTTGTGGTCATGGTCATCTTTCTCCTTTCCATCCACTGTTCCTAATTCTACGACCAATATCCCTCCAAGCCCCATCACCAACATATGCCTTGTACATTACCAGCACAGTCATCACCCTCTTCCTGTCCTCCAACGAGTTCCAATCCAGCTCCTTTATGATATCACTTACTGACTGTGTTCTGCGAGGATCTGAACAAAAAAATCTGGCTGCTCTTCTTTTCACACCCTCCAAATCCTGTAGTTGATACGAAAAATGTGGGTCCCAAACTTCACCGCCATATTCAACCAATGATCTAATCAAAATTTTATAAACAAATTCCCTAACTTCTCTGGTACATCCTCTCATAACCTCTCCAGTAAATGAAGGATTTTGTAACTCCTTACTACCACCTGACCAATGTGCTCTGCCCAGATGAGTTTATTATCAAACGTTTTGCCAAGATACAGGGCGTTCGCCGGACAACGCTACCCTCCCAGTCTGTTGCCGTCGGCAACTTGCTCGGTCAGTCAAGCCAGCAGTTTCCGCCACACGCCACCGTGAATCACCGCACTGTTTAACACCTCCGCTGCCCCAACAGTGCAGTGACGCAGTATAATGGGACCCTTACATTGTTAAGAACGGTTTCTTTGCATTGTAGCTAGTTTGTGACTCAGTCTCTTATTAATCAGTGTTGTGAATAAACGTTTCTTTGCGGTTTGGGGCTTCATACTCTTACTAATCTGTAACGTGTTTGAGTGTGAGTAAAATTATGGTACGTTACAGTTTGCAACAAAGAATATTTCTCTACGATACATATGTGAAGAAGAAGTCGTTTAAAAAGTGCCGCAGTAAATTTTGTCGCGAATTTCCTGGCACTTTACTGCCAGCTAAATCAACAATTCTGCGTCTGGTTAAAAAAGTAAGAGAAACGGGTTCATTTTTTAACAAAAAGAGACTGTCGGTCAACCGTATTCTCAAAGAGGAGAAAATTGACGATATCGCTTTTCGACTAGAACAGTCACCCAAAAAATCATTAAGTCAGTTAGGGCAGCGTGTGTCTCGAAATATGTTCAGAAGATGTGAAATGTGCATTACACAAGAGGGTCAACACTTCCAGCATCTAAGCATTTAAATGTGACGTAAGTCGTAAGCTAACGAATTATGTCACATTTAAATGCTTAGCACATACAAGTTTATGAAGTTTATGAAGCGTAATTATTATGAAATAGTCCGCGGCCGACGGTCGAACAATGCCGGAAGCTGACCGCTCGCTCGCCGGGAGCAGTTTCTTACTTGTAGCGCTAACAGTGGGTTGCGTTTCCCGGCGAACGCCCTGTATTTACACCTGAAGCCTTCAACAAGAAGTTCTGACCTCATTCCATAATTATAAACAACCTTTAGTGTTTTTATCTGTGTAAGTAATAAGCTGACTCTTCTTGTAATTTCCGAGGCTGCTCTGGATGCATACAGACGTTATTCAGACTCTCGCAATTATGTAACATAGTAGTGACGGTGCTACTAACACGAGTTTTATGTAGACAATAAACAAATAAAGTGAGAAAGTGAGATGAAGAAAATAATTGAGGGCGCAGGTTGCATATAAAAAATATAAATGTAATTTGAGAGTGAGTGTGCTCACTTTGGTAGGTGAATGGCGTTCCGTCGGTCCAGTGGAAGTCGCCCTCCAGAGAGCGGTCCGTGGCTCCAATCCAGAAGGCGACGTCGGCGTCGTCACTGCAGACAAAGCAACACAACGTCAACCAGGCTGCAGAGCCCAACGGATCACAACGTTTGCCGCAACGCACAGAGATACTCATATGGTCTTTTCCTCTAATACATGTTATTCTACACACTATTCTAAATTTTAATACTAAATTAATACAAAGAATTTTTTTAGAACGTTATATTTGTTTCTACGGACAGAACTTTATTAAATTGTCTTAAGATTTCATATTTGGTTGTTACTGGGGCGCAGAATAATCCATGAGATGTATTTCAGGTCTCTCTTTTAATACCAGACGTATTGATGTTCTTTTAGAATCGTAAACATATTGTGACTAGACGTGACCAATCTCTGATTTTAGAATCAAATTTTCATCTTATCAGACTGTCGGAGAAATGTCTGGCAAAGATATCCCAACAGTACTTAAACTTAATCCAGTCTGCAACGCATATGACAATCAACAATTTAAATCCTACATAGTAACTATAAACACAAAGTTATTTCGGTGCAAATAAAATAATGGATACGGGTTATTTTTCGTTTCAGTAAACAACGTCGTTACTTCTGTACACAACAGACAATATAAAGATACAGCAAACGTAAGTCAACAATGTATGACCAGGATTTACTCAACATGTTGTGATGATAAAACTTTTTTGATCCGTGAGTAACTTCATGTGTGTGTCGACTTTCGTTTGTAACATGTAGTAGTACCTAAATATGACTTATTAATCCATTCGTTAAGCGTCGACTATTTTCCCGGCGACTGATTCAATATAATATGCAAATGTGTAAAAGCTGGGACAGCTATAGGGTCTACTAGTGGTAGCAAGTAACAGCATATGAAACATTAATTTTAAATCAAGCTCAACACCGATGTGTTGGGACAGCTATACTAGTGGTAGCAAGTAACAACATATGAAACAATAATTTTAAATCAAGATCAACACCGATAACTACAGCTACAAAAGTGAGTCCCCAACCATAAAAAATTTCGCACCCACGAAGCAATTAAAGAGGATCAGTGAACTTATTAATAATCATCGAATAATACCTCGACATGGTCGACCACTGCAAGGACAGGAACCAGTAAGGTACTGGGATAATTATGACAGTTTCTCATGAAATCTAAAGTTGACTTGGGAAAAGGGAGTAATTTGCCCCAGAAAACTACAATTTAAAAAAAATTGTTTCTGATTTCTAAGTGTTCAGCGTGATGGTCTGATGGTCACCTGTGTGGAGTGTAGGCAAGCAGCGTGTCGAGCTGCGCCTGCTCGGTAGACGACCCGACGCTCACGAGGTGCCCCTGCAGGTCTCGGCAGCGCTGCTCGGCTCGCGCCCAGCTCAGCCGCTGGTCCGCGACGGCGACGGCGGTGACGCAGCGGCCGTCATCGAGAGCCGACCAGCCGTACCCGCATCCGGCTTCGAGTTCCGTGTCCGCCTCTGACCAGTAGTGCGCCCGCACCGCCACCGCATGTTGCTCCGGTGACCCCACGCCTGACCACACCACCTGCAGCAGAGCACCGCACATCACTGTGGGTAGTGTCCGAAACACGAACAGCGTATTCTAAAAGTAACATGCAGCAACTATCTATCATAAAATACTTTAATTTTTTAATTCCATGGCGTTATTTATCTAGCAGCAGAGGTATTCATTGAAAAAATGTTCGTAATCCTGTCAATATCTTCGGACGTGGATAGTAACTTTTATTCTCTGCCCTTTTATTTTAAAATTTGGGAATCACTTAACGTATAAATACATTTGCCTAAGAATTACAATGTCTTTGAAGTCTTTCAGAACTATTTGATGGCTGAGCAGTTTCTTATGAAAAATTTCACTAGTAATAACTTTGCTAATGGCTAGGAAGAACTCATACTTCGTTCACAGAGGTATATATAAATAAAAAATTGCGACTATAATCCAAGCAGAATCAATTTGGATGTGGACAAAACATGTGGCAGCGTATATCTTACAAAAACCACCCGGGGAAATACTAAGTACAATTCTAGCAAAGCCGGATATCAAGATTGCCCCTCCAGAAAAACATAATTGTTTAGTATGGATTCTAAGTCACTCAATGCAGGATATATTGTAGAAGACCTCCCAGAATTTGGGAGAATACCTGTCAATGCTCAAAATAAAACAATGGAGCCTAAAGAAAACTGCGAAGTATAAAATAACATTCGGAGGCTATCTGGATGAGATACTCAAAGACGAAAAGAACACCAGCTAAAGTAACAAGACAATAAAAAAGATACACCTAGTTAAATAATTAAATAATAATAAAAAAACTATTCCTCATAATAAATGATACTAATATATTTTCATGTTCTCGCCAAATGAATGACAAGGAAGGGCTACAGTTTGTGAATTTGCCATGACATCGGAAGAGGGAGAGAGAGAAAAAAGAATAGAAGCGGATGAAGGTTCTGGGTTCCCGTTAGTTCAAGACGCCTGTTTGGGAATGGTGGACATTGGTTGAGGGTGATGGTGGTGTGTGTTTATAACGGAAGGAGGAATGAAATGTTGTTGTTAATTTTATCGATTGAGTGTTATTATGTAAATTGTCACTGTTTTATGATGGTTTTCATGTGTATGTTTTAATAAAGTTTCGTTATATTAAAAAAAATGATTTAAACAGATTGTTATCGCACATCGGACAGTATTGTTCGGCAAACTTCATTATGCGCTGACTTCGAACCAAACTTAAAAAACTGGAAACTTCTAATTTCAGTCTATTTAATTGGTAGGTCTGAGATACCAATTTATTACCATAAATTGTTTCTGATTTTAACTGCTACTTCTTTGTTTGATGGGGGTTAAGTGTTATGTGATGTCATTAATTTCACGGATTTCCTTCCTCTCGCACTTTGTATAACCGATAAACATGTTGTAGATAAAGCAGAAGGTGATTAAATACCATCTTTCTTCTGAAAAGTTCTAACTGTACCAATCTACCGACAAAACGTGTAAAATGTATGATCTTGTTTGTTGAATGATTCTCTTACGGAAACTGTTTCGCTTTAACTTATTCTCCAATTGCAAGGATTAATACTGATGGTATAACAGAAGAGATGTGGGTTGTATTTATAAGGTCCGATTTTACGGCTTAATGAATCGATTGGAAAACATTATTTTACTTTACCCCCCCCCAAGACACAGTTCCCATTAATCACGATTCTTATTCTTAAAAAAAAAAGCGAAGTGATTGGTTGTAAATGTGTAGAATTATTTCGAAAATGTTTTGTGTTTGGCTGTGTGAAAATGTTCTAAATGAAAAAAATAGTTGTTGTAAATGTGTTAAAAGTGATGCAGTGCCTGACAAACTAATTAAAAAATTGTAAAAGGAAATATTATGCCAGCAATTTTGTTTAATGTGCGATTTTGATTGTATGTAGATTTTTAATTTTGTCAATATGATGCAAAATGTTTGTAAGTATTTTGACACCTTCATATAAAACTATTTTAACATGATGTTATCTAATGTGTAATATGTTTTTATACGTTTTTAACACTCCAGAAAAGACTGTTGGCGCCTAAATTGCGATTGAGGAATTTCTGTGCCTAATAATCGAATCCGGGAAAGTTCGTTAGGGATAGTGCTAACATGATTCTCCCTCACTTTGTGTAGTATAATGTGCTTCTGTAATCTTTGGAATAGAGTTGTGGAGAAGCTTTGCGTACTCTAATGTGGAAACTCGTTTGCTGACCAGACAGATCCAAAAACATTCAAATGTTTCTAAGTCAGTGAAAAACATAACTATTCCTACTTCCTAGTGACAAAGCTTTCGGATTGCAGGAGGCGGTGGCTATAAGAAAACTTGCAAAGATTGTTGCAAAAATAAATAATAAATGGCAAGATCGTTTTTCTTTATGCTTATCAGCAAGGACAACAAATACAACAACAAAGACCTTAAATAACCTCGAGCCAATAGTTCCACAGAATTTAAACTTGATTATACAATATTTAATGTTAAAACATATTCAGTTCTTCTAATCGCCACTCTTTCAATGTACAAAATAAAACTCTTAGTCCGCTTGATGCTAATATAATAATTGCTGGAAACTGAATTTTACTCTAATTACCAACTCACGGTATTCCTCAACACAATAAAATATTTAACGCAATAAAAACTTGATTTTACATAAATCTGATCGCTTGAATATTTTCCTCAATATTTAATTGATAAACTAATACCATAAAAGGAATGGTTGTTACTGGGGAAAATGACATGAGATGAATTTAAACGAGCTCATGTGTTCGAGGGATCTTTGGTTCATGCTGCTGTCAAGTTTCAGTTCCTTCCCTAAAACTTGTTACATTCACCACTGCAAACATGACACATTTTGTGAAATACAAGAAATTGACGTCCCCTTTAAAAAAAAAAACACTTCTGATATCTGTCCAGCTCCAGAAATCACGTACGTATGTAAATGGGCAGTACAGACTGTTGTGTATTGTCAAAACTTATTTTTACTGTATGATTCATATTTGTAGTGCGTTGATCAATCACAATAACAAATATGTGACTTATGACAATGTTCTCTCTAGTTGTTTGATATTACAAACAATAAAAATTTCGCCTTTCAGAGCTCTCTTCAATGCTCTAGTTTGAGAGTAGTAATCTACATAATATATCAGTCTTTAATTCTAAAATCGAATGCAGGTTTGAATCAGCAGTGGAACATAGTTTCAAGAATTAATCTTTAACTGCTCCGTTTTCACGTGATTCTTCTATGTAAGTAAAAAAACTATGTGAAACCATCATTGTGAATTATTCGATGTTTAAACTATCTCTTTTTATTTTTTCAATCTTAATCGAAGCAAGTACATCACAGAAATAACTGATTTTTGGAACTCACGCAGTGTTCGTTAAGGTTATTCTGTTTTGTTGACAAATGATGAGGAAATGATTAAGGTTTCTACCTTCCTTGAGGATCATAACCTAATTTCTGCTTTTTATCTCGTAATAATATGAGTACATGTCCAAGTAGCTCTTTAGATGTGGTCAACCCCCAAATTGCTCCCAATAGGGTCTCAAAGACCATTTTTTATACAACCTAGCCTGTACTATACCGCCGTGTGCATTAGACTTTGTTACGCAAAATCGCACTAAACACTTCAACTACGAGAGAGAATTATTAAATTGGTAGATAATAGTGGAACAAATGTTTTATTTATTTTTCAGCTCCCAGGACACTTGGCGATACAGTTTTTAAAACCACATGAAAATCCAGCCGGAAGTTTTTGTGTTAATCACCGTCACAGAAACAGACAACCGACAGACAAGAATATTAAAAAAAAATATCGCTCTGTTGTATGTAGGTTGTCAAAAGTTACTCAAACAAAAGTTTAAAAAAAAATATATTCAATTTTTGCCGTATGTATAGATTGTGTTCTTCATTCTTTTGTTTTAGCAGCTCTTCTGCCGTGCAATTATGTAGACAAACGTTTGGAATGTTCCCAGTTCACGAATCGAAAACACGCAATAACTTTACACAGTTAAATCTTTATCGCTTTGCAGAAATGTTGGCGACATCCGTTCACCACATGTTGAGTACGTCTGGAATCAATCTGGCAGAACCATAAATTCTAGCCAAAGAGGTAACAAAACCTGCAAACATTTCAGAATTTTCTGGATTAGTTCTCACTTCAGTGAAACGCTTCATGACGAAACCGTGATTGGTTTTATGACTGGGTTCCTCGACATAGTGATGCTTTATTTACTTTCCTTAAAATATTCACTGTATAATTAAGTTAGACGTACTGTTTGGTTAATGACTGAATCCCAACGTAACTTCAAAATTAATTCCGTAATACCGTGATATTAAAATTTCAGTTCTAGCGCTTTATTATACAATAATAAGTATTATATTAACGTATTTTTTTGAGTCAGAAGTGACATTTGAAAAATTTAGTTGTGCATAAAATAACTAAATTAGTCCACTGGCCGAAGGTTTGTTGGATCCTCCCGAAAGAGTCATACTAAGCCAATGTGTCAGAGGTAGGACGGCCAGTTCCTTTCCTCTGGGATTTACATTTTAACGCGGAATACGAGCCACGGAACGACCTGGCATAGCTCACATGATTAAACACAGCTTTTAAAAATTTCTTCACCCGGCGGGATTTGACCCGGGAACAGGAGCAGCGAACTTATGAAAGCAAGCGCCTTTACCACTGAGATACCAAATCGCTCTTTAGTTGTGCGTAGTATCTCCTAAAAACGTGATTTTGCAACAATGGGAACTAACTTTTTACATTTTGAATCGTAATGAAATTTTCAAATTAAATTTATATTGTACTCAATACATACATACATACATACATATACATATATATATACATATACATATATATATTTATATATACACCGGTATATATTAACGTAAGTCATTAAAATCTTTAGAATTACATATCAATTTAATATACTTTTAAAAGCGTCAAATTTAGTTAATTATGAAGATAAAAAAATTATTGAAATTTGTGTGAGACATCATTACAAGAAACTATTACACAACTGTACGGAATGTGATGTAAGAGAGTGTTTGACAGCTCCCATCTTGCCATGCTAAATAAACTTCGTACATTGACGTCTTTCACAGGTTATCAGTGTTCAAGCTAAACATCGCACAAACTATCTGTTCGGTTTTGGCCGAAGCTTTGTGTACTAAATTATTTTAATACTCAGGCTACCTAGGGGAATTCTCTCTGTCCTTTACACGTACATCCAGAATATCAAATCATGTTCCGAAATTCACAAACATTTAATTTTCGTAGGAATCAGGAGTAATATTACAGTTAATTTTCAGCCAGGTTAATTATGTGAGGCTTGTGTGGCTATAAATTGTTGTGTGGTCTTTCCGCTCTCCACATGGTTAGTGGACACATAATCAAATGGACATTTGTTTATTTAATTCACCACGTAATGTATTTGAATTGTATATTGGTTTCGTCACTATACATTCATAAGGTATATACAGTTTGTAATTTCGTTTATAAATGTGTTTGGATGTGCAAATAAAACTTGCCCCTATTCATCCATAAATGTTAATCTATCAAACAAGAAAATGGTCTGTAATTTGCTTTAAGTTAAAAATTCTTTATCAGAACAGAAAGCATTTTGTACTAAATATAGCTTTAGCGTCTTCTCGAATTACTCTAATATTTTTTTTTCTCCCTTAATTTTCTCATGGGAGTTTATTTTATAGTTTCACTCCTTGGTGGAAGAAACTGTTCAAATTTTATTATTAATTTTATTTATTTTTGGAGATAATTTTAATGATCTTTGGAATGTGCATAAGAAACTGTTAGAAATTTTTTTATATACATTGTGGACTTGAAGGTATAGGAACATTATGGAAGTGTCAGTATGCTTAAATTTTGGATGAATCCTTACAGTGGGTTTTTCTTGAGGTTTTGGTATAATTCTGATTGACAGTTTTTGAAATTTGAAAATAAAGTTTCTGTTTGCTTGAAGAACGAAAAATGATTTAATAGGATGATATTGAATGATTGTTTGCAAAGTAAATAGCTTTGAGGCAATAATCGTTACAAACAGGAGCTAAAATTCTAAGACCAAAACATGCTGTAGATAATTTCTTTCCCAATAACTGTATTGCCTCTCGATCGCCAGTCATTCCTAGGAGCTTTGCTCTAGTAACACAGACCCTTAATGTTACTCCCTTCTATGACTTATGTACATTTTTCAGTGGCTGCCACTCAGTAAAACTGAAGTCTAACAGATACTGTAGTTATTTCTGTGTCTGGGCAACGATTCAACGCGTAGTTATGAAGTACTCAGTTATTGGATAAAGCTGTTATTTTTCTCGTCAACATTCCATTTTTACTTATCTGAACTGCAGATACTGTCCTAGATGTGGTGTTTTTGAGGTTTCCGTAATTAGCTGCTGTAATTTATTCGGTGGCGCTGGATGAGATTGCACGCATGAGAGGTCTGTTAGTTTTCGTACCGCCTCGTTTGCATTTCATTTACTTACCAAAGAGCCACTCATCACGTGGGGATGCTCAAGGAAAGACTTTTTCGGCATCTGTCGCCTAATTCAAGAAATTAAGCTCCCTTCGAAGTCGTTAAATCAAGGTTCAAATCACAGTTAACCTAATTTTAATACTTATCAATTCATGCCAGTTGCACTTCTTTTGGATTAACTTGCCTTTCTTAACAGACATGGTACTGGTACGATCAGGGTAATTAGGGCTTCAGTACGGGAGACAAAATTTTGTATTACTTTATTGCCAGATTTTTTACTTTTTAAAATAGTTCCCACGTTATTTTGTGACACGATTTGGTAAAGAACGTGTATAGTGATTCAATAATTGACATTTGTGTGCAACAAAAATTCCTAAAAAAGTTTAATCTCTACAAATAAAATTCTGTATGTGGGTTGTTTCTGTTGCCCCCCTCCT
The DNA here is from genome assembly GCA_031002005.1 of Vandiemenella viatica. Taxonomy (NCBI): domain Eukaryota; kingdom Metazoa; phylum Arthropoda; class Insecta; order Orthoptera; family Morabidae; genus Vandiemenella; species Vandiemenella viatica. Next base: position 27,171,993 of record CM061920.1, on the reverse strand, counting down.
TTTTTTTCTTCCCTAGAGGCATAAATGCGAAAACTGCAAAGTTGACGTGGATGGTATATTCATAGCTTAAAAGCTTATGCAGCAGTTTAAGATCTGCGGTACATCTCGTATCTCTAGGTGGATGTGAGACGGAGCGAGAACTGATAAGCTGTTCGTAACTTCAAAAGCAATGCGCCGAACTTTCTTGATACAATCTCTGTCAGAGGTTGTTCATACTATTAAACATAAAAATCTCCAATATGCCTGGCAGGTTCAGTATTTGACTTAAAATCTGTTCAGCGGCTTTGAAACATTAGGATATTATTAATTCATTACGGACAAAGAGTTCATAACATTTTTACAATCCTTGCCAGAGATTGTACACTCCATCAAAGATATCACGTGATACTTTTTTGCTTTGCGTAGCTTGGAATAAGAAAATGTTCGTTATGTCATTTCTAAACAGATCTAACGTAAATTCGTAACAACAAAACGTAAATTATTTTTGTGCCAGTATTCGTTATTTCTGGCATTAAAAAATAAGATTTGAGACTTAACGAAACTGTCTGTGAATTGTGAACAAACCATTAAAAAATTATGAAAGCAGAATATGCAGTGGCAATTCACATACCTATTTTTTGTTTTGGAGATTGTATTTTGAAGTATTTGGATAAAATTAACTTTGTTTTAAATTTTTGGATTTGATTTAAAATGTAGTCCTGTATTTCTTACATTAACATTTGTCTGCCTCTGGTGATGGAAAAATTTCTCCTCAAAGACATACCTGCACGTAGCGAAGATGCAGGCAGGTGTTAGTGAATGATACAATAGTTTTTGGCAATTATTTCGCATTCGGAATACCATGTTCGTTCTATTGACGAGAAATTATTCGCAACTACAGTCTGTAACAAAGTTATAATTAGAATGTATGCTTTGGATATAAGTTCAAACTAATTGCAGCTAGGCCATCGTGGTTGGTTAGGGACTTCCTGATGTGCCAGTATACAGAATACAATTTTAAATGATTTGTTCCAAACAAACAGGATTTATTCAAAAGATATCATTTCCGAAATACAAGAAAGATTAACTAACAACTAAAATGACTTTAAATGCGAAATAACTATCAACTTGATGAATTTAATTCAGTTTCAAAGTAATTTTACTATTTATGATGTAAAGTGCCTATAGCGCGTTTAGTTAACAGTAGCGGCTTACGGTCAGTGTGCTCTATCCCCACTTCGCTGCCCTTGCGCCTACATCCGAAGGGAAATTTGCACTTGCTTACACAGACACAGCGGTCAGCTCGGAGAGGTAGGACTGGAAGAGGTGGAGAGGTGAGGAACGGAGACTGAACAAGATATAATACCGAACCCAGTATTCAAATAAAGGAAGCGAAAGAACGGGCAAACAAACGTCTGCTGTCTTCAGGACTCGCAATTGAATTTAACAATATAAAAATTTTCCAAGTCAATAAGCTAGTAGGAGGAAAAGCGGGAAAGGTAGTAAAGATTATTTGTATCCATAGAGTTGGACGCGGAATCCCGGCTTCGTAGCCGAGGTCGCTAGAGGCAATAGGTAGTTTAATCCCAGACTGAAAATAAAGTTTCACCATTAGGCACTTGGTAAGTAGTGTAGAATATGTGGTACCTCATGATTCCTTATCGCCAGATTGTGTACATAAATCCTGGATTAAACATCAATCCTCCCCGTAGTGCATCTGGAAGGGCATACAACACTGCTGAAAATAATATGTTTTTCGGATGAGGAAGTGGAAACAGCCTTTCTGAATAGGCTGAATGAGATGTCACCGGGTTTCGTTCTCGCCATTCTTTCGCGTTTCATCCACAGAAAATTTCGCTGAACAGACACCATCAGCCAATCTTTTTTTTTTTTTGTTTCTTTCGGGGTTTACACCTTATCGACGCGGAGGTCATTAGAGGCCATCCATACATTCTGTTACACAAGCTTGATGGTTTCTTACAGTTTGAGGACCTCTGCTCCCCGTTTGTGACATTACACATTTTATAATTTTGTGTTTAGTACTTGATTAAAATAGCATTTTCGAGGTAACATCACGGAGCTTTTGAGCCCCTAGTCACGCCACTTGTTGTGGACCTCCCGACTGCGTAAAATATGGATGTACCGTTGGAGGCGGGAGAGGAAGAGGGGCAAGAAACTCGGCCGTGGTCTTTTGTAGTAATCATCCCTCCATTTGACCAGTCGGCATGGCCGGATGGGTATTTCAGCCCACTTCCTCTCAAATACCTGGCATGAACGTTACCCATTCACACATGCAATAACACTTATGAACACTTTTCACGATATGAAAGACAAAGTATACCCCCTTTAAATTTCTATGGAAAATTGATATAGTTGACAATCCATATAGTTACCACTACGCCTAGAAACCAGGGAATGGTATGCTTTCTTTTATGATAGTGACCTTATACTCACCCTTAACGTGGCTACGTTGGAGGGTGCTGTGAGTTCGAAGGCGCGGGCCGGGTCGCCGGGCCTGGCACAGTGGCGCCACCGTCGCTCGCCGCCACTGCCATCCCGTCGGGCGTCGACATCCGCGTCGTCGCCGGCGGAGGGCGCGCTCACCGACAGCAGCGCCGCGTCGCTGCATGTGGCGGAGTCAGGAACCGCCTCCGACCACGGCTCCGGCTGGGCGTCGGTTAGGCCACCCTGCGCAGCACAACGTAACCTCAACTCGCGGGAGACACAGGTTTCAAATCAAACTTGGTTTCTTTAGCTGGGTGAAACGCTCAGCAGCAATGAAATTGCGTTTCACCAACATCTGATGCCATAATAACAACATTTGTAGGGTCGTGTGCACAACAATGGGGAATACTCACTTGACGCTGGGAGGGTATTATCTGGCAGACAGACAACGTAGATATCTTTGGAATTTATTGACAAACGAGAGAATATCTTTTTTTCATTTACGAGTGCAATGTAATACTAACCTAGTTAGGACGCAATTAGTGGAGAGTTAACATTAGGGAAATAAGATGCCTCACTGGTGCCTTTCTTGTATTTTTCCCTCGTGTTATTCGCGATTGGAACGCACAGAGGACAGATTAGACTCGGTGCGAAGCACCCACTATATTATTTGTGAATTGCTGATCAAGACAGAGTTTGCTAAAACATTTTATGAATTCATTAGTAATACTGAGGTTGACATTTCAGCTTTAATAGACAGATTCAGAAGTATGTGTTGATTATTGTTTCAAAGGATCGATAATTTATCAGAACAAGTTAGGCGTGAATTTTATGAGGTTGGATTTGATTGGCCGAAATTATCGAAATTAGCTAATGAGGAGGTTGAGTGCGTAGACTAAGTCAGTAGTCGTGAAGGATTGAGTAATATGGCCTGGATGAGGGAACATCCCCACACACGAATAGTTAAAATGGAGCGTGAATTTAGTAACTGCGTAGGGGCAGTACTTAAGAAATATATAAGTGTGTTTGTATATCGTTCAATGCAATCCTAACACAAAAATAAGATGTTTAACGCCTGAAGTGAATAAATATCCTTATCCTGAATGTAAATTCGTGAAATGAATAAGTGCTTTGTGTGAACTGTTTAGCTTTCAATGACTACTGATCTCTAATTTCATGTGATTTGAACGGTCTTTATAGGATTCTGCAATTCAAATAAAAAAAAACGCCATTAACAGTGTATTTGGAGTAATTGCGTAGACTTTCGCGGACGTCGTAAGTATTATCTTGGTTCTGCGGGTGAAGCCGCGTCGATTTGTTGAACCTAACGTTTCGGCCATCATGCTGTGGCCAGTCCTCTGATGAAGGCCACAGCATGATGGCCGAAACGTTAGGTTTCAACCCGGAGAACCAAGATAATGGTGTATTTGGAGGTTGGTCACAAATGCGGCATTTTCTCACTACAATAAGAGTGTGGTGTTAAATTAATAATGATAATCATTTAAACAAACCTTGGACGTTTTCAGGAATATTCGTTGTGATTGAGGTAGCGGCAACAGATTCGCAGTCTTCGAAATTGCACATTTACGCCACCAAACAATACATTTATAACTAATCGATTTTTTTTATTTAATCCACCATTAAATAACGAACCATTCGAACTGACAGTTTATTGGACCGCATAGCAGAGATATAGATGAAGATGAGAACAGGTACTTCACGTTCTTCATATCGTGGGCTACAACGCATTTTTGCGACACAGGTCAGTAAAAGATCATTGATAAAAGTTGGATTCTGAAGGTTTCGAAAGTGGGTTTTTCCTTTGGAGAAGGTGGATAGCATTCATACGCTAACAGCAAAAAGGAAAACACATGTAGAAACAGTAACATTTACATTTGTTTGCACTGTACATTTTTTAAATTATTTTTTATAGATATCGGAAAAAAATTTCAGTCATTACGTCAGAAATATATATACCCCTCATAGTGAAAGTAACAATATTCCGCCTAGCGTTTTGTGCAATTAAAATGCAGAAACAATATCAGTATATGCATTGTCGTTGTATTTGAACTAATAGCGAATTATTTTCCTAACTTTATCTCGAAACTCAGAATTTTAGGTCGTACACAAGAACTACTAGCAATGTTTTTCAAATGTTGTGAAAATTAACTCTATATGAGGAAAGTAAAAAAAACAGTATCTACCCCTAGGCGTCCAGTTAGAAACATTTTATCTATATATTGGGTGAAACTGTTCTGAATTACTGTATCTGAATATTAAAATGTGCTATGATGATTTCCATACTAAAAATTTTACTGAAGGCCATTGATATGAGCCAAAGACCTTACTTAAGCGTATTTTCAGCGCGGTGACGTTATCATTTTAAAGCAATGTCAGATTCGTATTGTTTTATAATTTAATTTAAGATCATTTCTACTATTTTCAAGTAAGTTTTAACTGTTTGTAATAGTAATCGACCGTCTTTGATATTTTTTGGCGTTCTGGAAACGAGTTTGTGTTCAGAATGTTCTCTGTGGCTAACAAAATGTCAATGGGCCAACAGACTCGTTCGTAATATCACTAAGAGAAAGCTACGCATGTTTTGTTATTTATTTTGTCCTGGTAATGTTCAGCGAGGAATCTGGCCACTATTTTGAAAAGTGTTTATAGAATTAAATAAAATTAAAATGAATCTTACGTTCTTCCACTTATTATGAAAATTGACAGAGTTATTTAGCCTACTGTCACTCGGCTACCGATTAACTTCTCCAGTTGATTAAACTTCGACCTAAATTACTGCGAGCAACATAACATGTGCACTCGTATCAGTATAAAATACACTTTTTGACACCTAGAAGTTACATTACTATATCTCTAAAAATTCGCCGGGGATAATCTTAAATAACTGTAATTTTTGAATGTTATTACTGGATGACGGCACCATCGTATGACCTAGCGTTAGATCAGAGAACACGGTGCTTATTTTTTCAGCTGTTGATAATCATTTAGATATGTGGTGCGATAGAGTAAATTTACAACTTTGAATTTGAATATTAATGACGTGTGCTGTGAATGCTGGCAAGTGTAATTGGCTTCATCTGCATTAATTATGGATGGAATTAAATGAATCCGTTCTAAAATTTGAATAATTGAGCTCGTAGTAAATGTAAAAGAGCTGAAATTGATAGCGATGATACATGCGTGGTAACAAGTACTAAAATATTTCATTCGTTCAAACACCGACGTGCAGCACTAATAATTTCACGGCGATGAGTGAAATACATACAAGAAAAGGACAATACCGTGTAATCAAAACGGTTGTGCAAGAAAACATGAAGCGTCCAAAAGTTAAGAAACCCAGTGTAGAGAGGAAACGTGATTGTTAATTTAAATGGTTAAATTGTAATGGGCAATCTGCTTCGGTCGCAATTTTTCGACGCACCTACTTCTACGTTTCCTAAATTTTTTTATGTAATTTCATTCAGCATCGCTGGTAAATTATTCAGAATATCGTTTGGTGATTTATTTCAGTCCATAACGCCCTCACCTAGAAAAGAAAATTTACCAAATCCGTTATGTCTGGAACCAAACAAAGACCAAGTCTACGATCATGGTCATCTCCTCACTTCAGGTACTACTCTTAATTCTTGCTGCTATATACATCCAGGCCTCATCACCGAAATGTGTCTCTTGTTCCCCCGATACTAATTTCACCCATCTCCTGTCTTTTAATAGCTCCTGCATCATACGGTAATTTCCACAATTTGATCTAGGCGCCATTCGTTGCATATCCCGTACCCCTGAATCCTGCTCCTGGATCACATAATCAAGGTCCCGCACTACGTCGTCATAATGAAAAGTTTTTAGTTCAGAATAAAGTTTTTGTCTAAAAATATAAGCAATTCAACAGAAAAAAGGTGGCAGTGCCTTGTTAAATAATTAAATTATGTTTAAAACGGCAGTTTATAGATGAACTAATTTTAGTTATTTTGAATAAATAATAGTATTATGATCTAAACTTGAAGGAAGAAAAGAATTAACCAACAAACAGAGTACCCGGTGATGGGGTTGATTTACCCATATTCTATTTTTAGTTACCCAATGAGAAACACATGTACAAGTTTCATTAAATTCGAGCAAGCCTTTTACGGAATTAGAACTAACTTATATTCACTCGCACCCTACTCAGAAAGAAGTTGGTTAAAGTTGATTTAGCCCTACACTATTTTTATTCGTCCGCTGAGAAACATATGTACTAAGTTATGTATATTTGGCACCGACCATTTCCGGAATCAAACTTAACGTTGAGATTCCCGCATAATTGCCAGAACAGGATGGGTTGGATGCCGTGACATGGGATGGCAGTTTCCACACACCACGTATAAAAATCTGTATCTGAAATGTGTCAGTTTGTTCTAGCATCTCGCAAAAAAATATATAATTTGAATTTCTTTTCACTATTTTTTAGCTTGGAGTTCGTTTTAAAATCTGACATGGTAAATCGATTTTAATGTGACCCTCCACTGGCAGTTTCCCTATACTCCCATGTTTCCCCCTTTCAATGAGTGCATTATTTATACCTCCAAGAGCAGAAAAGATCTTGCGCGTCTCAAATATGGTAGCTTCATTACTAAATAGCACAATCAATTATAAAATAAATAAAAGGAGGATGATATGAGAAACTCAAATGTAAAGTGCGGAATTTATCGCGAACCTCAGTAATATCAAAGAAGGGTGCACTTGTCTTAAACCGTTTTTCTAAATTTATTTTTAACACTAAAGGCTTTGTAAAAAGTTATATTCATACTAAAACCACAGCCTATGCAACAATTGTTGTGAACATACTGAATCTACTTTCATCTCCAAACGCATGTGCAGACTCAACCGTTTATGTAGATATTGATAATGAATTGCTGAAGAACAAAATTTATAGTACAAAGAATGAAGGTTATATTAGTGCCAAATGCATCGTGATGTACAGAACTATCGTAAAAGTTACTTCAGAATACCAACGTAGGCACTAAATGCTTTCGTGTTAAACCATCACTTAAATATCGATTAATTATTGTCAGAAAGACTGTAGTATTATCTATGTTGTTTTTTCGTTATTAATTTATGTATTTTTTCGCGTTGAATACGGCCATCTACGGATTTTAAGAACCAATATATGCCACAATATCAGCATTTTTTTAAAAAAATTTTTATTTCGACCATTATTGTGAAAGGCCAAAGGTTTCGTATAATCGAGTCAATCGTCAGAGAGATTGTGATTGTGCTGCCTGATATCGTGGGCAAAGAAAATCTCTGTTATTTTTTATTTATTAACTTTCGTAGTTTTTCGCATTCAGTACGGATATTTATGGTGTTTAAAAACTGAATACCTCAAATTTAAGGATGAAGCGGCATATGCCGAAGTATTTTGATGAAGTGAGTAATTTTTGTTTAATGTGTGCTCAGTCCTTGGTGTTTCTCACGATAAATTCAGAATTTCATTTACTGCTCCGGGGTCATGTAAAGTTGAAACGTAAGAAATGCCAATTAATTCACGTCTGATGCTAAGGTTTAAACCCGTGAAAACCCCACTGAAATTTGCTCAATAGTTTTTGCCGAAAGATGCGTATATACAGTTTTTTTAACGTAAACAAGCCAACGGAAACATGGCATTTGCGCACTGAAATGGAAGGTAAATTCTGTTTCAAATGGCGATTTATTAATGAAGTGGGTTAAAAGTTAAATGAGATTAAAAGTTTTCAAAAAAATAATTTGCAGTATAAAGAATGAGACACGTTGTGAAAATGACGTAGGGCTATTTTTAATTTTAGCAATAAGACACCACCCTAATCACAATGAGTGTTAACGTTGGAATTCAGATTGGATTGAACGAAACTGGTAGCGTCTGCTCCAATGGGAAATTCCTCGGAGAGATCAATAGCAGTTGGGGATAAATAATGGCTCGAGGCCCGAGGCATTACGGCTTCCTTCGGTTACGTTAATACTGGCAATCAATCAGCCCGCGGCGAACGAGGAATGACGGAAGAATGCGCAGGAAATCGATGGCCGGACCACTCACAGAGGAAGCGACCATTTCTGACGTGAACGCGTCCGTGTGTTGAGCGTGGGCGTATCGTCACCGAGGAAGGCTGAAAGAACGGTGACCGCAACGTCGCGGTAGGCCTACGTTCGAAAATCTGCATAGCGAGACTGAAGGGAGAGAAGATGACGATGACATCTGGGCCTGGCACTAGGGAGAACGTAGGTACGGTGACATAAATCTCACCCGGCTTGTGTCAAAATTCTTCTTTCTAAATTCCAAACCCGCAATCCTTCAGTTCCTTGCCTTAAGTAATCTCCGGGATCCAAAAATTTCGTCATCGACGAGATGTAAAATTTGTGGTTTATCATCGCACCACAGCGTTCCAAGAATTAAACAGGGTGTTTAAAAAAGTGTAAAATATTTTAGGAGGTGATAAAATGCATAAGAATAAGACAAAATTGTCTGATAAGCATAGGGTCACAAACGGACACCTTCGGAGTTGTTTACAGGCCCGCAATGTGAAGCCCGTCCACGGCAATGCATGCCTCAGCCTTCGGTGTAAGGAATCACACACTCTGTGAAACTATCTTGGTTGGTCCTTACGAGATGACATGCATAAAAGACGTCTTCCATTGTTTCGTAGTCAGTTTGATGGCATGGCACTCTCAAGACACTGAAAATACTTTAAATTTTCGTACCTAGAAATCTAAAAATCGTCCTGTCCATCACAAATTTTTATCTTAGATAGCCCTGATTATTGTTTAATGGAAATCCCAAAATATGTCTTTATACCTCTGTAATATTATCCAAAGTTTAGGCTCCTCCATGTGGTCTAATCATGTGGACAAAATTTAAACCCTTTACTTAATAAGCCAAATTATGTTAAAATTCTATTCCACCACGCGTAATGGGTGAGTGATGACGCTATAGTCTCGCATTCGGGAGGACGAGGGTTCGAATCCCTGTCCGACCATCAAGATTAGCGTTACCCATGGTTTCACAAATAATTTCAGGCTAATGCCTGGGTGGTTCCTTCAGAAGTTCATGGCCGAGCTCCTTCCCGCTCTTTGTCCCAGTCTTTTACCGCATCTAACGACCTTGACGAGGCGGAAAGCCAGGAAACAAAAAATGTAAAAAAGTTGTCTCCTTACTAGAAAACCCCTTAGTTATGAAAATATTATTGATTTAAGGTTCCCTCAAAAATACGTATCTTTATTCTCCAAACCCATTGCCACTTCTTCTAGGACATGAAACTATCATTTACTGACTTATTTCGAGCTCTACTATCTATAAACCTTCCTTCATGATTAATTAACTTAAACTGATATTTTATTATTAATAATGACAATTAGTTTCCCCCTTTGTTGGACAAGTTAAACCCAATTTTACTTCATTCTTTTAAACTCTATTTCTTTGCCATGAGCTATTTTAAATTCCCTTATATTTTAACTTTACAAATGAAATTATCTACCCTTTCAAACGTTTTCATCTCGGAAAACGATTATATAATTTTTTTATTGTCTGTGCTTAGATATCGAATGTGAAAATTTCGTAAAAATTCATAAATAGGCATTTTTGAACTTGAAACACAAACTCTACAAGCTTCTCAAAAACTTGTTAGTAACAATTTCCTTACCAAAAGCATTGAAAGAATTTAAAGCTAAAATTTGTAGAGGGCAAATGTAGGAGGGGGAAGGAAAGAGAGAAGGTGTTGTATAGGTAAATTGTCACCAGAGCATGCGCTCCATTGAAATTTAATTAAATATTATTATGACCTCGAATAAATTTTGTTACTCCATGGACCAACAGAACTTACAGTCTAGAACGTTTTAAGGTGAGGCGTACTCTATTCTGTTATAAACGTTTAGCGGAAAAAATTTCTTACGTACCGTACACCACCATATCATCTAAAATTTCTAGACTAACATCACTGCACGAAGAAACTTGTGCCGAACTCAAAAATACTATTCATGCTGTTTATGGTTCGATCTGAAATTAGCTGCTCCGAGATTTCTGTACTCTCTGATATTCAAACAATAAAAAAGAAAATGTGGAGAAAGGGAAGTAGAGATGCACATTCACCTAGCCGTATGGCAAATGCCTTGGTTAAATCTCCTCGCAGTCCTTATGGAATGCCGACATATCATCGTGATGAACCTGTCGGATGGGGATATTGAACCTGGCTATTACCTTGGTAACTTTAGAGAAAAGTTTGCCTTTAAAACTAGCATTGTATTTTACCATCTATCTTCTCTTCTACATTATACCCAACACCCCAGAACACTACACACGATCCTTCGACACATCAAAATAGCAACGCTAAATAAACTTGCGAAAGGGAATGTACACCCTGAGAATCATAGCCTTATTACGCCTCCTGCAGAAGGATCCTTAAGGTCGTGAGACAAGTCATGAGGCATTCACATTCAACTGGTCAGTTCGACTCAGCCATCCACGCTGACACTGCAGGGCCGCTATGAAGGAGCCCTGGGATGGTTAACGTCACACTTCTTGAAGTTACGAAGCGCAGGCCTGCGTGATGTGGAGATGAAGGAGCCTAGCAGATGGGTACAGAAATTGTATTTTTGGGTCGATGGCGTGGGGTGTAATGTATGATAAAAACGAGGAGTTCATTTAAATTTTTATTAACTCTTCTGTCATCCTATGCGTTCTGAGCATCACCAAATATCCTGTAGTAGACACGAAGACAAAGACAGCAACGGATTGCAAGTCTTATTTTCTCTTCTATTAAATTCAAGGAGTTTTTTTAAATTGTCATTAGTCTCTCGACTGTGTTGTACAATCCTCCATCTCCTCCTATCTTGCAATAACCTCTTACAATCTACGTCCTCAATTATCTGCTTCATATTTTCTAATCTTTGCCTTCCTCTGCACTTTTTTCCTTCTATCGTTCCCTCGTTTATTAGATTAAAAACCCGTCAAGTCTTAAATTGTGCTGCACTATGCTGACTCTACTTTATGCAAGACTATTCCACAAACTTCTTTCCTCAACCATTATTTCCAAAACACATTCATTTTGTACTTTATCTGTCGCACTTAATTTTCACCTTATTTCTATAGCACCACATTTCAAATGCTCCAATCTTTCTTTCTTCTGGTATTCCAAGACTACATGTTTCATTGCCACAAAGCGCTGTGCTCCGGACACAGAATTTTAAAGTTCTTCTGATTCCTAGATCAATATCTGAAACTAAAATATTTACCTTTTTCAAAAATGTTCTTTTCGGTAGCGCTATTCTGCTTTTAACATCAGTCATAATTTTACTTCCTGAGTTGCAGAGTTAATTTACTTCTCCTATTTCATCCGATCTTATTTTTATATTTAATGTTCCATTGTTTCTGCTACATTTAATTACTTTTGTCTTGCTTTGGTTTACATTTAAACCAAATCCTACCTCAGTGTTTTGTTTATGCCACTGAGTAACCTCTCAATATCCTTAGTGTGTTCTTCCAACAGTAGAATAGTTTTTATCAAATCGTAGCATCTGATTTTATATCCTTGAACACTTATGGCACATTTTTTTAATCTAGTTATTTAGCGAATATTTTGTGGTAGCAGAGTACTTGGCGTTTCTCGGGGGCTGGATATGAAAATTCTGATGTTTTATCCCCTTTGATCGTGTTGCCGTAAATATTGGTCATCACCATCAGATTTGGCCAATTTCCCTGCCCTTTTTTTTTTTAGATATTCGTAAAAAACTTAATCGTTGTAAACGTAAATTTTCTTTGTGGGAGTGAAAGGGCAGAGGAGGTGGATTTTGTAGACAGTATTTTTCTGTTTGTTTAAAGCATACGTGTGAAAAGCTCCATAGATATCGGCTAAAAGATGTGGGTAACTATAAAGGACATTGGCAAAAGTTAAGTGGATTGAAGGGGGAAGAAGGGTTCGGTTTCTGTCAACCAAATGTAGACAGTATATTTCTATTTGTTTTAAAGTATACGTGTGCGAAGTTCCACCGAAATCGGAAGAAAACTGTGGTTTTGTATAAAAATTAAGGAGTGTAAATCAGAAGAGGGTGTGGTTTTTTTATTTTTTCTGTCAGAAGCCTTCTTCATGAAAAGATACATACGTGTGACAACTTTTATGGCGATCGGTATGAAACAACAACGAAAAATCTTTATTGTGTTTGCCACGATGAAAAGCGAGCTGACTTTCTATTAAGGAATTACCAAACGACCGAAGTTCTTTACTGGTTTCGATTCCCCCGTTTCCGCTACCAATATCAAACAAGTGGTAAAGTTTCTAATTACACTCTGTTTTAACTTCACTGGCTACACCAGCAGGACGAAGACTTCTCTCACTCACAGACGCAGCTATTACAGACAGCCGCATCACGTCAGACAGGTAAAGTCAGAGATCGCGAAATGGTGTCTGCGATAAAATACAAACGGAAAACAGTCAAGGATATTATTTACATAATCCACACAGCAAAATCGAAAGTTCGTTATCAAGAAAAACAAAAAATTAACGTGATGAATTTTTGTAAAAATAATTTTGTTATGCCACAAATAATGAATAGTAAAATAAATAACTCTCTGGTTTTCTGTCGGTTAATTGATTTATTTAGTTATTTATTTCAACAATACGCCGGGGAAAACTAAAATTTCATATAATGAATAATGACTTTAAAAACATGCATAATGTTAATGCATAGGCTTATTGAAGCGTTTAGCTTTGAAGTAGTGTGTTACCTCCGAAAAGTGTTAAGAATCTTTGGTGCATATCTTGTGAGGGTAAGGACAGATAATTATTATCTGCACCTGCACCCTCTCAGATAGAGTCTTAACACATACCGCAGATTTATAGCTAAATCCACACTTTGAAGCTGTAAATGTGTATGCAGAGTGCTTTTTGTGTGATGCCATTACAAAGAAATATCTTGGAAACGACCATCTTCAAATTCGTATATATAGAGACGTAAATGTCGACCAACCTACGAAACAATATTCACACTACTATTGTAAGACATACTATGAATCATGGTGATACTGATACTCGCCAGGCACAAAGTACCGGAAATCCAGACTTGGGTTGGAGGCCATTTCCCGCAATCACTCAGGCAAATACAGAGATATCCCCTATCTCCGATGCATAATCAAACATTTCACAAAACAAAATTACAGTTCTTTATGAACATGAATTAAACATTTCACAGATAGATGGAAACACCTTCGCTACTCCGCCAAAGCTACGACAAGCCAGGTAGACCACTAGTGAATACCATCCTTGATTTGAAAATAAGCACAGCCTCGGAAAGAGGATGTACCGAACGACCAGCGAAAGTGAAAACGTTTAAAAAATTATGATAATGATTGATATAGATATTCCACCGATATTATTTTATTTCTTGATCAACGCAGGTGTATGTTCAATTCTTTCCGCCACCTGCAAATTCAGAACTGTTTTTAATTATCTGAGTCACTATGGGGGTAGCGAAGTAGATTATTTATTCTACCAAAGGCTGTAAGAACAATTTTATTCATCCTGGGATATGCAATTGAAATGTCTGGAACAATCGTAATAACGTCACGATATTATAGAATTTCTTAATGAAATTAATAGTGCTCCAAACTTGTTAAGAAACTGTCAGAGGTAAATTATGAAAATTACTTAAAACAGAAATTTTTGACACAGACATTGAGGTATCTCAAAAGAATAGCCTGTAAAAAAAAATTAAATTAATTGAAATGTGCACCGCTTAAACATTTTGCAAAGTCGTTCCCTGTATTTTTAATATAAGATACGTTCACAAATGTTCATTTCTCGGTTCGCATCTAGTTATGAGAAGTTTCAGCATAGAAGTTGAGAAATAAATTGAAACGGTGTTAAATTTTTCAGAGAGAAATCGTGTCGCCGTTAAAGAGGGCGACAAAATGAGGGCAGGAGGACTAGAAGAAGTAGGTCGCCCTGCAAAGGGTGGCGTAGCTGTTGTGTGAAGTAAGTTATTGGCTCTCTGATATTATAACGCAATTTAATTTCGTCGCTTTCATAAAAAAGTTGACACTGCATCAGAAAATTTAGTCCTCACGTTTGACAAAACTTTTACAAGAGAGCAGTCTGTATAATGATAACAGAGATTGAGGAGAGACTCAAGTTATTAAAAAAATAAAAAAAATCTTTTCTTAACGGTTTTAAAAATCCGATTTCTCTTCATAGCAAATGTCACTGCTGTTGACAAAGAGTGTGTAGAGTTGTGACTGTGTGTGAGAGTATATTATTAAGGAAAACATGGTTGTAAGACCTTGTTGTCGTATAACCTCTTCCATTGGAGACCGTATGTAGTTACAATATTTTCAGGTGCGACAGTGACATTAGCTTCTACCATTTTTTAAAGTCCCATATTTTCTGACTGAAAGATGGAGTTCTTTATGGAGTCTCTCACTAGTCCATCTGTCTGTCTGTCCGTCCATCCATTTAACAGCCTCATATCTTCCGAACCTTTTAGCTTAGCTGCACACTGTTTTAAGTTCCTTTTACCTTAACAGGACAGTAAAATTTGGAAAACTCAGTCGTGGGGATTTAAAAAAAAAAATGTCTTTAGATAATTCTCATGGGTATAAAATGAAAGCTGGCAACTCACCGACTCTCTCTTCAGCTCAGACCGACATAGAAAACTTTACGGTGAGATTACATCTCTACCCGCCAGCCAACTCCAATGTTTGCTAAAGCTAGTTATTGCCTATCATCAAACAAGAACATTCAAAACGAATGAAGGACTTCTGGGCCCAAAATAAAATGAAAATCGCTGCCAATTTCAAAAAGGTTTAACGTGTTCCTCGTTGGCATCAACGAATATATGTATATACTTTATCTACCTGTCCCGTGTGGCAGTCACGTGACATGAAAATAGTTGAAGATGGACAACGGTTACAAAAGCGACCGAGGAACCATCTTCCAACGACCCATTAAGTGGAGGAATTGGTTATAGGTACAAGCTACAGAGCTCACTTTGGAAGCAGTATCTGCAAAAATATATTTAAATTATCATCATGTAGTTATTGTCATATAATTTAACTATAGGTCTCTTCTTCTTCCTGTTCAATGGCCTGTTTCGGTCTCAATCCGTCTTCTTAGTAGTCTTCCTACATCTCTCCTGCCTGGTATTTGAGAATTTTTCGTGGGATCTGGGCCGTCTTCATCCTTAGTACGTGGCTTGTCCAAGACGTTCTGTAGGTTTGCACAGTCTGGAGAACTGATTTGACTTTGAGTTCCTTAAGGATTTCATCAGATCTCTTTCTGTCTCATAATGCATAGCCAGTTGTTAACCTCATGAATCGCATCTCAGCTGTTACTAGCCTCCGCCCATCGCCTTTCCAGAGTGTCCAGGCCTCGCTGCCGTACAGTACGGTAGGTTTAGCCAGGATGTTATATAGCCTGATTGTTGTGTGCCGTTGAACAAGATATGGTCTGAAGATGATAGTAATTATTCCTGTAACTCTCATGAAATTCGTGACATTTTTGTTGCATATCGGTTTCTAGGGTGTAGTTGAGGTTGTAACCTGAGTATTTGAATTCTGCTATTTGTTCTATGGATGTGTTTTCTATTGAAATTTTGGTTCTTTTGTGTTTTTTCCGACGAAGGCCATAACTTTGGTTTTGTTGAGGGAAATCTCCATGCGTTACTCTTTTGCTATAACTATAGGTAAATTTCAGAAAGTTTTTTTTTTTTAAGAAATAATACATCCGAACAGCTTACAACTTTACGGTGACAACCAAACGATACCGATATGTGAAAATAGTTTAGGAACAACGGTCTAAGTTTAACACAATTTAAGCTTTTGATAAAATCAATAATTTAAAATAATCAATTTAGTAGCTGGAAGGACATAGATTGATATTCACTTTACGCGTAAAGATATTCGAGCGATTGATCAACACTTTAACGGGGTTGAGTCTGTTTGTACCGAAATCAAGCAAAACTACTGATCAGATCTGCATGGTTTGAAAGAACAGAGACCAACTGAAAATCTGAAATGTGTCTCATGACGCTTGGTTACCTGACACCGGAACGGGGAATTAAAATCTCCTTTCAACACCAAATTCCTTTGCGTGTAATAACTCTAACACTACTGATCATGTTTGGGTGAGGTTTAAGCAGTTCAAAGTGTAAGGTCTGCCATAATATTACAAATATAAATCACCACGTTACTTTAACTGAATTAGGGTCCAATCAAAACAGTATCAAAGAAACGCCACTAGTCGGTTCTTTCTGTGAATATCGGGTATTGAACGTCAAATCCCCGAAAGCGACCCTACTGTAGCGATCTCGAGGAGTTATTTGGATCAAAAACGAATTTATCGATTCTCAGAGAAGTTTTAACATGATGCGAATTGCTAACAGAATTTTTTTATCTGGACAAAGCACTGTTTGTAAGGGCAGTAGTGACTGCACTAAAGAAATAATACCACTTCTACCACTTACGGTATGGATTAATCCCTTGTTCTTCTTCTTCTCGTGTTGATGACAGCATAAGATATGTGGTAGCCTTTGTCAGTAGCTGATTGGAGGTCAAATTGGAATAAATTCATTCTAATTTGTAGACAAGACACCAGATGTACCATGGTTTCCCTCTCCCCGCACGAACATGGGGTATCTGGCTGTTCTCCCAGGTATCCCCAAGCGGCAAGAGAATCTTTGCAACGGCCTACTCCAACTCGAAGTCTGTTTAGCGACTTCCATATGGGCCATGGTTGTTCAGACCCAGGGGGTAGACCCTCTTTTGGCTAGATTCACTCGATATCGTGTTGCACTCTCTTCTTCCGAGTCAATGCTCTTTCGTTGCTTGGTGCTCCATTTAGTGTCTTTGAAGTCCGCATGAAGCTTGATCGGGACTTTAGTCTCGATGGCGCTGGTGTATAGCCATGTACGGGGTGTCGGGCGTCTTCGTTCACTTTAAGCCTTGCCACGCCGATATGGATTCATCCCTTAAATCATGCCAGATTGCAGTAAATTATCTATAATATTCTACAGGTCAACGAAAAAAACAAATGAGAGGATCCTTGATTAACGAGTTCGAAGTCAATGGAAAAACTTAATTTGAAATAATTTGACTGGTTATTTCTGAAAATGGGAAATAAAAATAAAAAACAGAAGATTGGATCAGAAGGGAGAGTGTGACATTCCTCAAATTATGACTTATATCAAATGCGCGCCAACAATACATGAGTAGTAATATAGCACACTGTTGTTGAGAACAATATATTATTATTCATCAATATCAATGACTTCTTTAGGGCATAATTATTATTTTACAATTATTTTATCGTTTATCGGAACCATTGATTACCATTGTCCTTCTTATCTTCCCAAAACCTCCTAATCCTTACGCTCTGGGCTTGACGTCATTCTTGTGTCCATGTATTTCTTAGTTTCAGATTTCTTGCTGTTGGGATTTTAGCTGCAAATTTGTGAGAAGCAATTGTCTACATATACTCCGTGTAGATGTCAGTGTGTCTGGGTCTACTTCTGCAAGGTTCTTTTGGGTTTCCACAAACCAGCGTGCTTTGGTTTGTCGGGGTCCGTAGATGGTGTGGAAGATTTTCTTGGTCAGTCGCTAGTCATCCATTGCTGTTATGTTTACATAGAATTTCACGCCTATTTCTTTGTGAACCCGTTCTGTTTTTGTAACGGTTGTAAGTTTAAACGACTGGACTCTGGTTGCGGCAGGATTTAGTTGTGAGATATGTAGAAATATATATATATATATGTCTAATAAGTTTCTTTGAGTAAGGAAGCTGTTTTGTCTTTGGTCAACGAATAACATTAATGATCGCTGAATGTCAAGTCTGACATGGTATGATATTGTTGAACTGATTGAAATGGGCTGGGTGTTATACAGAAACTAATTAGACCAGTATTAATCATGATAAATGTTAAGAAGAAGGACATAAATGTATTGTTAATTTATGTAGTGAATGTATAAATTGCTGAAACTACGGAAAATGTGTATTGTGATAAATAAATATTGTAATAGAAGAAGCAGAAACATTTAAGTATTGATGGAAAGAGAAGTACCAATCTAAATATTACTAGCCTGTATTTGTGAATAGGCATATATACGAGATCAATTTAATTTTAGATTTTTAAAACAGTTACAGGGCGTTCGCCGGGAAACGAAACCCACTGTTAGCGCTACAAGGAAGAAACTGCTCCCGGCGAGCGAGCGCTCAGTTTCCGGCATTGTTCGACCGTCGGCTGCCGGACTATTTCATAATAATTACGCTTCATAAACTTCATAAACTTGTGTGCTAAGCATTTAAATGTGACGTAATTCATTAGCTTACCTTATAAAAGATGCTGGAAGTGTTGACCCTCTTGTGTAATGCACATTTCACATCTTCTGAACATATTTCGAGACACACGCTGCCCAAACTGACTTAATGATTTTTTGGGTGACTGTTCTAGTCGAAAAGCGATATCGTCAATTTTCTCCTCTGTGAGAATACGGTTGACCGACAGTCTCTTTTTGTTAAAAAATGAACCCGTTTTTCTTACTTTTTTAACCAGACGCAGAATTGTTGATTTAGCTGGCAGTAAAGCGCCAGGAAATTCGCGACGAAATTTACTGCGACACTTTTTAAACGACTTCTTCTTCACATATGTATCGTAGAGAAATATTCTTTGTTGCAAACTGTAACGTACCATAATTTTACTCACACTCAAACACGTTACAGATTAATAAGAGTATGAAGCCCCAAACCAGCCAAACCGCAAAGAAACGTTTATTCACAACACTGATTAATAAGAGACTGAAGTCACAAACTATCTACAATGCAAAGAAACCGTTCTTAACAATGTAAGGGTCACTGCACTGCACTGTTGGGGCAGCGGAGGTGTTAAACAGTGCGGTGATTCACGGTGGCGTGTGGCGGAAACTGCTGGCTCCACTGACCGAGCAAGTTGCCGACGGCAACAGACTGGGAGGGTAGCGTTTTCCGGCGAACGCCCTGTATTATATGATGTACTTCAGTTCGTAAAATAAATTATACTCAAATACAAGTGCCTGATAGATAGGATAGTATGTAAAGATCAGTTTGGATTTAGGAAAAACCGCGGTACAAGAGAAGCGATTCTGGTCCTAAGATTAATACTTGAGGGGTGAATCAAGAAAAACAAAGATACTTTTATACTGGTTGTTGATTTAAAATGAGTTTTTGATTATGTTAGGTGGGGCAAAATGTTCATAATTTTAAACAAGTCGGGTCTAAAATACAGAGATAGAAGAAAATAATCTCTTTAAAATTCAAGTAGCTATAATAAAAGTAGAGAATCATGAGAGACACGCATCAGATAAAAAGGGTGTGTGACAAGGTTGTAGTGTTTCCAATTAATATTCAAATTGTACATAGAAGAAGCAATAAAGGACGTGAAAGAAAGATTTGAATGTGTCATGAGTGTTCAAGGAGAAAAGATCAGTATGCTACGATTTGTTGATAACATTGTCTTGTTAGCAGAACAGACTGAGGATATTGAGAAGTTTCTGAATATCTTGAACAAAATACTAAAAGAAGATTTTGGATTAAATATAAACCAAAGCAAGACAAAACAGATGAAATCTAGCAGAAATTATACCAATTATTAAATATAAAAATAGGATCGGATGCAATAGGAGAAGTAAGTGAATTCTGTTACTTGGGAAGCGAAATTACAACCGATGGCCGAAACAGGAATGATGTTAAATGCAGAATAGCTCTTGTAAAATGAGCCTTCATAAAAAAAGTTTCAAATATTCATCTAGCACTCAGAAAGTACTTTTTAAAAGTGTGGAGCGCAGCACCTAATGGCTGTGAAGCATGGACTTTAGAAACATCAGAAAGAAGGAAAATAGAAGCATTTGAAAATGGTGCTAAGGAGGATGCTGAAAATCAAATGGCAGATAAAGTACGAAACGAACGAGTTTTGGAAATGATGGACGAAGAAAGAAGTTTGTGAAAGAGTTTTACAGATAGAACACACAGGATGGTAGGTCATATTTTGAGACATGCAAGGTTGATTAACTTGTTAGTGGAGGGGACAGTCGAAGGTAAGAACTACAGAGGAATACAGAAATTAGAATATATGAAACAGAGAACTCAGGACGTGGGTTGTAAGGGGTATGTTGAGATGAAAAGGTTAGCGCATGATAGGAAGGGATGATGGATTGTATCAAACCAGTCGAGAAACTGTGCTGAAGGATTGGTAAGAGCATATGTGTCGCGTACCTGCTGGTCGGCGCCGGCAACTGCGACCCGCAGGCGGACGCGCTGGCCGTAGGGCAGCAGCAGGCGAAAGGTGCAGTCGACGCCGGGGCGCGCGTCGACGGCGGCGGTGCCATTGGGGCCGGCGAGCTGGACGCTGTAGCAGGCGTCAACGAGGCGGTAGCGCAGCGAGAAGCGCGGCCGGCCGGCGGTGGCGAGCGGCGCGGCGGGCGGCGGCAGGTGGCGGGTGCGAGCGGCCGCGGGCAGCTCCTGCAACTTGCCGCACAGTGGGCGCGCGCCCAGGCGCAGCCACTCGCCGCCGCCGCACTCCACGTTCAGCCGCAGCACGTCACCAGCACCGAGGGCCCGGGCCACTGCACGCGGCAGCCGCGCCACGCGCCAGGCACGTCCAGCCACGACACGTCCGCCTCGGCAGGCGACAGCCGCAGCTCGCACTCTGAAACACAATCACACCGTACACAGTCGCGTTGCGTCACCAGCACCGAGGGCCCCGGCCACTGCACGCGGCAGCCGCGCGACGCGCCAGGCACGTCCAGCCACGACAAGTCCGCCTCGGCAGGCGACAGCCGCAGCTCGCACTCTGAAACACAATCACACCGTACACAGTCGCGTTGCGTCACCAGCACCGAGGGCCCCGGCCACTGCACGCGGCAGCCGCGCGACGCGCCAGGCACGTCCAGCCACGACACGTCCGCCTCGGCAGGCGACAGCCGCAGCTCGCACTCTGAAACACAATCACACCGTACACAGTCGCGTTGCGTCACCAGCACCGAGGGCCCCGGCCACTGCACGCGGCAGCCGCACCACGCGCCAGGCACGTCCAGCCACGACACGTCCGCCTCGGCAGGTGACAGCAGCAGCTCGCACTCTGAAACACAATCACACCGTACACAGTCGCGTTGCGTCACCAGCACCGAGGGCCCCGGCCACTGCACGCGGCAGCCGCGCCACGCGCCAGGCACGTCCAGCCACGACAAGTCCGCCTCGGCAGGCGACAGCCGCAGCTCGCACTCTGAAACACAATCACACCGTACACAGTCGCGTTGCGTCACCAGCACCGAGGGCCCCGGCCACTGCACGCGGCAGCCGCGCGACGCGCCAGGCACGTCCAGCCACGACACGTCCGCCTCGGCAGGCGACAGCCGCAGCTCGCACTCTGAAACACAATCACACCGTACACAGTCGCGTTGCGTCACCAGCACCGAGGGCCCCGGCCACTGCACGCGGCAGCCGCGCCACGCGCCAGGCACGTCCAGCCACGACAAGTCCGCCTCGGCAGGCGACAGCCGCAGCTCGCACTCTGAAACACAATCACACCGTACACAGTCGCGTCGCGTCACCAGCACCGAGGGCCCCGGCCACTGCACGCGGCAGCCGCGCCACGCGCCAGGCACGTCCAGCCACGACACGTCCTCCTCGGCAGGCGACAGCCGCAGCTCGCACTCTGAAACACAATCACATCGTACACAGTCGCGTTGCGTCACCAGCACCGAGGGCCCCGGCCACTGCACGCGGCAGCCGCGCCACGCGCCAGGCACGTCCAGCCACGACACGTGCGCCTCGGCAGGCGACAGCCGCAGCTCGCACTCTGAAACACAATCACACCGTACACAGTCGCGTAGCTCTCAGACACTCTGCGACGCTGCGTCCAATCAATGATCCCTTCTCCCGACGTTTCGACCGAATCCTACGGTCTTTTTCAGGGGTGACGGCACCTGCTGAGTCTACTAGTAGACTACTAGTCTCTACAGGATCTACGAACTATCAACTCAACTATTGCTTTCCATAGCTTCTAAGATATAATTTAGACATACTACTGCAGTTCGTAAGTTTGAACATGTGACGAATGCGTATTGTGACCGCTAGTTACATTCATAAACTATAGGTTAATTCATACACGTGGGATAGGTTAGTTCGTATGTGGCCGCTGTGGACACGATGTAGGCGGCAGGTGTCAGGAATGCCAGCCAACCCGGTTCCTAGAATTGGTGACGAGGGGAGAATCGTGAGGGGAAGAGTTGTGCTAGCCAGTGATATAAATAGAGTCATATCCTGGAATCTCTGTTTTTCATGCTTCACGGTGAACGAGAGGAGGTATTGTGTGTAGGCCAACGATCAGATCCGGGCGATATGACGTCTGCTGGACTGTCTGTCTGATAGCTGCCCTGCTGCTGCCTGAATCTTGGACACCAGTTATTTTTGTTTGAGCAAATGAGCTCAGGCAAAGTGCATCTTATGAGGAACTGTGCCTCCGTGGTCTACTGGCAGACAGGGAAACAAGATAAGGTTGCGTGCACGTCGTCCGATGTGACGGCATACAACTTAAACGGTAATTATACATCGCCATAGAAGTGCTCAGTGCTAGCAGATGTTCAAGTTCATAGTATACCCCAGCTACGACCCTGCAGATAAACTCTCTTAAGTGAAATGTTCATAGCCGGGAGCAAGCATGTCAATTATAAGTAAACATTCATACTGATGAAATTTAATTGCTGAATTTTGACTATTTTATAAAATACCCTGGTGTTCAATTAGTTTAATTAATTTTTTTATAAAGCTTGTACAATATTGTACATTGATGATTGCTAATGTAAACTATGCATGCAAGTTCTTGCTTTCATGGTAAAATTCGGTTACAATAATTACATTGCAATCTGATAATAAAGCCAGAACGTTACAAACATGAATTTTACTGCTAACCATTGAAATCAGTCTTTAAATTTTTGAAAATGTAGCTATTACTATTATTATTTTTAATAAAAATGGGTGTCGAAGGGTGCATTGCACCTATCCGGAAGTGTAATAGTTTTGAAGGGATATACGCAATGTGACAGGAAGAACTACTCCCGTTGGATTTTAACTTTACTCGCCCAGTATATCCTTCCCACTCCATTCCCTAATCGCTCGTGGAAAAAATTAGTACAGAAACGAAACGGTTCTAACTTTGAATCCTCTTATCTTATTTTCTCGGTCATTTCTATATAGGAATGATGCTGGTAGTAATATTTTTTTGCTGTCATTCCGAAATAATTCATTCGTGAATTTTTCAATTAGTTTCTGCGCCTTCGGTGTTCCAGGTCTTCCCAACATAACTCCTTCGACACCGCACTTACGCTTTCCTCCCAACTATATATATATATATATATATATATATATATATATATATAATCGGGTAATCCTTCTTTGAACCGTTTCCAATGCCTCCATTAACACCTTTTGATGGGAACCCCATAGAAAACAACAATTCTGTCAGCAATTCAACTAGACAATTTTGAACCGAGCGTGGTGGGTGAGCGGTAACGTTCTGTCCCCGCATTCGGGAGGAAGTGGAATCGAATCCCCGTCCGGGCATCCAGACTTGGGTTTTCCATGGTTTCTCCAATTCATTTCAGGCGAATGCCGGTATGCTTCCTTCAAAACACCATGGCCGAATTCCTTCCCGTTTCTATTTTCCAGTCCTTTCCCGCCTCTAATGACTTCAACGTCGACGAGCCATAAGCAAAAAAGAAAAACCCACAATTTTGAATACTGAAACAAATTCGATTAGTAATTTGAACAGTCTTTAACAATTGTAAAAGCTTAACAAATTCTTACAAAAATGTAACTGTCAGATCATTTTCAAAATGTTAACTTTTCAAATTAATAATTGACTGCTTAAAACAACTGCTGTTTTCTTCTTCTATTTAATCTGGATATTGAATTTGCAGCCCCAGAGAAGTAATTGATTTCAGTACTGCGACGTTAATCTTGAAGAAGGTAGAATCACCACATGCTACGTCAGAATGACTCCATTCGTTGGGAGATGATATGTTACCACGTAGTTACCATCGTTTACCCTGGAATTAAGGTCCAGTCAATTAGTGTGAATTAATTAGTTGCCAAAAGTTAACAAACAGCCTATAAGGAAATGCGTAACTTATTGGCATTTTCACACCAGTCGGTGTAACAGCGTATTTTGAACGGATAAGGCCCAGTATCGTTTCGAACACATGCTAGCTGAATGCTCAGTTTAGTTTTTAATTGAAAATAGTTAAAGGCTTAAAACCACCAAACAAGTAAGAGGTGTTACTGTTAATTATAGAAATGAAAATGGCGGTTCCGAACGAATTACCGCTGAGTTTACGCAACACAGGTGTTTGAATAATTATTTACACGCCCGTCACACATCATAACAGGCTCCTAAACACTTTACAAAACAAGTCTCACATACCGATACTTAAACTCGCGCCATGCAATGCTCACAGTACGGGCGCCCAACCCACAATGAATGTTGCCATCTCAGATGTGCTGGCGCGGTCAAAGATTATTACCACACTAACCAACGATAATAATACTACGCTACCCAGAGACTATACTATCTACAGCTTATGGAAACCCTTTAAAATACAAGACAATAAATAAATTTACCCACCACATATAAATAATGAAAGCAAAATAATATAATATTAATAACAATATTAGTAATAAAAATGATTGATGGGCTGTGAGATTGTCAGAATTCACCGGGTGACATAATTCCATAGGAAGTCCGCGAGCTTTGGTAGAAACGTCGGTAAGAAGGATGATTGTTTGGACAAAGGGTAAATCTTGCTAAATACTTCACATTATTATTGCAGCCATGAATTCTTAAGTTATTTTTCTTTGCTTATCGCTTTACGCCTCGTCGACGTCGATGTCATTAGAGGCGGTAAATAATAGGGGAAATGGAACCATCCTGGAGCTATTTGGCGAAACCATGGAAAATCGCAGTCTGGATGGTCGCACCGGGAGTCGAACGCGAATCCTCCCGAATGCGAGACTAGTACGTATATATGGGCTTCAGACAAAAGCGAAAGTTGTTTCACTTATCGAGGTTCAATTATTCGGCACAAATGAATTTCGATGATTAACTTGATTTGAACTTTAATTTAATACTAGATTGCAGAGAATTGAACAAAGAACACAATAAACTAATTTCAGTAATTTTCATACCCATATGACTTAATTGACGAGCGAACCAAACCAAAACTGCTCCAATGAACTATCGATACGTAATGACGGAGATCGCATCCCCAGATACGAAAATGGTAATTCATGATCTAATGTTCTGGAAACATAGTGGTCATTAGCACCACAAATTTTCTGCATTTCATCGTATCATCGAAAGGAGAATCAGATCAAAGATAATACTTTTAAATGTCCGTCCATGATTCAGTAAATGTTAATTAACCGTTTAATTAAATGTAAAGAGAAATGATTCATGTGAACTGCCACAGTATAAACTACGACATAAACTTCCTAACTGCAACCCCATAGCATTCTTCATACAGTCGTCGCTATCGACGCATTGTGATACGGCAAAGCGTGACGCCGTACGTGTAATCACTACTTGCAAAGATAGTTGATTAGTAGAAGTAGTTCGGTGCCCTCGGCGTGGCAGTGTTACGTGATCGGCGGGAGATCGTCTGCGGGCTGGCGGAACCTCATTAGTGTCGGCAGCATTTACCTGGCGGGACGAACAGACAGGCCAGAGATGCCGCAGACTGGCGATTGTCGAATCGATTCTTGGGCGAAGAGAATCGAGACTCGACTTTGAAAGCGGAGTAAGGGATGGCGGTATTGTTAATAAGACATCGAAGCAACAAATATAGTCACACGTGCAGTTCAAAACAAAAATTAAAGTAACTTGAGCATAAAATTACCTACGGAAAAAATATTCAGGAAGAAAAGTCTGTGAAAATGAGGGTAAAATTTTCTAAAAGTGGATTCAGAACTGCCAGTATGCAAGCAGTGGAATTACATTCAGTTGCTTTTACTGTTGTTAATAAATGAAAAAAATTAGCTCCAAGAATCATTAACGACAAAATTAGTTGATAAGATAAACTATAAATTTGATTAATTAAAGAGGACAATAATAATAATTTTTTCCCACAGGGGACCACGTGATCACTGGTTTCCTGCTTACGCAGGCGGTCAATGTGAAATATGAGCCGGGAAAGCGTATGTCTTACCCGTATTTTGGTGGATTTCGAAGATCTGGAGGATTTAACCAACCGGAGGAATGAATGTGTTGCCATCTGGCTAGTAAAGTGTAACATATGTTCTGAATAATAAGTGAATTTTTTTGTTTGTGAGATGTGTAGCTTATGAGGCGAAGATTGAATACCATCTTAACAGTCAAGAATGCAACAATCCGCCTAACAATCGCAATAACGCCAGAACACTGGAACCAGGATTCAACCTACCTCGATTCAGTATGGTGACGCAGCCACACTGCTGAATGGTAATAATAATAATGCACATTTGTGGATTTCAAAAAGGCATACGACTCAATAGACAGGCCTTAACTATTCCAAATTTTAGAAGAAAGGGGATTAGATCCAAAAACGCGAGAACTCATATAACAAACACTAATTAGCACTAAATCTAAAGTAAAATTCATGGGAGAAATTTCAGAACCTTCTGACATTCAAACAGGTGAGAGACAAGGCAATGGGCTCTCTCCTCTTCTGCTCAACGTCGTTCTAGACAAGATTGTGGGAGAATGGGAGAAAGAACTCAAGAAATGTAAGTGTTGGAAGCCAGTCCCACTTGGCTTTCCCAAAAACAACCTCTACATACCATACCTCGCTTTTGCGGATGATTTAGCGATACTGGAAGAAGATGAAGAGACTGCAATCAAGCAGCTAAAGACACTCAAAGAACGTGCAGAAAAAGTAGGGTTACAAATCTCATTCGAGAAAACTGAATTCATATGTTCAAAGACAGAAATAGCAAGTTTGAGAACAAAATACGGTAAAATCAACAGGGTCCCATACTTTAAATACCTTGGAGAATTCATCGAACCGACAGTCCTTGAGAAAATCTCACCACAAAATCGCCTCCAAAAAGTAAAAAAAGCATCAGGGTTAGTCCAAAATCTCTACAACAAAAAATCCATGTCAAGACAGAAGAAAATTCGGCATTACAACACAGTCATAAAACCAACAGTCGTCTATGCTAGTGAAACGTTAACACTTAACAGAAAACATAACCTTGAAGAAATTAAAAAAGTAGAGAGAATAATCATTAGAAAAATTCTAGGAGCAAGACTCACTAAAGATGATTACAGACTACAATCAATCAAAACAACAGAAAAGTTTTCAAACTTCGAAATTGACATCAAGAAAAAGCGACTGAAAATTTTTGGTCACCGTAAGAGGTTACCAGAAAGTCGATTTACAAAAAAGATAATATTTAATGTAACTTCACTTAAAAATCCAACATCTTGGCTGAATGAAATTCGGAAGGATCTTAAAAGTGCAAGCATAGGAGCAACAGACATCTTAGAAAGAGACACCTTCAAGACACAAAGTACAGAAATTGAAATTTGTAGCTAAACAACCAAAACAAAAACAATACAGACTAAAGTGGTCAGAAGAACGCAAACAAGCTTTCTCGGAAAGAATGAAAGCCTATTGGAACAATAAGAAGAACTCAAAGAAAACATGATTGGGTCATTTGCTTACCGTCTTCCATTTATTGAGAGAATTCGCCAATAATAATAATAATAATAATAATAATAATAATACATTTCGGAAGAGATTAATACAAATTTTTTAGCTTGACTAGTCAGATTATAATTCATGCGTGTTATTATATTATTTTCTGACATCCTTGAGAAATATTTTTATGCAGTTCTCATGGAATCACCAGACGACATTTGTAGTTAACAGGAAGAATGTAATGTGCGTAACTGACGCCAGAGATTGAACGAATTTGCGGCGCAGATAACAAAGAATTAGAAAGGGATAAATTTAAAGAAACATGTGATGGGGAAAGTAACAAATGTTATACTGATGTCTTGGACAATGGAGTTATTGTACTTAATGATGAAATTATTTTTAAACCGTTATAACAATCTATGTCTGATTTTACGAAGAGATGTCTACCAGTGAAAATAATGACACTAATACCGATTTTGTAATAATGTACTGTACAACCTCCATTTGTAATTCTAGAATCAGAGACGACAATTAGAACCAGAGATGTGGCAGGTAATATGTAATATCGCTGACTCATTCCAAAATTATCACAGTTTAAATCAGATGCGAAAGTATAGAAAGAATTTGGTGAAACAGTCTGAGGACTTGTTTGCATAATTAATGCTCATTTAGGACGTCCGCGAATCAAACAGAAATTTGAACGTTTGAATCTAGAAAAAATATTCAAGCATGATTAGTAAGCTCAAGAAAGTTGGCAAAGCAGTTAGTCACGTTTCATCAATAGATTTTATGGCCAATCTCATAGTTTAGTTGTTTTTCCCAAGGGAGTGTTAACTGGCAAAACATAAATCTTTCTTTCTTTTGGCATGGAAAGAGGTTTTATAAGTGCAATAACACTTGCTTGAAGCTAGAATTAATTTGGAAGATTTTGGTTGTAAACGTAGCCAAGTGCTTTGGTGTGGACAGAGATTTATTAAACGAAATAATAAATTAATTAAAATTAATTCGTAGCTGAAAGGTGTGTGAAAGAGGAAAAAAAAAAGTTTACACAGTTTTGAATGAGAAAAAAAAATCTAATACCTTCTTACTATTTCTTGGACCATGGGAAGTACAGTAGAATTATATTAATGTAGGGAAGTAGTCGGTTAAAAAGTCTGAATTTTACTGATGTATAAAGTAAGGAGAAGAACGAAGTTAACATATTAGTTAAATTTGTTAGGGTCCATTTGTTTACTTATTGCTTTACGCCTCGTCGACGGCTAAGGTTATTAGAGGCGGGATGGGACTGGTGATAAGGAATTCGGCCATGGCCTTTTGAAGGAAGCATCCCGGCATTGGCCTGGAGTGATTTGGTGAAACCATGGAAAAACCAAATCTGGATGACCGGACGGGGATTCGAACCTGCGTCCTCCCGAATACGAGGCCAGAACGTTAACCGTTCACCCACCACGCTCGGTCCAAAATCTGAGGCAGGTGAAGATGTTAGGGTAGATAAGGGGTAAATATATGGAAATTTACCTATTTTAGAGTTATATCATGATTTTGGGTTAAAACTTTATGTGTGTATAACGTTTTAACTTTCTGCGACTTTACAGTTTTGATAATTATGACTGAGCGAGTGAGTGACAGACAAATTCGGTGTGATTTGCGTACTCATAACTTAAAATTTAAGAACATAAATTAAACATAATTTAAGGTAATATCTAATATTAATTTTAATTATTATTATTCTAAAATCATAAACATCAAATACACAGTTAAAACATTGTGCACATTAACAACATTAAACACATTTCGCCCAGTACTTCGCAACATCAAGTGCCTTCGATGTTGCAAGAAACAGATCACCTTTTTGCAGGATGATGGGCACATAGGGCACTCGAGCATATGGTACTTGATTTGGTCCTCGCCACATTCGCACTTATTACTGTTAGCATCAGTATAAACCCATTTCACTAGGTTTTCCTAGGACCTGCCCACTCCTGTTCGCAATCGATTTAAGGACCACCAGACGTTCCAGTCCTCTGCACGACCAAGTGGCAATAGAAATGTGAGTCAGGTAGAGTCAACGAGACCGAAGATATGAACATACAAAAATTGCCCCAATAGCTTGACTCAAATTGGCGGGCGCACTTCCGTGTACCCAGACATGTGCACCAAGTTTTACGTCTTTGCAGAGGCGGCTTGTAGCACTAACATCTTATGAGATCTCTGATTGATCAAAGTAGACTGCGTTACGCGAGTGGAGAGTGGAAGCCGCACTTTGCTTACTTCCATTTATTCCGTTTGGTGAACAGTTACGCAACAGTTACAGTCCGAAGCCGCAATCCCTTTTATTAACAATCTCGACTGGAATATAAATTTAACTAGGGTCGGCACAGAACAAAGCGCAGCAGAACATTGCGCCTACGTCAAAGCGCTCAACTCGTGGCGCGTAACATTGAATTAGCTCATTCAGCGGCAGAACAGCCGAGCGGGGCAATAAGTGATGTAATGCGAACTGAACGAGACGTAATAAACATTCTAACCAAACAGGGCGAAACTTCAGAGCTAATCTGGCGAGTCGCAGAAATTAAGTGGAAAGTTTAACACGTAATCTCTTACATCAACTCCTGCCTAACAAGCTGCGGGAATCGGGAATTTCAATGTGCTCATGCAGAAACGTTGGATTACACTAAAGATATA
The DNA here is from genome assembly GCA_031002005.1 of Vandiemenella viatica. Lineage (NCBI taxonomy): Eukaryota > Metazoa > Arthropoda > Insecta > Orthoptera > Morabidae > Vandiemenella > Vandiemenella viatica. Next base: position 27,141,167 of record CM061920.1, on the reverse strand, counting down.
GAACCTTAAACATCAGTCCCTTAAGCAGTAAAAAGAACAGTATAATGGTTTTTTAATCTGGGACCATTACAAACAAATTGCATGTTGCTGTAGCAGCAAGTGTTGATGTTTATTTATTATTCAAATCCAAGGCACCACTTTTTTATCTGTGAACTACAGGTTTAAAAGAAATTTAAATACAATTCAATGAGCAAACCAAACAGATAATAAAACATTATACAGAATAACGATATACACTGGTGTGACAAAAGTCATGGGATACCATCTAATATTGTGTGGGACTCTCTTTTATCTGGTGAAGTGCAGAAAACTTAGCTGGCATGGAATCAAAAAGTCGTCGGGAGTTCGTGAATAAATATTCACCCAGGCTTCCTCTACGTAATAGTGAAAGTATTGGTTACCGGTGCAGGACGCTGTGCACGTTATGCATTGTATGTACCGTATTGTTCAATTGACCTTAAGAAAACTCAATTACTTGAAAGAGAAAATAATAAAGTTTGTACTGTATAGTGCAATGATTACGACTGTGTTTGTTATGATCTGTGGTTGGCTGATTACTGTGATTTACAGATATTTGTGTGGGATATCAACAGTGACGACACAATGTTCCACTATACTTCCAGCCCTCAAAGACGGTGTACCGACGTAGCGGAAACTCTTTGTGTTCCTTTGTAGTAAGCAAGTATGGGAGGTTTCAAAATATTAGCGCTGGTTAGTAACGTCATGGGCACCATGTCCGTGGCCACAGATGTGTGAACCCCGAAGGGCGCATCGTGGGCACATGGCAGCTAGGTTAGTGCAATTGGTGTTGAAGCGAAATGTAATGTTAAATGGTGTAAACGTGTTAATGTGAGTTAAAAGTGTTCAAATATCGGTTCTACTCTGACTAAATTCTGTAACATTGGAATGATCGAAGTCCTATAAATGTGGTTATCTCATTACTGGTGTTGTAGTAAAATTAAGGCACTAAATTAAAATTATTTTTGTGAAATGACTGTATTTATTAATTCAGTATTTACATTTCTGACTGTTTTCAGTTGGAAATTGAGTGGCTGCCGTTCGAGTGAATCTGTATCGTTAAAGTGAACTTGCGGTAAGAATGTAGACCATACACATTATGTTCCAGTGTGCGAGTTCTAAAGTAGAAACGTTGTGACAACTGGTGGGAGTGGATGACCCACGAGTACTCAAAAACGTGAAGAATCTTTAAACAATACCCTCTGAGCTATCGACCACTGAATTACTACGTTAAACAGTATTCTTATTCTTCTTCTGGTCCATATCCGTTCCAGATGTCGGCAACCATCTTAGCTGTCCTGTCTTTGCTGGTTGATGCTTGGATTAGCTCCGTAATTGTCTTGGAGGTCCATGTTCTCAGCGTTTTTAGCCAGGAAGTTCTTCTTCTACCAGCACTTCTCTTTCCTGGTATTTTCCCCTGGAGAACAGACTGCAGGAGTTCATAACGGCTATTGTTCCTCATGGTGTGGCCAAGGTACTGTAGCTTCCGAATTTTTACAGTGGTCAATATTTCCATATCTTTTTTTCATTTTACGGAGCACTTCAGCATTTGTGGTGTGGTCTGTCCATGGTATTCTCAACATTCTTCGATAAATCCATATTTCAAAAGCTTATTAATTAATAATAAGCTTAATAATTAACAACAAATAAAATACTCTCGGGCTTCGAGCGGCGTAAAAATGTCAATTTCATGGGACATATCAAAAAAATCCTGCTCTCATCTTTTTTCAACCACTTGAGAATGAAGGCAGATACGGATTCCCTGAAAACGCCCCTAGAAGGTAACATTTTAACGCCACTGGAAACCCGAGAGTATTTTACTTATATACAACGCAGTGAAAAGCTTCGTTCTTACATCAGTAAAAATAACATTTAAATTGTTATAAACACAACGAATATTTGGCGTGAAATTTAGTCAACTTCTACAATTGCCTGGTTTGTTTCAAAGCTCTGCATTCTGTCTGTCGTGTTTACAACCACTCATTGCTGGAAGTGCAATTCCGAACGTGTGGCCCCAAAATTTCCATCATTATTGTATTATGCATTTGTAATAGGACCTTGTAATAGTTTGCCGGAGACGTCTGATTTATCCACGATCCATTGTGTTTACTAAATTAAACTTTTCGCGCGAATTCTCAGTTACGAAAGAATCTGAAACTGCCATTAATGGATTCATTTTAAAAATGATCTGTTGCAGATATGAGTCACCTGCCGACCAATTAATTCTCTAATCTTTACTTCAATAAATCAAAATAGTCTTCGGTGTACCAATCAACATTATCTGCTTCTTTTCCTTCTCAACTATTAGGTTGGTGTTATGTTTTCTTGGGGACCTTAAAATGGGGTAGTTTCCCCTTGCCTATTCCATTGATAGCAGTGTATGTACGTGTTACTGTTTTGTGCGGGTGACTGCGATGAGCGTATGTTCAGAGCAGAGTGCTGGTAGTAAATGAGAGATTGGAGAGAGAGACTCCCAGTGCTGGCCCATTCAGTCCTACCATTCTCTTGGACACCCAGGGGGTCACCATCCGACTCACAAATCAGTATCAACAGTGTCGTATTGAATGCCCTCACTCCATACGCACTCCGGAGAGGTTTGGAACTTAGCTCAGAACTTTGGTTCACACACTGGTGATTAAGAATCGCGAACCCCTACCTCTCCTTCCCCGCCGGCCAATTCCTGATGAAGAAAAATTCTTCGACTACAGGAATGGAACTAGTTTACCTGTGTGAGGCGCCGGACACCATCAGGGTGCCACAACGAGTAGGGTAGTAACGTTGCATCTTATATCTTTAAACGAGCAAATATATATTTATTTAGTTTCTCGGAAACAGTTCTAGTGATCTGGATGAAATTTCATATTTAAATAACGTTTTGCTTCTCAAGTTTATCTAAATAGTTGATTTACAAAAAGGAGCAATTCTTGTATTTGGTACCTCTGAATATTAACAGTTATAATGTGATCATCGCCTTTAACACAAACATAAACATTATGAAGCTACCAACTAATGAAAAAACCACATAAGGTGTCCATACGAAAAAACAGGTTCTGGTAAATAAAAATCTGCGCTTTGAGTCGTCTGTCGTTGTGCTTTATTAATGGACATAGTGAAGATTACTTTTATTGTGAATTGTTTTCTTATTCCTTGGAAAGACACGATTGGATGAGAATGTGCGAGATTAATACGAGGTATTAACATTGTTTTATCTGAGTGAATGAATTTATCACTGATGATGTACTTGGCTAAGTGAATTACCTCGAATCTTGTACCATTAATTAATCCCTGATTAGCATTAAGGTTTAAATTTAAAATAATATTTACTTAAAAGCAATTTATGAGGTGATTAATCGGCCAGCCATGGAAATGGCTCTTGCGATTTGGATTAAATTTCATATGTAGATAACGTTTCACTTTTTGAGTTTGTAACACGATTAAAATAATAATAATAATAATAATAAAAATATCTTGTATTTGTTATCTCAGAAACTGCTCTAACCTCATTTAGTATACGTTTCAAGTACCAGTATGGCTACTAATGTTAATTAAGCTTCTCTTTAGTTATAGCAAGGAACTGTGCATTTCAAAATGCCTAGCAAGCCTTCAGGAAAAACGTTTAACCTTAATCAAACTTAGCGAGTGAAGATCGGTCACCCAGTTAGTATATAGTAATAACGGTTTCACGTACTCAAAGATCTTGGTAACTTAAAGTATTTGTTCTATTTCAAAATAAAACTTAAGTTAAATAAGAAAATAATGAGTGAAGATTATAACAACTACGGTTTAAAGTATTAAATACGTTCTGCAGACTTTGAGGCCTGTTTAATCATGTCAGTCAAAATATACGAAGAACTGATTTTACTGAAAGATAACCGTATAGAAATGGCAGATGTTTGTTTTGAACAGTGTCCTCGCATTATGCTTCGCCTGTCCCACTGCAAACACAGTCAGCGCCTGAGCGACAGACAGCCGAGCTGTGAGGTCGTTAACGCGTGAATAGCGCGCAGGGGCGGGACCTGGATCGCCCGTATTCAGCGCAGCGTGTGTATCCCACGAGGATTCCCTGGCGGCTGAAAGCAGCGGACTACAAATATTGACTCACTATGCACTCTACGGCACTTCCTTCTTTGGATTAGGAGACGCGAATGGCAGATCTAGTGCAATGTGTTGTCGCAGGCAACTTGGAAGTAAAGAAGCACTGCCGAGGAAGGGTAAAAAAATCAAGGCACTCACCAGAAGTCCCGTAAGATGTAAACAGTTTCAGGATCTTAACTTATCGAGGATGGGAGTGAAAACGATCAAAGCATCTGTGACTGTGTTTTTACTCACATGTACCGTAATATGGAGTAAAAAATTGAAGAAATTCATTCACAACTGGGAAAAATTCTTATTATTCTGTGCCTAAAAACAACAGTAATCCTACGGGTTTAAAAGATAAATTTAGTTTTAGAAAACGAGATTATGAAGAGGCTAGGGAAAGATATTTGTAGTGGAGACCTGTGTTGGTGATGAGGCTTGGAACGGTATTGGTGGAATAATGAAGAATAGTGAGTGCAAGCCAAAAGTTAATCATGGCCACAAGCAGGCACTCGATTTCAGGCGTAAGGGAGTTGAAAACATTTTAGTTTATACATAATTGAGTCAGGGATTGGAATAATTACCAAGGGAAGTGATGAATAATTTACCAAAAAAACTCAAAGAATTTAAAGTTAAAATTTGTAAGAGGCAAAACTAGATACGTACAAGAAAGACTAAAAATGGAAATGTGAGTAAATTGCCACCTATGCTTTCGTTAAATTGCAATTAAATTAAAACATATAATTGGAAAGGTTTAGGAAAGACTTGTAGACATGTCGAACAGACTACGACGGTAAGATTAGCAAGCAGTCGAGAGTACTGAAGTACAGTACAACATAAACAAATAGAAGGTGGTATTTCCGCTATTGATTTTCCATTGAAACAACGTTTAATGCGCTACCGAAAGAAAAGTGTTTAAGAATATTATACGATGACTTGTAGAGTAAACGCCTTCAAAAATCCATTGTTTATATTAACTGAAATTCGTTCGCTGTTAAGAAATACGTAAATACAAAAAAATTATAATACTCATAAAAGCAAATATGACTAAAACTAACAAAGGTATATTTTAACCACCAGTATAGGTCATGGAATCTCTTAGCGACGACACCTTAGTTAAAATAATGCTGTAAAACATCTAATTTTGCGACTTCGATAGTTGAATATGGAATGATTTCCGATTTTAGTTGTTTAACTCATGAAGTAAGTTCGTTTGATACAGACGTTTTTAAGTCGTCACAGTTTCAAACTCCATTTTGTTTACATTTTATTCGGTGTTCAACTTTGTTTACTTTCAAAACATAATTATAAATCATAGTTCAGAAAGTTGCCGTGATGAATTACAAGAATTTATTTATGGCAGCTGTAAGATCTATAAACCTTGCCGTCAGCATAAACGCTAGAATTAGAGCCGAGAATATACTTCACAGTGTTTGCACGTTGGCTAGAAAGTGTTCTGGAGTGAACTGCTTTAATCAAAGCTACTTCAAAGAAGGGAAATCATATTTACTTTCTTTACAGACTGAAAGTAAATTTAAGTTTCTGAATGTGAAGTCGTTATCTTGACAGACTTGCCAAAGTTTACCAACGAAGTATAATCTCTCATGAAGGAGTCGTTGATGAATTGAAAATTTCGTAAATTTAATAACTGATATAAAATTTCATACAAGAATTTTTTGATAAAATTCCACGTAAATTTATAAAGAGATGACTAGTGAATTACTTTAATTGAACTCTAGAAGATTCGCGCTAAACATATTACTGGTATTTATAACGAAAGGTGTTATTGGATAATGGAATAGACTCGTGTAAGAATTCGCAAGGTGGAATGAAAAAGTAGAAATATATTTCTTAATTTAAAACAGGCTCTTATGAGGTGGTGATGGCATATCTAATCTACTATATTTTTAACGACTCCTCCGCTTAAATGTTACCAGCACATTACATGTTTCAGAGAAACGTTCTCGGTCTCAAACAAAAATCGAGGTGCTGTAACTTAACTAAAAACGCGAAATTTCAAGAATGGTTAGTGACTATATCTCTATGCTATCGAATTTAGTTCCATGAATACAGTACCTTATGTTCATTGTCCTTCTCCTCAACCAGACTGTTGGCTGGTTTTGTATCCGGGGAAGAGTTTTTGCTTTTTGCTTTACGCGACGTCGACGCCGAGATCATTGGAGGCGGGAAAGGATGGGGGAGGGGGGAGCAAGGAATGAGAAGGAATTCGGCCATGGTATTTTAAATGAAGCATCCCGGCATTCGCCTGGAGTGATTTGGGAAAACCACGGAAAACCCATATCTGGATGCCCGGACGGGGATTCGAAACGGCTTCGTCCCTCATGCGAAACCAGAGCGTTACAGCTCACCGACCCAACGCTCGGTCCCTCGGAAGATACGGTGTGGTGTAGTTTGAAGTTGTCTTCTCCAGAGTAAAAGTTTGGTAAATGGATAATCACTATCAACAGTGTCGCTTGCTGTCATTCCATACGCACTGCAGAGGTACGGGAACCCAACCCAACCCTTCAGCACACAGTGCGGTGGCTAACAGGAGTGCAACACCCTCTCTCGCACCTTGGTCACAAGGTTCCAAATGATGAACATTTGAACTGTCTAACACGCCGGTGACTGTCAAAGGCTCTCAGATTATCAAAGCTATATCAATCACGAAGTGGGATTATCTACCGTTACGGCCTATAATAAAGCATCAAATAAAATTATTCTGGTGGTTGTTGTTTTCTGATCACAGTAATAGATCGTTTTTATTATTACTCCGCGACTCACTAAACGTGAGTTGCAGAAGGTTCATCGCACCTATTATAATGTGTAATCGTGGGTACATAGGAAGGAATATGACAGGAGGCGCCCATGGGCTATTTTGAGGAACATTCCCTGCATTCGCCAGGAGGGAACTTGGAAAACCCAGGTCATGATGGCCAGAGCTGTTTACCGAGACACATCCCTATCTTGCTCCCATTCCTAAGCGCTCGCGGAGAAAATGAGAGATGAATCGGTTCTGACCCTGATTGCTCTTACCTTATTTTCTCGATCATTCCTTGATATACGAAGATGAAATTATTTTAAGGGAGATTACGCAAGTTTTCGATACTAGTTAATTTTGGAAAAAAAGGCTTGAGATCAGTACGCTATCCTCATTGTTCTGGTTTAAAAGCCGTAAAAAATGACAGCTGCGGGCATGACCGCCATCGAAAAGACCTGAAGTCATTAGGAATGTTATTACGGGTGGTAGTTTCGCAGGGGAGCAGTCGATCTGAAAGACGATTGGGAAAATAAAATTATAAAACGAATAAAGATTCATTATTTTTTTCCCCAACAAGAAAAATAATTTTTTATCGCATGCTTTTTGATATATTTTGTGAAATGAATAAACTTTCTCTGAACATGTTTATTTTTTAGGCCTTTTGCCCATTAGATTCTCAGAGTTCTTTTGTTTACATCAGTCTTTCAACTGGTTTGATGCAATTCCTCATCCCTTCCTATCTTGTGCTAAACTCTTCATCTCAAAATACCCCTTACAACCCACGTCCTTAATTACGAGATGCTTCATATATTCTAATCTCTGTCTTTCTCTACAGTTCTTAACTTCGCCTGTTCCCTCCACTAACAAATTAACCAATCCAGCATGTCTCAAAATACGACCTACCAACCTGTCTCTTCTTTCTGTAAGCTTCTTCCATATACTTCTTTCCTCACCCGCCATTTCCAAAATTCATTACTTACTTTGTCTGTCCACTTAATTTTCAGCATTCTTCTGTGGTACCATGCTTCAATGTTCTTTCTTTCTAGTATTCCTAAAGTCCATGTTTCACTACCATGCAGTGCTGTGCTTCACACATAGAGTTTTAAAAAGTTCTTTCTAATTCCTAAGTCAATTGTTT
>CM061920.1:26807650-27132173 GCA_031002005.1 Vandiemenella viatica | reverse complement strand
AATGAAATTAGCATCTCTATATCATAACACTGACCAAAAAAGAAAACAGCAAATGATCCACAGCAAATGATCCAAAACCACACTATAAACATAATAGCTGTCCTCAAATTACCAAACACATTTCTTTAATTGATGAATCAGACATAGTAATTCTCTTAACACAACGAATTTCATTTATTTTAATTCACATTTTTGCACAATATACAAATCAATTTATGACATATTACAGATCCACGGCAAATTCTTTCTTTATTTCCCACAAAATCAGATATCTAAAACGTAGGTAACTAATAGGTGCGTCTGTTACTCTACAATACGTCCACTGTAAGGACCCACAGGAGAAATGCAAGAAACCAATCCTGTACATTTTTTTTCTCTCCACCCCCCCTGCCCCGCCCCCTTCCCCCAGTGCCACGTTAGCTGTATATGAAATCATCTATGAACTATAGCGAAATAAGATTATTTTTACAACTGTTAAATTCCATTAATGAGTCCTGGAACAATACATAGCACGTATAACCGAGAACGCTACTTACTTATTGCAGAACTGTTTGCTAGGATCTCTCTAATACTGCTGTCTTCCAGCGTACAGTTGCAAACCTCTTACAGAAGGCAACATACTGAACCGCTCCCCAACATATCAGCTGGCCTAGCTGCCTCCAGGCAAGATGGCCTTCTCTTACAGATAGTAACTAATTAATTTCCTAACGGCTAAAATTATGCCACCAGAATTGACTAAGCGACCATCAGTTCAGCCATTTATAAGGAGTGGAGATTGACATTTGCACTATGGAAAATTCCACTGAAACCGCCCACAAACTCGCACTATTGGCTACTCAAGAATCCGCCAAATATCTACGTCGTAATTAGATCAGTGGCCGCCTAGTGCACACACAAGTCCTCGACTGTCAAGCCTCAGAATTGACTGAACACGCCAAGAAAGGAGGGACGGCCAACCAGGTTCCTTACTCAATTCACATTGATGTTATTTTATTATGAATCTATCTTCAAAAATGTTTGAATTTTGTATATTTTCCTTCCTAGTTATTTGGATTGAACGTTTGCTTTGACTAACTATTATTATTATTAGGGTCGTTAACCTCCTTGATTGTTGATGTTTTTTTTTATTTTCCGCAAGTAGGCTTTCATTCTCTGCTTCATTCTTTGTTGTTACTCGTCCGAGAAAACACGCCTGGTTCTTTTTAGTTTCTTTACAGACAGATCCGTCACCCCCGTAATCTTCCTGCCAAACACTTTTCAGTTTGTAACTTATTCTTCCCTAATGCCAGATTTCTTGAGAATCTGATGAACTCCTTTCGGCCATGGAATTTGTGTCTTTCTCTTCACCTGTAAGATGATGATTTTATTTGCTACCTGTTCAGATTTCTGTCTCCTTAGGTGATCATAACAATCCAGTCGTATTTTCTTCACAGTGGTTGAATATACTCACATCTTTCATAAGGAAGGTCCAGATTTGGCCTCAAGCGGAAAATAAACTCATTTGTTGTTAGTTTCCTGGGCCCATTCTATTCTGTTTCCGTGATTCCCATTCTTGCTATTGTTTCTTACATGTAGGGGCATTCCGATGTTTCTACCGTATTGTGGTGTCTAATTTTGGTTTCGTAGAATAAGGATTGGGACTTATATGTTTTCTAGCAAATCCTGAAAGCAGTATACATGTTCTTCAATCTTTCTTCAGTGTCTGGCTTCTCGTCGTTGTTTGGAGTCAGTATTTTTGGCTACTATTTGTAAAAGCTTTCAAATTTTATTCCAGCTCACACTTTGGTGATGATCGCTTTGGGGGTGTTGTTGCAGGGCAGCGTTGCGAGCGACGCATGCTGCACATCCCGTTCAAGCCGCTGTCGGAGCGGATGCTGCAGGAGCCGTTCTGGCTCGGCCTCATCACCGTCACCATCGTGCTGGTGGTGATCGGCCTGGTGTGGTGCGCCAAGCGACACTTCCCCGAGAAGCTGGAGAAGCTGCTGGCTGAGGAAGCTGATCGAAGTCGCAGTAAGCTCAACTTGACCCCCCGCGCACTCGCGTTTGGACATGCACGCTACCGCTGCACGGACTCTGTTGACGGAATGAGTGTGTTCACTGTGGCCAGGTAGCCACTGCCTGGAAAACTATTTACTTCTCACGTTTTTCATGCTTCTACGTTTCTTGTTTTTCTTCAGAGACCTGATTTGCATGTGACATTTATAGAATGAAATTTTACTGTTTGAAACTTTTTTGATCATCTTTCTCATAATTTCATAGACAATTTTTTTTCTCACTTCCATACTTATTATTTATCTTATTCGCACTTATTTATTTGTTTGTTAGATATTAATAAATTTTACATTTCCTTCAATATGTTTGTATTGTTCCTTGTAAATAATTTATAGCATTTCATATCTCTTCATGTAATTAGTTATACCGTGTATGACAATAAATATGCATTTTTCGTAGGATTCAAATTTGAGATTTGTCTTTTCCTTCAGGATGTCATTCTACTTTGCTACTTCAGGGATATAAAAAGCTTTGATATTCAACTGTTTTCTTATTTTGAAATTATTTAAGTGAAGCAGTCGTGTCTCAATTTTTGACAGCAATGACTATTTTCTGGCAAGTCAAAGTAGACAAAACAGATATCAGCTAGTCTTGATGATCTTCCTTCCACAGTGTAAGTTAAGTTTGTTTGATTAAAAAAAATTGTCTGATTTCCTGAAGGAAGGCGAAGGAAGAAAAATTATTTTTGTTCTACAAAAAAACCTAACTGATCACCAGTTTGTAAAGTGATGAAAGTGGGTTTGGAATCGGTGTGGAATTTTTTATGCCAGTTGAGACAGCTAAATGATGTACATAAAGTATTTTTATTTAAATGAAAAATAAAGAATTTTAAAACAGCTCTTGGATGGACTGTTGTAAATTTTGATTTTTGTCTCCCTTGATCCTATTGCAAAAATTGATAAGAATGATAACATCAGTTATGTACTCTTGATACATGATTCACCTCTGTTAAGAGAAAGGGATATGCAAAACTATTTTGTCACACAGATATTTAATAAACAGCTTCTGTCATTCGCAAATTTTATAGCAGGAAACACATTATAATGGAGCAACAATTTCTCACTTTATATAACTTTACAACGGTGAAAATAATATTTTGTTGAAGGACATACACACTAAATCCAATTGTTTCTCTTAAATTGGTAAACAGTCTCAATTCCTGCCATATGTTGGTATTATCCTATCATTAAGCAGCTGTGCGTCTTCATTATTTGTTTCAGAATTCTCAGCTGTAACATGAAATGAGTTCATATTGAGAATTGATCATCAGAAGATATAAATTCCTTTCACAATAAATAGATTTTCATTACACTGATAAACACCTTTCCAAGTACACCAAAGTTTCAACTTCACTGAACTTTTCTAGTATGTGATCACAGAACAGAAATCTGAAAGGTGGTAAATGTAAGAAATAAAACAACCAGAGTTATGAGACAATTATAAGAGTGAACTACAATTAAGGCATGTCTTGTAGTTTTGGAAGAATTTTTGCATGATACATTATAATGAACGATGGCAATTAGCATAATTATTTGAGTGGTTCCTGGAATGATTTATAATTACGGTATTTATTTTTTCTCTCTGCATAAAAAAATTTGTAAGTTTTTATGTCATTTTACATTTTTATTGTTTTTCCTCACATATTAATACAATACCTAAATTTTAGTTACAAATTATCTAAATACATTTTAATGAAGTATTTAACTGAGAAAATATTTCTCTATTCTTTACTATGCTGTTAAATCAAAATGGTTAGACTACTTTTACAATCTTAGAATCTAGTCTACTGAGTTGTCAAATACTACTCTTATGGCTGCTAAAATAATTTACAATTAAATGAATGAGGATATTACTGTCTTCTTATCAGCCTACTATTTGGTGACAAAATTAGCCTAAAAAATATTTTACAGAAGTATACACAAATTTACTGATATTTACTGAAAGAGCAAAACTAATTTATATTTGTATATATTTTATTTTAAATATACTAACCATGATAATGTGCTATGATATTACTAAAAATCTTCACATATTCTGAAATGCACTATCTTTACTGCTGTAACAAGAAATTACAAGCCTTTATCATCAGCTGAATAAAAACAAGGCAATTAAATCAAATTGTGAAACTGCTCACATTTAATACTTCCACTTGGGTGGGTTGACAGCAGCTCTATACTATTATCATTACAAATTTTAACAGTTTTTACTACAAAAAAAATGACGAGCACAACAAGCTTAAATGATTTAAAAATTATACTTACAGTCATACCCTGGTGTTATGACAGAATAATCTTTAATGACTTGTTTTTAAGAAGCATGCAATTTATGCCTAAAATAAAAACATGTTGACTTTTTTAAAAGCCCCACATATTCATTTCCAAAGCAACTAACTCAACTAACTCACTTAACTACAAACTTCTGAATATAAAAAACATGTATAGATAAAGAAAAGTCTTTCATCAAAATCTGAATATTCTCTTATTTTTTATCTGTTAACAAAAGTTACTGGAGGTAGTATTATCTTCAGAAACATATCCCCAATCAGGGGCGTAGCTACTATGGGGCTAAAGGAGGGGCCCCCAAGTATACCTCAAGGGGGGCCCACAAGCCCTCTCGGCAAACTGGCGACCTTTAAGCTCTACCGCCTTCTAAAGGGGCCCCTGAAACAAAGGAAGACTGCCACTAAGGGCACTTGCTGCTCAGGCGGGCCCCCAACCACTGTTCACGGGGCCCCCATCCTCAGCTCAGGGGGCCTATACCAGCACACAAAAAAAAAGGTCGCCCGTCTGTCCTGAGGGCCCAAAATAAATTTTTTGCACCGGGGCCCTTGTTGACCTAGCTACACCACTGTCCCCAATTATCATTTATATTTTTGTAGAAGTTAAAAATGTAATAATTAATTATTGGGTATATTATAAGTTGACAGTAAACAGAGTGGAAGGTATGATGTGTGGTATGTACTCTACAAAACACCCCAAGCAGATTTTGTTTCCTTTCACACTTTTAATCAGCTAGATGTGAAAAAATATTTTCAGATAGTGAATGAAGTAGCTGCCTTTCTTTTTATAAAGATCTTAGCTTTTTTTTAACCTGTTTCAAAACACATTTTATTGTTTGTTTTCACAGGACTTCATCTCATTGAAACTGTAATCATTTAATTGTTATTTAAGATCTGAAACCTTTTTTTATCATATTGGTTATCGGGAAATGAGCCAAGTTTAAGTATTGAATTCTTTTTCTTAATCATAGTTATAAAAAATATGTAAATCAATACAAGAACCAACATTATGAAGTATCAAGATAGAACCCACATTACAAATCACAGATTTGTTGTTTAATACAAACACTCTGATGCTAGAATTTATTAGTATTTTACACTTCTACAAAACTAATACAGATGTTACAACAAGATACTACAGTTAAGAAAACAGGGGGCACTCAGTTAAGCTGACAAGGCACACAGGACAACACCACTCTGAGTGGTGTATGCGGTGTTTGCAGGTCTGCACTCGCGGCCACCGTCTGTGCGTGAGCAGCTAGCGAGCAGTGCGGGAGCCTCTGCAGTGGTGGTGGTGCCCAGCCCTCAACCAGGATGTCCACGTTCCTTACTAGGCCGCCTGGGTATCCGCAAACCTTCGCTCCTAAGCCTCACCAGCCCACACGGCTACAACAGTCACCCGTCTGCTGCCACGGCGAGAACCTTTAGTTTGGACGATTTGCTTAAACCGCCACCCAGAAGTAAGGCGTCCTCGAGCGTCAGACAAGCATCTCGTGTCGTGCACTCGCAACTTGCTCGTGTCTGCCCCTTCTTTGTCTAGAACTCTTCTGTCCAGGCACGGCACGGGTGTTGCACATTCTTCACTGCTCTGTATTTAAGTCTTTAACAAAAGTCAGTGTGTCTGCTTTACAATGAAGATATCTTCTTATATTTCTGATAATTTGCAAATGCTTTGGTGGAAATAATATTAACAATGCACATTCCCTGCCTGAATACATATTTTCATTTTTGTGATATGCACATTACTTTTTATTTCATCATTTGTATCATGTTGGCATTAACATCCAAACTATCACTAAGAAAGCAACTACTGTACTGTTTTCTGCTATTCCTGAAACTATCCTAATGAGCTCCTGCTTTTTTTCCCTTCCTGTGCATGTCTCTGTCTGGACAGTTGAGTAAATTTCAACATGATTGATTGGCTTCCTGTAAAACATTACTTTTATCATCAGAATATAAATGATTGGAAGATTGCTTAACTGAATTCAAAAGTTCAATATTTATGAAAATCTTCTTACCTTAAAAATTTAGCTGTTCTCCCAACAAATATTGACTGATTTTAAATACCTTTGACCCTTAAGTGTTGCTTATAAGGAAAATGCTTTCAGTGTTGGAATGTTTTGGTACTGAGTTGAATTTGGTACTGATTTTTCTTTGACCCTTTACAGTTGAGATCTTATCTTCTATTTTCCTTACTTGCTGGGGACTGTCGTATCACAATTGTTTCAGAAAAATAGGCTTTATCTCATTTATGATACTTGTAAAATAATAAGATGTTAAAGTCCAGTAATTAAATTTTCCATTTTCTAGGCCACAATAAAAAATAAAATAAAAAAAATACATAAATAAATAAATAAAAAAAACATAAGTACTGGAAAATCTAACATATAGCACTTAATCAACATTTTATGTAACATGCAATTTTCACTCCAAAATATGAACTTCCACTGATAAATCTATAAACCTGAAAGTGAGGAAGAATTTTAATTATCCAAATTTTAATGATCAGCCTGTTTAACTGTGTGATTTCAATCCAGAAATTATCAATATCTGATCAAAATTCTGATGTGCACATAATAAACAATACTCAGCCCTTGCAGTTACTGGAAAACTGTATTAACAAGAAGGTATAAAAATCATTCCAGTACTTCAGTAATTTTTCACAACTTTTTAACAATAATCAAATACTTTTATAATGTTATGAACTGAACCTGTTATTCAGACAGGTAACAGAGAATAAGTGAGATAAAGCGCTGTTTGTATGGAACATTTTCCAAATGATGTCTTAAATTTTGTTTTAGACTGCTTTACGTAGAGTGGTAGGGTGTGACATCAACTGGCCTTGTGTGTTGAGTGTTGTGATGCACAGTAGATCTAGTATTTTCATTTGGTTAATATCACACAATCAATACCTGTATTTATAACAAAAGACTACCTATTGCTCAGATTGATATTTCTTTTGCTCAATACAGTCATCAGAAATGGAAGAAAAACAATAAAAAGCCATGCTTCATCTGTAACTTTAAACTTTTCATTGTCACATAATAATTATAGTGTTGCTGTTCTAAATGTTGAGAAAAAACCTTAATTAAAGCTGAGTTAAAAACATAAAACTTATACCACATGAAAAATTTTCCACATAACCATTAAAATAAATAGAATAGTTATTATTAAGCTATCTCATCTCTCATTTTAAATTTAGTTTATAAACCAAAAATACTGAAGAATAATATACATCAGTTGATTTGCACATGAGATTTAAGAATAACAAAATATCTAGGTTAGTATTAATGAATGAATACAGAACTACAAAATGATTTTCATGGCAACTGTATTACACAATACTGTAATTTTTTATATAACTAGTTAGACTTTCCTGTCATGTGGTTCCAATGAAATAATCACGCATATACCCTGGATTGTTTTGTAAAATCAAGTGATCGATCATGTACAGTCACCTACATACAGCATAAGAAACGACCACCCCATTGATGCTGCCGGGGACAGTATCGGTGCAAAAAAAAAACCTCGCCACAGAATAAATTTGCAGCCCTGTAGTTAAAGAGGGGGTAGCATAATCGGTATTGCACAAATGCTTTCAAACAGCTAGCGGTGGGCCTGACGTCATCCAACACCGGTCTTAGGCTGACAGCCAGTGGGTATACATGAATTACACTCTCTTTGAAGTTTCATCAGAGCCAGTAACCAGATCTCACTGAATTAATGGCTACTGTCTCTGTTGAAGGTCTAGCTGATGCCTTTAACAGATACTGAGACTTACATCTTAGTGATACCTGCAAACTGGCTCTGGTGAAAATTCAGAGAGAGCGTCACAGGTGCACATTCACCAATAGTTGGCCAAAGACTGTGTTTGGGCATGGGTGTCAAACTGAACCAGATGTGTAGTGTGGTGGAGGGGGTAGTGGACAAGCAGCAATGGGCTATGTGACACTATAAAAGATGTGTGTAGCATTAGAACTGACTCAACAGCTGTGAGTCTGAAGAAGACGTCAGAATTATCTGTTGTAATATTGCTTTTTTTCAACACACTCTTACAGTACACCCACGCAAATTTCAAAGCTAACACTATATCCTCCATCACAGTTAAATTAAGTTAAGGCCACATTCATCACATATTACTATAAAGTACCTGAGTGACCGATCTTTGCTTGGCATCATCGATTTTGTTCATTAAGTAAGATTTCATCAAAATCT
Source organism: Vandiemenella viatica (assembly GCA_031002005.1). Classification (NCBI taxonomy): domain Eukaryota; kingdom Metazoa; phylum Arthropoda; class Insecta; order Orthoptera; family Morabidae; genus Vandiemenella; species Vandiemenella viatica. Next base: position 27,123,628 of record CM061920.1, on the reverse strand, counting down.
TTAGACATTTGTGAGAAATTAATTTTAGCTATATACAAGAGTTTCTCATTTAATAATATTAGATTGGATAGATTAGATATAGGCCTATCACAAAAAAAAAAACTTAGCTCACGAGATGGCGTTAGTACCATTTCTGAGATATGAAATACAAGAATTGCTTTTTTTTTTTTTTTTTTTTTTTTTTGTATAGCCATGTTACAAACTTTAAAAGCAAATTGTTATCTGCATATGAAACGCTAGAGCCATTTCCAAGATCATCTCATTAATTGTCATTAAAGAAAAATGCTATTATTATGTTAAACAGAAATCTTAATTAGGTATTAATTAATGATGCACTGACACAAGTACATCATCTGTGCTTAATTCATTCATTCCAATAAAACTATGCTCATACTCACATTAATCTCACACCTTCTGATTTAACCATGTCTCAATAAAAGTAACTTTTGTTATGACCATTAATAAAGCACAAGGTCAAATGCTTCAAGGTGCAGGAGTGTATTTACCAGAACCTGTTTTTTCGTATGGACTACTGTACGAGGCTTTTTCATGAGTCCGTAGATTCAATAATATTTATGTTTAAGTTAAAGACACATGTTCAAAAAATAAAAGATGATCACATTATAACTGATAATATTGTCTTTAAAGAAGTTTTATTTAGTAAAGAAGTTTTTTAAAAAATTACAGCTGACAAACCCAATGTCTTTTTTTTTAAATAAATGTAAACATAACTTAGTCCACAAGCCAAAGTTTGGTTGGATCCTCCCAGAGGAGGAATACTAATCCATTGTGTAAGATGTAGGATGGCCAGTTGCTTTCCTCTAAGACCTACAGTTTAACGTGGAATTTGAAAAACAGATTTTTTAAATATATACTTTTTAAATGTTTTGTAATTATACATGTAGTATTTAATAACGATGACTTTTTACAATAAAAGTAATATTTATTACTACTCTAAAAATAAAATTCCTTTCATTAATAAATATACTTGCACTTAACTTATTTCAAAATACAAGGTATATCAAAAAGAATCATTTGATTTGGCACTTCAATATTTCTGAAACTAATAAACATATACAATGAATTTTGTTTTTTAATGAATGGGAAACTCAAATAGTTTTTTTTTTTTCATACCTTTCCATGTGTGTTCAATATGCCCCCCTTGAGATGCACGGCATATGTCAATGCGGTATTCAAATTCTTCCCACACTGCGGTGAGCATGTCTTGAGTGACCGCTGCCACAGAGATAATCACAAGAGATAATCACATACAGTCAGGTCCAGTGACTTTGGAGGCCAGTAATGTAAGGCTGAATTATTTGGTCCAGTGAGACCGATACATCATTCAGTAATGCTTTGATTTGAAAATTCCAGCACTTCCAGATGCCAGTGTGGTGGTGCCTCATCCTGTTGGTAAATGAAGTCATTCCAGTCTCCAACTGTGGGAAAAGAAAGTTCTCAAGCATATCGAGATATACGCTTTCTGTAACAGAATTCTCGTTAAAGGAAAATAGACCGTACACCTTTTACCGTGAAACTGCAAAAAAAAAAAAAAAAAAAAAAAAAAAAAAAAAAAAAAAAAAAAAAAAAAAAAAAAAAATTGTAGAATCCCTCTCAAGTTGTACAACTTTATGTGGTTGTTCTGTATCCCATATTCTCACTTCATAACAGTTCACCTTACCATTTAAATGGAATGTTGCCTCATCACTAAACACTAAGCGTATTCGGAAACTGTCATCCTCCATCTTTCCAAGAATGAAATTACAGAACTCCACAAGTTGTTGTTTGTCACTTTCATGAAGAGCTTGCAGTAGCCGAATTTGGTATGGTTTCATGTGTAAAATCGATGCAACACACGCCAGATGGACATCGGGGGCATGTTGAGCTGTCATGCTGCCCGACGAATGGTTTTCCGTGAACTCCTTGTAAATGTACGGCGGATGCATTCAACTTCTGCATCAGACACTAGGGGGCGGCCCAGCAATTTGCCTTTACACAAACAACCTATTTCTCAAAATTGTTCCTGCCAACATCTAATGCTCTTGTGCTGTAGGAGAATCCACACCATACCTAGTACAAAAGTCATGATGAACAGTTGTTGCTGACCCACACTGCTCAAAACGTAGAACACAAAACATTTTCTGTTGTCCCAACACCATTTTTACTAGAACTGAAGTGGGCGCACACTACTGCTACCTAGCAGGAACCATGTAAACCTCGAGAGTTTGCTCTTTCCAACAGTATGCTGTTCACGCAAATATCTCAAATAATGGAATAGTTATGATGTTTTTTAAATCGGATGATTCTTTTTGATACACCCTTATCATATTACCATTCGGTGACTAACCACAAAGAACTGTTCTTTTAAAGATATGCGAGTTCCTTGCCATAACCAAAGAGAATTTAACTACCATTAGTTGGCTTACTGGTACCTGAAATGTCTACAAGATGGTGTTAGAGCCATTTCCGAGATACCTAACACAAGAATTGCTGATTTTTTGTAAAATCGCATTTCTTGCAGGGAAGACACCTATTTAGGTAAATTTAAAAAACAAAACATTATCTAAATATAAAATTTCATGCTCATTTAAAGATGTGAGATATGGTACAGTCATCAATTCAGGCTGATGTCTAAAATATTGACTTTGCTGGGCCTGTTCAGTGTAGCTTAGTATGTAATATCTATCTTAAACAGCATTATGCATTGTGTATTTATACAACCCTGAAGTCGTGGAAAAAAATGGTTGAGCTATGGCAAAAACAATCAAATATAATTAATTTCCAAATGATCATCACAAGAGTCAATGTAATAGAGTCATTAACTTCTACAATAGAATGTGCAACAGAGATTAAAAATAAAATTTAATCTGGAGTTTTTTTGAAAATCTCTAATTATTGGGAAATTCCACATACAGAAAAAATACTTATATGTGACAGCATTATTTACCAGGTTACTTAAAATTTTTAAGTTTCTCAAAACTACAATATTTTTCCTGTAACATTATTAACCAACATTGTTTACAGAATACCTAATCATTACTACTTGATTATAAAATCATTAGATGTAAGTTGGTGTATAAGGAAATTCACTCAGTCTATTAAGCCATATTAAAAATGATAACAACAAACTATTTAATTTTTAATAGAAATGGAACTCAACTTGGTCTTTGATGATCTTTTTAAATAAAGATTAACAACTGAGAGGAAAAGAATATAAGTGATTACTCTGTATCTGAGCAATGGGTAGTGGTGAATGAATAGCAATAATTTTGAGTATTTGTTTTTTGTTTTTAGTAGATCTACATTTATTACTAATCAGTAGCAATGTACAAAGGCTGGCATATTCAATGTGAGAAATAGAATAACTGACCTGTATGTGTCTTAATATGTGTTAGTGGTGACTGCAGTTTATTAAAAGTATGCGATATCGATGTAAACAAAGAGATCCAGCAATATCAACAAACAATGATATATTCTTCATAATGGAAAAAGAGAATACTATATATATGAAAAAGGTACTAAGACAGAAGTTATCATGTGCTATTATGTACTGAACTATAATGTCTGGTTAATACACAATGAATCAGCTGTAATATTCCAATTCACCACTTTTCTATCTAATTGACGCATGTAGGAAATGAAATATATAGTTCCAAATTTATAAGAAATTCATTTTCTTGAATTCTGCAAGAAAATAGACCAGAAGTAGATAAATCAGTTTGTTTCTATATGTTATATACTCCTAGTGTATGTTTGCTTGAGTTTATATGAAGGTACAAAAAATTCTTGCATGTTTGCTACGGGACTATATACACCTTTACTTGAATTCTATAAACATAACCATTTCCAGTCATTGTAGTTCCTATTCCTTATAGATTCCAAAGTTCCATTCAAGTGTTAACCATTGTTGTAAATGACCAAAGCCTGTAAAATATATGAATGCAATACCTGATGTTAGAAAAGTGTCCCATCGTCAAGATGCTTGCATGCAGCAATTATAACCTCCCATCTGCCATTCACTGACAGCTCTGTTCTATGTCAGGCAAAAGTGTTACTTAAAACTTTATGTGCTGAAGAAAGTTCATAACCACTTCAATTCCTTTTTTATGTTTGTTTTCAAATTCAATGAAATATTTTACATCTTTGTTACAGGTCACTTTTACACATCAATTCTTATTGTTGCACAGTATTCTTGGGATAAATAATCCTTATAAGTAGCAAGATGATGACATTGGTCTATCAAGGCTTGCAGCAAAACATGAAAGATAACATGTTCAACACTGTACTTCTTGTATCTAGCAATGAACAGACACTCAACCTGCTTCTGTCTATCACTTACTTATATGGAGTAAGTGCAACACTCATCTCTCTGTAGGATATTCATTCTATGCTTGCACCTACTTCTGAACAATGGTCAGCAAATATTTTGATATAGATTACCAATGGAATTATTTTATCATTATTTACTTGAGGTGTTAGTAATCATTCAATTACTTTTACATTTTAAACCATTTGATAAGCTTCTTGGCATCTTCTAGGGTCTGGATAAATGATGATTTTAAGCAAAGAGACAAGAAAGTAAATTTTGTGACTGAACACCGATCTGATTAATTTTTTTTATCTTGAAGTGTTAAAAGTGTTGAACATTGATATTTTTTTTTATTTATTTATTAATCTTGTTTCATGGATCCCTGCTGTGGAAGGACCTCTGGGAAGTGAAACATGTCATGGTTAATATACATACATACAATTTGAATCATAATCATAGTAAAAACAATTATATCTTACATAAAGTGAAAGAAAACATTTATGTGACAACAAGACAATTCTGTCTCACAATATTAATACAGAATCATGACATAGATTTTACTGTGTTAAACTTAGGTTGGCTAATCATTCTAAAAACTGCAACAATGATGTTAGATTCATACACTGGAATAATATTGACATAATTGAGCAAAATAAACAGTACAGTTTGCCGGAAAGGCGCCGAAGAGTTCATGAAACATACATTTACAGTATTTTCCTATGCTGATAAATTTAAGTGGGTATAACGTTATGAATGTGATAAAAATAACTTACATTCAATGAACTTAAGATTGACACTTAGTCAGAGATCAAAGAAGTCAGTCAGGCTTATCATATGAGAATCAGTGTATCTGAAATTTCAAACCAGAGGGCATATGTGAAGATTAGTAAGAACACTGAGGCACAGAAAATGAATTTTTTAAATGTAAAAGAAGCTATTCAACATGATTAGGATAGATATTTAGATTCCTGCTTTTGTCAAATGAGATTTATGATAGAACTAACTACAGATTTGAAGCAGAGATCAGGATAAACAGACTGGTTCTTTAAAACAGATACTAAGCTTCATCACAGCAAAATACTTCAAAGGTGTGGTCTCTGGTATTTCATGTTCACTGTTTGAAACAATATCTCAGAAATTACTCAGATTCGTGTTTCAATGCAGCACTGTATCTCCAACCATTTTAGTGAGTAACTATGCAAAAAGAGTAAATAAAAATATGCTGTAACTTTGCATTTATAGAGCTGTTTCACTGACAATCATGAATACATAAAAGAAGAAGTAAATATTAAGCTTAATAGATGATTCTGAACCATGTTTTGAATAAACACAAAGAACAGATAGGTTACAATAATTCATATTGCATCTTGTTGCATGTTAGTAAGACACATAAGATGAGATTTTTACTGTACTGTAATCTTCTTATCTATGACTGTATTAATTGCAGTATGTATGATGACCTGCATTACTAAATTATCCATTAACAAAACAAACAGTTGGGAGCCTCACTGTTTATTATAACCAAAATATGAGGAGGAAAAATAAAATATCAGCAAAAGATACGATTTTTCATATGCTGAAAAAATTTTCAAGATCAAGTACACCACACCACAAAGCAATATTTTAACATTTTGATAACAATAAAAATATATAGATGACAGAATATTTTAATTCTGTACATCCTCAGATATATTTAAAATCACACAATGAAAGAAATCAATAAACTAAAAAAAAATTTATATATTTTCTATATGAGAAGCTGTATTCACATAAATATTGTGATTGCTATTATTTATTATTAATTAACTGCTTTAGGTCACATGCTCTGGTGGCAGTTTTCCTAAATATCTACTTTCTCATTAGACAATTTTTAGTTAAAATTCTTTCAATATTTGCCCCATCTTTTCCACCATATCCTTTTAGAATTTATTCCAGTCTCTGGTTTGCTTACCTACAAAAGAAAATTTTCCCCTTTCTCATATATTTGAAATCAAGTGCTAGCTTATGGTCAAGGTTGCTTCATCTCTTTTACATGCTGCTCTTAATCACTCTCCCACCATCCATCCCAGCCTCAGTACTTACACAAATCCACTGGTCTATTTCCCTGTCTCTCATTTTATAATGACTCCCATCCAGTTACTTTGTGATATCAGTAATTTGTTGTTGTCTATGTTCATTTTCATGAACAAGTCTATTTGCTTCCTTTGGTTTCACTCCAACTGCCTTGTTTCACACCGATAATGTATGTGCCTATGGCATTATGCCTCGTCGATGTAAAGGTCATTAGAAGTGGAAAAGGACTAGAGAGGAATTAGGCCATGGCCTATTTGAAGGAAGCATCCTGGCATTTTCCTGGCAAGATTTGTGGAAACCACGGAAAACCCAAATCTGGATGCACAGCCACATCCTCCCGGATGCAAGGCCAGAGCATTACCACTCACCCACCATGATCGGTCTCAAGCAAGAGCCTAGTTGCATTGAGAACTAATGATCAGAGAACAGTATAAACATATAGCTGATTGGCTGCTCAATCAAATGCATGAATACCATTGGATTATAACCCAAGAAGCAAAGCCTAAGAAATGTATTTAAAAGTGTGATCAGATTTAGTTAATGTCTTATATGGGACTGAAATATGTGGCTTGCTTACACAGAACAACCTAAATTCAGTTTTTCATACACAAATTATTGGTAAAACATCAACTCATCTATTAATTTATTACATATATATAAAAATAGGTAAATAAGTGAATAATAAGAAATAAAGTTTTTCAGTGTTGTCTTTGTGCTGCAGTTTGAGAACTGAAAGTCAAATAGTCAAAATACATACAAAACACAGTATCAGATTCAAAGTAATTCTGATAGTCTGACATCATCATGTTATTAATTCTTGGCTATTTACTTTCTTGTTCCTCTGCTCAGGTGTTTAAGAGTCTATGTCCTTATGATGTTAAAGTTTTCCTCTTATGTTTCTTGATCGGCCATTAACAGTTTTTTTGGTTTTAAACATAATTTCATCACATCAACTATTTTTATAAAATGTTTTCTCATACACCACAGATACCCTTTGTTTTGTTTCACCACAATAATTTATAATAGTTATTCATCATCTTATATGCAGTTGAAGGTTTTTAGTAATCAGTTACCAATATGCAACAATTCCTCAAAACATCCATGTGATACAGCACTATTGTTAAAGCAATCAAACTGAACAAAATCCATTTTATCAACATTATTTCAATAATTCGTAACTGCTTTGGCTTAAGAGATAGCTAGAGCATTCATTTATCTTGTTATGAACTGAAAAATAAATTAAAGACGTTCCATTTAAAATATATAAAACTTTTGTGTGTCATTAAGTACACACGCAGTGGGGATTCATTGATCAAGATGTCAGTTGCAGTTATAAAAATTAAAAATGAATGATTATGTATTGTAAATTGGAGAAAATTAAAGGAGGCTGGATATTAGAAAAAATAAAAGATCAGTTACAAAGAAAATATGATGATAAAAGTTTATCCAAATGTGAAACTCACAAAGTTTTATAAAATAGTGCTCGAATAGAATATAATAAGTGGATAAATGGCCAATAGTAAGCTCTGAAAACTGAAAAAAAAAATATTTTTTAATCTTTGGAGTGCTTTATTTGATTACAACATTATTCACATCTTATGATTAACAATGCCAAGTCTTTGAAGTAACACACTGTTATTTCAGATGAAATGGACAAGGGGAGCCAAATTGGTAGTGTAGCACTAGATCTGTCAAAAGGCATATGACAGAGTGAGCATAAAATGGTAGTACATAAGGTAAAAACTATTGGAGAGAATGAGAAAGTGATAAGCTGGGTAGAAGAATTTTTAAAAGGTATAAAACAGAAAGTTAGGGTAGGAAATGCAGTATCAAAAGAAGTGGAAGTAAAAATTGGAGTGCCGCAGGGTAGCGTATTGGGACCATTCCTATTTATTATTCTAATGAATAATTGTGTTGATTGTTTACTATCTGAAATTAGATTATTTGCAGATGAGATAACGCTATATAAAGGGATGAAAATGATGGAGGACTGTAAACAGTTGCAGGGTGATCTGGACTGGCTATCTAGTTGGGTTGGTAAACATGGGTTGAAGATAAATGCAAAGAGGAGTCATCTTATTAGATACACAAATAAAAAAAACAAAAGGTTAATTATAAATATAAGGTGGGGAAAGAATTTCTTGCTGAAGACTTGAAATGTAAATATCTTGGAATTACATTTGATAACAAGCTTAACTGGGCAGGACACATTGGACAGGTGGTAGAAAAAGGTTTCAAAATTCCTCACTTGTTGGAAATAAGATAGGATAGGGAAAATAAACAGTTACCCGTCACTTACCACAGATGAAGGCAGGAGGGCGAAACACGTAAAAACACAAAAACAAAAGAATTACACAATATTTCGACTTTTCAGTCTTACTCGTGTAGGAGGCGAGACATATGGCAGGGGGAAAGATGTGGTCACATCCGAGCCCGCCACATGAATGAAGCACAGGCGGAAAAAACGCGTGGTAGTGGAAGAATTGCCGGGAGGGGGGGGGGGGGGGAATAGGCCTGACCAGCGATAAAAGTGAAACAAATAAATATAATGTCTGTGTAGCTTAGTTAAAAAAGTTATAATTGAAAATATATACAAAAAATTAAAAAAAAAAAAAATAAAGAAGGAAAAAAAAAATTATATAGAATATAAAAAAAAAAAAAAAATAATATAAAAATAACCGACTGTAAAATGAGATGAGAGATGGCAAATGACAGGTTTAACGTAGGTTTAGGCCAGGGGTGTGTCTGGTGTCAAGGATATGTTGATAGGCTAGTTCCCATCTGCGGAGTTCTGAAGGGGTGGTGGTATTTGGAAAAACTCTAATAGCTCTGACTGTGAAACAGGTGTTGAGGTTGTTTGAATTATGGAAGTTCGCATGAATTGCCACGGGATGGTCTGGGTTGGAAGTATAAACTGTTTGCCTGTGGCCATTCATTCTGTAGGAAAGTTGTTGAGTGGTGAGACCAATGTAAGAGGCAGTGCAGTGGATGCAGGTGAGTTGGTAAATAAGGTGAGTGGTAGCACATGTGGCATGTCCAATTATTGGGAAAGATTCGCCTGTGACAGGATTAGAGTAAGTAGTGGTGGCAGGGTGCATGCTGCAAGTTTTACAGCGGGGTCTGTTACACGGGAAAGATCCCTGTGGAGGTCTAGGGGAGTCGGCAGGTAAATACTTGTGGACCAAGATGTTGTACAGATTGGGCGGTCTGCTGAAGCAAGTGCGGGGAGCAGTGGGTAGGATTTTGGGAAGGAGGAGACGCATTTCAGGGAAGGAACGTAAGAAATCATGCCCACGGCGGAGTATCTGGTTGACAGATTCCAGGCCAGGAAAGAACTGGGTGACAAGTGTTGGACCACGGTCAGCTTTAGGAGGTGCAGAACGAGGATTGTGGGTGATGGCACGGGAAATTTGTTTTTCCACCAGATCATGGGGGTATTGGCGGGAAACAAGGGCTTGGGATAGTTTTTGGGAGTAACTGGAGATTGATTCATGATCCGAACAGATGCGTCTGCCACGGATTGCAAGGCTGTATGGGAGGGAACGTTTAATGTGGAAGGGGTGACAACTGTCAAAGTGTAGGTATTGTTGTAAATTGGTCGGTTTAATGTGTACTGAGGTATGGAGGGTCCCCTGTCGTAGGGTGATATCTACGTCAAGGAAGGTGATACAGGTGTGGGAATATGACCATGTGAAATTGATGGAGTGATTATCATTTAGTGAGTTGAGGAAGTCTAGGAGGTGGTCCTCCCCGTGGGTCCAGATCATAAATATATCATCTATGTATCTGAACCACACGAGGGGACTGAGGGGGGAATTCTTCAGAAAAATATTTTCCAGACGGCCCAGGAAAAGGTTAGCATAGGACGGGGCCATGCGGGTACCCATGGCAGTGCCGCGTATCTGGTGGTAAATCTGGGAGTTGAAGGAGAAATAGTTTTTGGAGAGGATAAAGTTGGCAAGGGATATGAGAAAGGATGTTCTGGGAAGACTGTTTGGAGGGCGCATATCCAAGAAGTGCTGAAGGGAACTGAGGCCTTCAAGGTGGGGAATATTGGTGTACAAGGAGGTTACGTCAATTGAAACAAGGAGGGAGTCCGGTGGTAGAGGACTGGGGACTTTTGACAGACGTTCCAAAAAATGTGGTGTGTCTTTGATGTAAGATGGAAGGTTCTGCACAAAAGGTTGGAGGTGTTGATCTTACATCAAAGACACACCACATTTTTTGGAACGTCTGTCAAAAGTCCCCAGTCCTCTACCACCGGACTCCCTCCTTGTTTCAATTGACGTAACCTCCATGTACACCAATATTCCCCACCTTGAAGGCCTCAGTTCCCTTCAGCACTTCTTGGATATGCGCCCTCCAAACAGTCTTCCCAGAACATCCTTTCTCATATCCCTTGCCAACTTTATCCTCTCCAAAAACTATTTCTCCTTCAACTCCCAGATTTACCACCAGATACGCGGCACTGCCATGGGTACCCGCATGGCCCCGTCCTATGCTAACCTTTTCCTGGGCCGTCTGGAAAATATTTTTCTGAAGAATTCCCCCCTCAGTCCCCTCGTGTGGTTCAGATACATAGATGATATATTTATGATCTGGACCCACGGGGAGGACCACCTCCTAGACTTCCTCAACTCACTAAATGATAATCACTCCATCAATTTCACATGGTCATATTCCCACACCTGTATCACCTTCCTTGACGTAGATATCACCCTACGACAGGGGACCCTCCATACCTCAGTACACATTAAACCGACCAATTTACAACAATACCTACACTTTGACAGTTGTCACCCCTTCCACATTAAACGTTCCCTCCCATACAGCCTTGCAATCCGTGGCAGACGCATCTGTTCGGATCATGAATCAATCTCCAGTTACTCCCAAAAACTATCCCAAGCCCTTGTTTCCCGCCAATACCCCCATGATCTGGTGGAAAAACAAATTTCCCGTGCCATCACCCACAATCCTCGTTCTGCACCTCCTAAAGCTGACCGTGGTCCAACACTTGTCACCCAGTTCTTTCCTGGCCTGGAATCTGTCAACCAGATACTCCGCCGTGGGCATGATTTCTTACGTTCCTTCCCTGAAATGCGTCTCCTCCTTCCCAAAATCCTACCCACTGCTCCCCGCACTTGCTTCAGCAGACCGCCCAATCTGTACAACATCTTGGTCCACAAGTATTTACCTGCCGACTCCCCTAGACCTCCACAGGGATCTTTCCCATGTAACAGACCCCGCTGTAAAACTTGCAGCATGCACCCTGCCACCACTACTTACTCTAATCCTGTCACAGGCGAATCTTTCCCAATAATTGGACATGCCACATGTGCTACCACTCACCTTATTTACCAACTCACCTGCATCCACTGCACTGCCTCTTACATTGGTCTCACCACTCAACAACTTTCCTACAGAATGAATGGCCACAGGCAAACAGTTTATACTTCCAACCCAGACCATCCCGTGGCAATTCATGCGAACTTCCATAATTCAAACAACCTCAACACCTGTTTCACAGTCAGAGCTATTAGAGTTTTTCCAAATACCACCACCCCTTCAGAACTCCGCAGATGGGAACTAGCCTATCAACATATCCTTGACACCAGACACACCCCTGGCCTAAACCTACGTTAAACCTGTCACTTGCCATCTCTCATCTCATTTTACAGTCGGTTATTTTTATATTATTTTTTTTTTTTTTTTATATTCTATATAATTTTTTTTTTTTTCCTTCTTTATTTATTTTTTTTTTAATTTTTTGTATATATTTTCAATTATAACTTTTTTAACTAAGCTACACAGACATTATATTTATTTGTTTCACTTTTATCGCTGGTCAGGCCTATTCCCCCCCCCCCCCCTCCCGGCAATTCTTCCACTACCACGCGTTTTTTTCCGCCTGTGCTTCATTCATGTGGCGGGCTCGGATGTGACCACATCTTTCCCCCTGCCATATGTCTCGCCTCCTACACGAGTAAGACTGAAAAGTCGAAATATTGTGTAATTCTTTTGTTTTTGTGTTTTTACGTGTTTCGCCCTCCTGCCTTCATCTGTGGTAAGTGACGGGTAACTGTTTATTTTCCCTATCCTATCTTATTTTCAGTGCCTCGCGGCAGTTTCTTTGTTTCCTTTATTCACTTGTTGGAAAGAGTGATAAGGGGATGTACGAGAGAAGTAAAGTAATTGGGTTACAAAACTTTAGTCCGAACATTGCTCGAATATGGTAGTGTAGTATGGGATCCACATTTTGTGTATCAAATACAGAAGTTGGAGAGGGTGCAAAAAAGGGCTGCTAGGTTTGTTTCTGGAAATTATCACAGAATGTAATCAGTAACAGATATGATAAAGGAGCTGGAATGGGATTCGTTGCAAGACAGGAGGAGGATGAAGAGGGTCATGGGAGTGTACAAGATGTATACTGATGATGAGGCATGGAAAGGTATTGGTGTAGGTATGAAAAGTTGTGCATGGAAGGGAAAAGATGACCATGACCACAAGCTGGTACTCGATTTCAGACACAAAGATGTGGGAAAATTCTCCTTTTTGGTAAGGCCGCAGGGCCAGGGTTTGGGGGGGGGGTGGGGGTAAGCGGGTCAAAAGTACCGGGGCCCCGCCGGCTGATGGGGGCCCAATCACCGACTATAGGGGCCCTCAGGCCATGAAGCCAAGAATACGCCCATTGTCGCCTGGCCATTTTGTAGAGGTAAAAAAAAAAAAAAAAAGTGCGACCTTTTACCCCGGGCCTGAAATTCCTAGCGCCAGCCCTGGGTAAGGGTATCAGGGATAGGAATAAATTACCAAGGGAAATAATGAATAATTTACCAATAATGTTGAAAGAATTTAAAGTTAAAATTTCCAGAGGGAAAATGTAGGTGGGTGCAGGAAAGGGGGAAGATGGGTGTGTAGGGAAACTGCCACCAGAGCGTGTGCTCCATTGCAATTTAAGTAATTAATATTCTATGCAGATACTACACCTTTTATTATCTAATCAATGAAAGTAACATATGTCATAACATTTTTATAACTTACTAGTTGTAACGATATTTGCCTGGTTCTGATGGCCTTATTTTACTGATGGCATTGAATAAATTGCCACTTCGTTGTACTCAGCTGCAGTCGTCATCCAATGACTGCAAAACTTTTATAATAACTTTGACTGAGAAATGTCCAAGTGGTACTGGATCGCTAGACAATAATGCTTAATATTATTATTATTTCATCAGTCTCTTGAATGGTTTGATGCAATCCTCCATCCCTTCAATTTGAGAGGATTACATAGCCTCGGGATGACCTCAGGGTCTTTAATGCAGTGGTTTCTCATTGCTTTCTGCATCCCCATGCCGCTGATCATTTCTGATTCATCCACCTTTAGGTGCCGTTTCCAACCACAAGGGCAAGAGAGTGCCCTGGACTACTCCCCACTATTCCGCCAACCTTTCAGAAGCAGTTTGCAAGCAGTCGGCGACTCTTTATACCAGGAATCTTTCAGTCACCAGAGCCTCATCCATGCAAACTAGGTGCACCGCGGGAAGGAGAGGTTTACATTTGGTTGGAAGAGGCTAATATAGTCTCTCCCAAATCCTTACACCAAATAATGCTTATATACAGGTTCAACAGTTAATCATGTCTGCCATCCCTTAAGAGAAATTATTAATAGGAATTCTTGTTTGTCTCTAATGGAGTCTACAAATATCTGTCACCAACTTGATCTTCAACTTCAAAAACAATTTATTTAACACCACAAAAAGTACAGGCCATTACCGGTCTCATATTACAGTTTGTGTTTAACAATGGACAATGCTCTTGAAGCATGCAGGTTTGTAAGTAGGAATATTTACTTTGGACAGCAAATGTTTGTTGTCCTGGCATGACCGTACACACTCAATCAGTTCTGAAACCACTTTGTTTTGTTCTAATACATCGAGCACTCATTTAAGACTGATGCAGCACGGCTAGTACTCCATGTGGCTTACACATCGATTTCACCACTGACCGTAAGGTGCTTCTATACAGACTGACACCTTGAATAATACTGTACTTAAAATGGCTGACCGTATCTTTGATTTCTCGGCCAAGCATGACCTCTCCTACTATCATGTGCATTTATCTAGCCAACCGTGTATTTCTTCTATAAGTAGAATAACAAAAATCCTTTCCTTTTTAAGTCTTTCTACCCTCTACTTTATTTCTCAAATAGCCCTGATTTATATTGTTCCATCTTACAGGCTGGCGTTCTGCCTCCTAACCCGCCACCCATACCAAAACAGTGTGTTACACCTCTCCTACATATTTGTAGTCTTAACACTCATGTAACATAGTCTGTGTATTTCTTCTGTCCTACCTAGTTTTAGCTATTTAAATGAGAAGTTCACTACCTCCATCAAATAAATTTATAAACTAAACTCAGAAGTCTGTTTCTTTTCAGGCTAATAGTATTATGTGTACTTGCAAAATAGAATATGTCAGCTACATTTATTATGTGGGCATAAATCCTACAAACAATACAGGCATGATTTTTGCAATTTAGCTATTTGTTACCAAAAAATGTCCACAAATTAACAATTATTACGCATCCCTAAATAAGAGTTATTTACTATTTAATTATTGATTGTTAATTAACTGCAACTGAATAGATATCCTGATAGTAATTTCTCTACACAGTACTTTGCCATAATGTTCATTTTTGAATTAAATTCTTTCAGTATTTGGGGAAAATTTTTCAGCATATCCTGCAACTATATATTCCAGTCTTTGACTTCCCTACGCACAAATGAAATTTTTTCTACTCATGTATGCCCAAAATTGATTGCTACACTATAGGCCATGGTCATAGTCAGAAAGTGATTGAGTATATAGGATCACTTTGTAGGAATTTCACTAAGGTGTATAGAATAGTGATAGTAGGAGGTGCAGTCAATACTGTTGATAGGAACACTAGTATGGAAAGTGACCTGAGGAAGGTAGTGAAGAAGGCACAGCCAGGGCCGGTTTAAGGCTACCGCAAGAACTGCAGTTGCGGGGGGCTCCAAGCTTGAGGGGGCCTCGCCACGATCCACTTCAAAATTTGTCCTTACTTAACAAACAATTTTCCTGCTAAAATAAATAATCTACAAATTCATAATGTTAACAAGCTGCATTCACAATAGACGTTTCCGAAGCGTGGAGTTCCACGAGAAGTCCTACATCAGATTTGTTGAGAAAGTCGTATCTGATGTAATTACAATAGGCTCTGAACCTGTTTCAGCAATTTATGTAATTTCGTTCGAATAAACTCATTCATCTTTTGACGTTTCATATAAAAAGTTATTGAATTAAAATGTGTATGCCTGCTCACGTGTCTCCAGCCCCTCTCCCCCCCACGTAGCCCTAAGTGGCTTTTGCCTCTACCCCCCCCCCCCCTACCCTCCCATGTAGCATGTAGCTTTTCTTCCTTTTGATTCCAGAAGACATTTTGTATTGTTTTTTCTTATCAGTCAATTGTAAATTACATAAGGTGATAATTAACTGAGGGAAATAAATATTTACATGCTGTTGTGTGTCCTATTTCTCATTTTATCTGTGAAAAATGTTATTAAAGGAAAGCCACATGGCCTGGCTCGGAACCCCCCTCCCCCCACGTAGCCCAGCGTAGCCTTCCAGCCAACCCCTCCCCCCCCCCCTAGACCGAGCCACGTGGTTTGTGCACGCTCCCTAATAGCAAAGAGGCCAGAAAAGAAATGTCGTATACAAGAAGTGTATATAAATATAATAGCTATAAGATTGAATACAAAAACAATTTCATTTGACACAATGGGCAGCAGGGCTTAGCCAGAAATGAAAATGACAGTAGTTGGGAAATCCATACGAGGTGCATTGATAAAACACCAAAAACTCGGCAAAGTTGGTCCTGTTCAGCTAATACTCAATAAACTGCTGGCCCATCTGTACACAGATTTAGAGAATCCTCAGTCTGTCTCTTTAATCATTGTTTGAGCTCTACACACAGATTATATATATATATATGTGTGTGTGTGTGTGTGTGTGTGTGTGTGTAAAGTCACGAAAATCATCAAAAGTGTAGGGAAAAATACATCTGGGAAAGAAGTAGGGGGCCCTGAAATAAAACTTCGCAGGGGGCCCCAAAATTCCATAAGCCGGTCCTGGGAACAGCATACCAGAATGTAACTAATGCGGGCCTTGAGTCACAATGATTGGCCACAGCTGAACCCTGCTGTGAAATGAGTAAACATGTAGACTGAGGTGCTTCATAGGAAAGACATTGGTTCTGTCTTGGGAGTTGGACACCATTGGCAAGTGGGGTTTCACTAGGCATTGCCCACACCTAAATTTAATTTAATTTCAATAGAGTGCACTCTCCGGTAACAATTTCCCTACACACCCATTCTTTCCCTTTTCTGTACCCACCTACTTTTGGCCTCTACAATTTTTCAGCGTTTTTGGTAATTTATTCATCATTTTTCTTGGTAACTTATTCCAATCACTGACACCTCTACCTACAAAAGAAAATCTTCCAACACCCTGTAAGGTAACCTAAAATTTTGTAACTTCATATCAAAATTTGTTTACACATCAGTGAGTTCATTTGGATAGCATTGCATATCAGTTTAAAAGTAATTTACTTTCATAATTCAATTCATATTTCAGAGTAAAACAGTTATTGAAAGTGGTATTTGGATTCAAAATATTTAGTAAAAGGAAACACTGCCTTCATTTCTAGAGTCATATAGAATTATAACTAGTAAAATCAATATAGAAATCTTGTAGCCAGAAAATTCTACTAAAGAGTTTTAAGGCGTTAAAAGTTGGAAGCCCGCGTAAAAAAGTTAAGACGCAATTACACATTTTAAATTTTAGAAGTCATAATTTTAATGATAGACAGTCAGTTTATAGCATGAAAGAGTTTTAAAGATTGATTTTAGAGAAATTTTTAAACATTTTCACTACATGTGGAAATGCCAAAATAGCCAGTTTAGAAGGATATAAGTAAATTCAGTTGAGGAAATTATATCCAAAAGAAAGTACATTCTGCTACAGTTTCCAGTAAGTCTTGTTAAGATATATGTAGTATTATGGTCAGGATGGAACAAAGTAGGGGTTTTTACAGTCTCAAGAAAATATTGAAACCAGCCAGTACTTCCTGTTTCATCCTGAAACAGCTTCTACTTTAGAAATTCATAATAAATCGAGGAAATCAGATAGCAACTTCAGAACTTCACACTTAACAGATATAACTACATAGAATCGTTTAACGTATGTTTCAAAGCTGTCACTTAAATACTCCAAAAGAAATCAGTTTAGAAATTAAAAATTTGCGTAACAATTTTGGGTCATCCTGTTAAAAATAGTAAACAAGGCGATTTTAGTACCAAATGAAAGAGCAGTAAATTAGAAGCAAGTCAAAAGTTATTTTAACTTTGTAGCCTTAAAACTGAGGAAGTTGCAAACATTTTTAGAATTGCACAGAAAATATTTTTTTATGGCCAAACCATTAAAGTTACAAAATTTTTCATAAGGATTGATTTTAACATTTATAAGTCTACCTAGTAATTGTTAAAGTTTCAGACCAATAGAAATTTTTTATAAGGATGTTTAAGACAGCTGATGTTGCAATAACCATGCGAGGAAGGATATTTTTGAACATGCTCAGTAGGATTATTCAGGTGAAAATGATAGTCAACCAGTTGCATCAATTAGGTGTATTAAAAAATTATTTTAAAATATTGAGTAGGATTACTTCCTTGATCCATAAATTCCCCTCCCCCCTCCGCTCCAAAGCTCGCCTCCAGGCAGTCACTGGAA
Source organism: Vandiemenella viatica (assembly GCA_031002005.1). Classification (NCBI taxonomy): domain Eukaryota; kingdom Metazoa; phylum Arthropoda; class Insecta; order Orthoptera; family Morabidae; genus Vandiemenella; species Vandiemenella viatica. The sequence continues at coordinate 27,105,438 of CM061920.1, read as the reverse complement.
ATCACCTGAGCAGAACATGTGTCAGTCAGGGTAGCGTTTTGCGTGGGTAGGCAGCCGGCTAAGCAGGAGACCTAATGGTGAAGTGAAATTCAGGGTGCCATCTTGGAAATTTGGTGGTGCGCTGGAACAATTCAATTATCCTCATGTGAATATAATTCAATTAGGAGTTTTATGGGGGTTGGTCTGATTTGAATTACTTATCACAACATACAGTTAATATATTTAGTGGCGATTTCTGATGGCCTGAAAGATTTTTCAAACATATAAAATTATTTCTCAAGAATATTGTAATGTTTTGAACATTGAATTAGAATCAGAGACTTTTATTTGATGAACCTACCTTACCATTATTGAGGTTTTTCAATATGGTGGCAACCGCAAACTGTAGAACAATCTAACTATCCAAGGCGCCCAACATGGTTACAGTTAATGAAGGAAGTGTTTATCTGTAAACCTGGTAAACATTTTATTGTTACAACAACCATGCCTGAAATTGAGTGCTAGCCCATGGTCATGGTCATCTTTTCCCTTCCAAGTACTTCTGATTGATATCAGAGTTTAACGTAAATCTTTTGGAAAAGTAAATGTGTTGCACTTTAACATCAAAGACTGAATTATCGTAATCCCTTTAGTAGTCATGATAAGTATATATATATATAAAATTAAGGGTAATTTGTCAGTATGTGCCATTATAACTTCACAAACCACATGGAGGTTATATGGTATGGTAGCCCACATCCATGAAGAAGGTTTCAGTTTGGAACTGAAAGGGTTGCGTTTGGAGTTATGGGTGTCAAAAGATAGCATTGCACTAATGGAATTCTTATGGGAAGTTGATGAAACAGTTGGGAATTGAGTGCCAAATTGGCTGGAACTGGTCACAATGTTCCTGAATGTTCCACAATATTCCAGAATGTTCTAGAATGGTCAGAATTGTTGAAAAATATTATAGGATGTTCCAGAATGTTCATAGAATTTCCTATAAACTGGAAATGTATGTACAGAATCTTCTGTAGCATTCTTGAATGTTCCATTATCCTGTACTGGTGGGGATATGTTACAGCTTAGAAGGGTGCATATAGATGATGGTGAAATAGAAGGGGGAAGGGGATACTTTGAGTTGTCAGCTAAATCTCTAAGAAAACTCACTTCCATTTATGACGGGGTCAGGACTGTGCCTTTTTTAGTTTAGAGGCTGCTGGTGAGGGGATAAAAATAAGTGATATAAGGGATACTGATTGTAGATGCTTGATGGGAAAAATCACTAATGCTAAAGCAATACACAAAGATGTTAAAACAATAACAGATGAAAGTATAACTGGAAAGACATAGGTTAATGCTGAAAACATTACAAAGCCAATAATAAGGTTGTTACAGGCAAACTGTAGAAGTATAATGAAAAAAGTAATAGAATTTAAAAACTTAATAGATATGTATGATCTACAAGTAATTATAACTGTACAGTCTTGGTTAAAAGACAGAATATTAGACAATGTGTTATCCCCTATGGTCACTATGGTCACAGAGTGTACTGCAGAGATAGTGGAACAATTGGTGGAGGGTAATTCATATTGGTTAGTACATATTACTACAGTGCTTTGGTATTCAGACATAATGCACCATGAGTTACTACGAATAGATTTCTGGGGTGATAAAACAGAAGAAAAAAAAAATCAGTGTGTTTGCTGCTTATCATAATGGAAGAATGAACAATGAAGATGAGGCACTAAGGGAGATATTAAATTCTTATTCACAGTGCAGAAGCGAGTGTAGAATGGTTATTATTGGTGGGGATTTAAATTTACCAGGTGTTAACTGGATAGGAAATAAGATTAATAACACAAAGGGAACAGATATTGGCAAATACCTTAGTAAGGGAAGGAAGCTTTACACAAGAGGTAGAACAGAACCTGAGGAGACCAAACAGGTTGGATAGCTTTCTAATCAAATCTGGTCAAAATCCTGTGGGGAGTCAAGTAAATGAAGGACAATTCAGTTCATATGTATATTAGGAGATTTAGTAAACAAGTGTCCAAAATTGAAGGGAGAAATAGGTACAATTATAAAAAGGCACAAATTTTAGAATTGAAGAGATATTTGAGGGAAAGTGTAGGAAAAAACTTTATTATTGGGGTGGAGTGGGAGGGTCCCCAATGTTCACAAAGTCAATTCTTTCCTATACTTTCTTCTCTGCAATATTTAATTTAATTAGAACGGTCGCCAACCCAAATGGTTTTAATAATGGGATTTTTCAATGAAGGTTAATATCTAAAGATTGTTCTCAACACAGATTTTAAAGTCCAGTATTTTATTGTTCAACGTTTAAAGACATATTCACTCTGACAACAGAAATTGTTACCAGAAAGACTTCGTTTCCGAAAATTGCAGATTAATGCCACGATAACTACATACACTCAATTCAGACACAATGAAAAGTTCACTCCACTTGAGAACTCAAACGAAATCATACGAATTGTCAAATTGAAATTATGGAAAAGAAGTTTGTTAAATTAATGAACTGTTTCAAAAATTATAGTTGCCGTCTACGAATATTCCAAGTCCGTTTATTCATGACTGTTCTAACGCGACACCCACACCATGAGACACTGCCATAACGCTCGCCCACCCTTCACACCTTCACCCTCTAACCAGTTCGAAACTAATGCGGTCGAGGTCCCGCCTCAGGTATCTTATATAGGCTCTCCCAAGCCTGATGGAAATTTCCACTCATCTAGCGTCCTCTCTATGCGCTCTCTCTCTCTCTCTCTCTCCCAGCTCGGCTCACAAAGGCTTTCCCCCCAAATTTTTCCGATTTTCCTGAAACTTTTTGATTACGTAGAGTTCCTCATCCTAAGCATTTTCTATCCTTGTAAAATTTTTCCTATCTGCTCTCCTTTTGTTGTTATTAATTTTCGAAGTTAAATAAACCTATTTTCTAGATCTAGTGTCCAAACTATTTGTTTTAGCACAAGTGTTCTAATCTTCAGGAATTCTACAGCTTTTGACAATTAATTTGGTATATCTCACTACCTTCTAAAACCCTTTCATTAAAAAGATATCGCCTGTCAAAGTTTTCAACCCTTCTCGTCAGCCATCATGGAATCCCAATTAAATACTTTGAAATTAAATATCTTATATTGAGAGTGCATTATTTTGATAAAACTTTCCGCCAAACTTACTTAAAAAAATTGTACTTTCATAAAAATAGGGTTCCTCCCAGATGTTTTTCTAGTTTTTTCTTTCCCCTTTGTCAACTTTCATTTCTACCCATTCTCGACAACCTGGTTAGCTACGATGCTTTAACCGCTTTCGCTTTGGAATTACTTTTAACATATTTCTACTCAACTCAACGATCTCAAACTGCTGTCATCATCTTTTCACAAGAAGGCCTTTAATCGGACATAATTTTATTTTAACTACTTATTCTCGACTTACTATTTTTTCCTTTATTGAAAAAGTACCTTAAAATTAGTCATATTTACTCTAAATTCTGTTGGAAACCATGTTTTGTACTTCTAAACAAAGATTCGATACTTTCAGCCTGGTATCTTAATTCATTTATTACCATTCTTTCTGTTCGGACTTAAATATTGCTCATAACTTCCTTCCGAAAATTCGTACTACTACCAATGTGAGTCTTACATTCTCCTCTACCCCTGATTAGTGTTATCTTTTGGGGGAAATGTTACTTTGGGTAACCTACTAAAACCGATACCAAACACTCTTCCTCCTCGTTTTCTCAGTTGCCAAAAAGGCCAACTATGTTACAAAAGTTTCAGCAAATGGAAGGATGCCACAAGTAAACTGGAAGCCAAGTGGAAACAGCTCAAACAGATAATTGCAGTATTACAGGGAGGGCACAGAATTTCTTGCTGAAGGTATGAAATGTAAATATCTTGGTATAGCTTTTGATAATAAATTCTACTGAGCAGAACACATTGGGAAGGAAAATGTAACAAATCCTTCATTTACTGGAGAGAGTGATGAGCGGATGTACCAGAGAATTTAAGGAACTGGGTTACAAAACTTTGGTCAGACCATTGCTTGAATATGGTGGTGTAGTTTGAGACCCACATTTTGGGTATCATATACAGAAGCTGGATGGTGTGCAATGGAGAGCATTTAGATTTATTTATAGAAATTACTGCAGGATCCACTCAGTAATTGATATGATAAAGGACCTGGATTCAGAGTCAGAATGAAGAGGAAGATGGTGAATAAAGTGATGGGTGCATACAAGGCATACATTGGTGATGGGACTTGGAAGGATATTGGTCAAATAATTAGAATCAGCACATGTAAGGGAAAAGATGATCATGGGCACAAGCAGGCACTAAATTTTATGCTTTAGGGAGTGGGGAAAGTTTCTTCTGTTGGTAAGGATGTCAGGGATTGGAATAAGTTAGCTTGAAAAGTGAACGGTTAACGTTCTGGCTTCGCATTCAGGAGGATGCAGGTTCAAATCCCTGTCCGGCCATCCAGATTTTGATTTTCCATGGTTTCCTCAAACCACCACAGGCAAATGCTGGGATGTTTCCTTCAAAAGGCCATGGCAGAATTCTTTCCCGTTCTTTGCCCCAGTCCTTTTCCCACCTCTAATGACCTCGACAAAGTGTAAAGCCTTAACAAAAAAAGAGTAGACACTTTTTTAATTTCTCAACATGTTGATGTCACATCAAAACATAATGTAAGCTACCACTATAATGACAAATTATACAAAAAAATCCTAAACTTTGGTTTTTGCATCTGTATCATGGATGAAATATTTAATTTAATTTAATTGTGATGGAGAGCACAATCTGGTGGCAATTTCCCTACATAACCACTTTTCCCCTTTCCTGTGCTACTAATTGTTATATATATCCCATATGTTAACTGATGAAATTTTTTATCATTACATCAAGTTTCACTGAAATCATTGGCTTAGTTTCTGCATGATGTGCACAGATACACAAAGATTCAGATTCATAGTTCTGGCCTTTATTTCATTGAGCACTAGATAAAACTGTATAGATACATTAACTGATGACAAAAGCTATCACTATTTCGGTGAAATATGCTGATAAGTTCTTCCTTAATGTGTGGACAGAAAGGCAAATATGTCAAAATATACTGTTTTGGAGCCTGTATCATCAGAAGCTTTTTATCTGAATGGGATAACAAATACTCTATACTTAAGCTATGACAAAAACTATCACTGAGTAGATTTTACTGTTTTTTTATCTCTACAATTAACTCCATTTTACCATACACTGAAATATTGTTTAGTTTGAGTCTAGAGACCTCCTGAATACTAGAGAACAGGCAATAACTTATTGTTAAGCAGAGAAGACAGACAGAATTGAAAATTATGGGTAGGAAATGCAGTGTCAAAAGAAGTGGAACTAAAGATGGTAGTGCCACAAGGTAGTATATTGGGACCATTGTTATTCATTATTCTAACAAATACCTAATGAATAATTGTGTTGAACATTTACTACCAGAAATTTGATTATTTACAGATGACATAATGCTATATAAAAGGATAAAAAAGGTAGAGGACTGTAAACAGCTGCAGGATGATCTGGACAGGATATCTAGTTGGGTAAAGTTAAATGAGAAGAATAGTAAACTTATAAGATACACAGATAAAAAACTAAAAGTTGATTATGATTATAAGGTGGGGAAAGAATTGCTTGTTGAAGACTTGAAATGTAAATATCTTGCCATTACATTTGATAACAAGCTTAACAGGGCAGGACACATTGGACAGGTAGTAGGGAAAGGAATTGGGTTACAAAACTTTGGTCAGACCATTGCTTGAATATGGTAGTGTAGTATGGGAACCACATTTTGAGTATTAAACACAGGAGTTGGAGAGGGTGCTAAAAATAGGCTGCTAGGTTTGTTTCTGGAGATTACCAGAGAATGCATTCAGTAACAGATATAATAAAAGAGCTGGAATGGGGTTCGTTGGAAGACAGGAGGAGAGTGAAGAGGGTCATGGGACTGTGCAAGGCATATATTGGTGATGAGACATGGAAAGATATTAATGTAAGACTTTAATGCATGGAAGGGAAAAGATGACCATGACCACAAGTTGATATTTGATTTCAGGCACAAGGATGGAGGAAGATTCTCCTTTTTTGATAAGGGCATCAGGGATTGTAATAAGTTACCAAGAGAAATTATGAATAATTTACTGAAAATGTTGAAAGAATTTAAAGTTGAAATTTGTAGAGGGTAAATGTAGGTGTTTAGTGGAAAGGGGGAAGATGGGTGTGTAGGGAAAATGCCACCAGAGCATGTGCTCCATTGCAATTTTAATTAAATAAAAAATTACCAGCTTATTTGCAGTATAAAGTAATTTGATAGGTAGATGTGTATGAGGAAAGAAAATTGTTTTAATAATCACTAATGTAGGTTTAGAAGAGGTTATAGATGTGAAATTGAGTGGCCTATTTGTACGATATTTTGTATGAGGAAAGCTTTATTGATAGTGTAGCAATGGACATTGGATGTCTACAAGACACTTGGCAGGGTGAGCAATAAAATGGTGGCTAACAGGGTAAAAAACATTGGATTAATGAAAGAAATGACCAGTTAGGTGGAGGAATTTTTAAAAGTAGAATTCAACAAATTAGAATAAGAATTAAGCATTATCAAAGGAAGAAAAATTTGAGTCTACATGGTAGTGCATTGACACTTTTTGTGTTAATAATTCTAATACATCATCATATCACCGATTTACAGTCAGAAGTTACGATGTTTGTACATGAAATAATGCAATATAGTACGATTAAAATGGAAGAGGATTGTGAACAGTTGCAGGGAAGTCTGGGCAAGACATCCAGCAATGTAGGTCAACATGTAACGAAGATAAATTGTAAAATGAGTCAGTCAGGTATATTTTATATGAAATTAAAAGGTTTTGTAAGGTGGAGCGGAAAGTGTTTGATTAATACATAATTTATAAATAAGGAAGGATAGTGAAAATAGCCTGTCACTTACCACAGATGTAGGCCGGAGGACAAAATGAACACAAAATCACAAAAATATGAACACACTTAATAATCTCGTACATCTCTTCATCACTCTTTCCAACAAGTGAAGGATTCTGAAACATTTTCTTGCTACCTGTCCAATTTGTGCTGTCCACTTGAGCATGTTGGCATAACATTTGATTACAAGCTCAACTGTGCAGTACACATTGGATAGGTAGTAGGAAAAGGTTTCGAAATCCTACACTTGTTGGTGAGAGTGATGAGGAGATGTATGATAGAAATAAAGGAATTGGGTTACAAAACTTTGGTCAGACCATTCCTTGAATATGGTGGTGTAGTATGGGACCCACATTTTGGATATCATATACAGCAGGTGGATGGGGTGCAAAGAAGGGCTGTTAGATTTGTGTCTGAAAATTACCACATAACACAGTCAGTAACTGATATGACAAAGGAACTGGAATGGGATCTGTTGGAAGACCGGAGGAGGGTGAAGAGAAGTTATGGGAGTGTATAAGGCATATATTGATAGTAAGATATTGGTGTAGTATTTATAAGTAGTTCATGGAAGGGTAAAGATGACCATGACCACAAATCGGCACTCGATTTCAGGCACAAGAGTGTGGGAAGTTTATCTTTTGTATGTAAGGGGAGTCGGGGATTGGAATAAGTTACCAATAGGGTTGATGAATAATTTACCCAAAATGGTGAAACAATTTAAAGCTGAAATTTGTAGGGAGCATAGGTAGGTGGGCACTGGAAAGGGGGAAAATATGGATGTCTAGGAAAATTGCTACTGGAGTGTGAGCTCCATTGGATTTAAGTTAAATTAAATATTTTGGTTTAAATCCTTATTCATGTACTAGCCCCAAAACACGTCAAAAATGACGGGTTTAACAGAGTGTTATGGTAATTTATTTCTCTGCAGTTGCTTAACTAGAGAGAAATGTTACAAAATAAAGTTCATTGTTATATATCATCCCTTGTGCTGTAAAAAAAGCATCAGTTGTCAACTTGGTCTAGGGTCCATTTCAGACCAACACCAACTCCACTAATGTTGCCACTAGAAAAGCAAAACTTCAATCACAAGCATATTAATACATTCCCTGTATCGCATGTCATTGTCACCATGCATAACGATATATACTTGATCCCAAATCTTCACAAGTTCTTACACCTAACTTTCTTATTACCTGTGATAAAGACCGATACTTTAACGACGAAGACAGCTTACATTGGCTGTAATAATGACCCCGGTGAATATGAAGGCTACTAAAAATTAATCTTAAAAACTTACGCTATGCCATGTAATATTTAATTGTGGTTTAGGCCACATATTTCATGATCAATTTTGAACTACTTTCATTCAAACCATGTAATGATTTCAGTAAAAAAAAACGATAAATAATATGCCAATTTAAACAAAATACATACTTTTCTTTAAGTGCTCTGACAGTTAAATTCTTAGCAATTGCTTAACTAAATAGAACTGTTATAAAATAAAATCCAATGTAATTCCTCATGCATTGTGCTGTAACAAAAAGTTTCCACTTCCATCTGGGTCTAGGATGCTTGTCAACCTAACCACATGCTACTCTAAACTTGCCACCTGAAAAACAATTCTTTAATCTCACACATATTAATACATGTAAGATATCACATTTTAGTGGTAATAATGCATCACTATATAAATTTTGGCTCTAGCATAATCACTGGAACTCATAAAGGAATTGTCCTTTTGGTCTGAAGATTGTTACACACATTTAATAGATTAAACTGTTTAATGTGTGCTGCTCTTAGAGCTGTAAAATATATACTCACTTCACAAACTTCACTAAAAAAGTGCCGTAATGCGAGCAACTGGGAGAAGCTATACAGGAAAGTATAATGATCTCGCATATATTCTTTGAACGATATTATTCGGGAATATGTTGCTATCACAGCCATCAAAAATATAAGTATGGATCAAACTATACACAAAAAACTGCAACAACTTTGAACCATTAGTGAATGAAGGAATTCAGTTTTTATAGTTGAAATGCAACCTGTACCAATATGGTGTTTGGTTCTTGTTGTTAAAGCATAATTTGCTAGAAATTTGGATTTTTTGAACATTTTAACTATCATGATTTTTTAGCAGAATCATTAGCAGCACCTGTGGATAGGTCGGAATGTAGCCTGGACCAGAATAGAAATAAATGCCTCCTTTTGTAGCTTAATCAACTTTGTTTTAATTATAAAGTTGGTTTGATTTTCATCAATTTTGGTCATTGATGCATTCTGTTGAACGTAATATTAGTATCGCTGGAGGTTGCAATACAATAACAAATGACATACTCTAATCGCTTAGTGTGTAATGTTATGGCAGATTTTTTTTTTTTTTTTTTTTTTTTTTGCTTGAAGTTTGTGCATTATATACTATCTTCATGAGTGTATTAGAAACATATAACTAAATCATATTGTCAAAGGAACGTTTGCATTATCATTATACATCACTATATGCCTTCCCCCATTCCCCCAGTAGCTCGCCGCTTAATGTTACGGCAGTTTTTGAGTGAAGTTTGTAAGGATGGATATATTTTACAACTCTAACATATATTAAATAATATCACCCAACAAAGGTGTTCAACAGTTGTCAGACCAAAACGAAAATTCCTTGACGAGTCCCAGTGACTGCGCAATGACCTAAATTTGATGAAATATCTTCAAGGGTTTTTACACCTTTCTTTTTTCTTATCCCCGATTCAGACTGACATTACAATGCTTGAATAGCTGACATAGTTACAAGTTACAGAAATAATAACCTCAGTAATATTACTCAGTGAAAGCAAAGAAGATTAAAATAAATCTTATAAACTTACATTATGCCAAGTAATATTTAAGTGTAGTCCAGGCAGCACAGATCACAATCAGTGTGCAACTATTTCCATTCAAACAATTTAATAATTTCAATAATAGGACACAGTTTAAATTATTTTGAAAAAAAAATATTCATGCCCTCTGCTGTAGCATCAAATACCAGATGTAATTCTGACCCCTTGTAAGTAACAATCTAATCAAAGCTTTCCCTAACATTGATGTTCAAAAATTAAAACTTTTATCTTACATATCTATGGACAAAGAATTTACGGAATACTTCTATTTATCAAAAAAACAGTACGTAAATATAAGCATCTAATGATTAATATGATGATTTAAATGCAATACATACTTTTTTTCAGTGTTCTGTCAGTTAATTAATTCGTGGATGCTTAGAAATGTTATTAAATAACGCGCATAACCAAGAAAAATGGTGTAAAGCGTGACGTAATAGTGCAACATCATAGAGTGATGCCATGACATGACAGGTGATGTCATTCATGACAGACTTGCTTATGTATGTATAGATGTAGGACTGGGGTATTTAGCAAGGAGGGGTGTGCACATACCATGGCCTATCCCATAACTAGCTACACCATGGAGAACAGCACTTTCATTGCCCCTGCTATCCAATACATCAAATGAAAATATCTTGGTATAATATATGACAGTAAAATCAGATGGTCACAGTGGCCGATCTAGGAATTTTCAAAGCCAGGGCAAAAATTGTAACATTGCCGCCCCTTTGAACAATACCACTAAGAACACCTGTGAATATAAGTTGTCTTTCCTAACCATACAATTATCCATTAACTGATTCTTCTTTTTTCTCTATAACCCTAAGGGGAAAACATCATTTTGTAGAATTCCTACCTTTAACTATGAACATACCTCTACAAACAATTTGTTGTTTGTCCTAAATTTCTATTAATTAACAAGTTTTATTATTTTGATCATTATATTCTTGTAGTTAGTGTAACTGACTTTCACATATTTCCATCATTACAGCTCAACATCCTTGTCATAAGTGTACATTCTCATTCACACTCTCCCTCACTCCACTCCCTATAACTTTAACCTGCATAAGAGCCACTTAAATACTAGTTCATTTATGACACTCATACGTCTGCAACAAATCATCTTCTTCTGCTGACAAAGGTTTGAAATCTGGAAATATGATTTCGTCAATACTTATAAGTATTACAAATAAACAGCAAAGGTAATACAATTTAAACCATAACTCAATAATTCAAAGAGAGAATTTTGTCTACCACACATTATAATAACCGTTTTTAAAGAATCTATTTTACTGCAGTCATCATATAACAAAGTACAATAATTCTTGTGAGAATAAAATAGTTTAAGATTCTAAGCATTTGGAAGAAATAATATAAATCAGAATAAATAATGCATTTTAATCTAAAATTAGTTGAGACAGATACAAGTCAGTATCATTTCTCAAAAAATTAATACGATAAAACAGTTAACAAAAATGGTGTTTTCGCCATTTAAAACTCCTTTAGTAATAAACTTATTCAGTTCATTGTATGGAAAGAACATTATTCTAAAATTTTTAGCCTCAATGATAAAGATGAAGCAAATAAAATGTTCACAGTGAAAACGATTATCTTTACAGCAGTTAATGGTAGCAAAACATCATAAGATGTGTATAAACATGTAAACGAGTAGAAATTTCGTTTTTTATTCGTTTATCCTGCCAGCCAAAAAGGAGAATGTTTTCAGCTGCCTTTCTGTGTTCATTCTCCCTCCTTTACATTCTATTGTTAGCTTTTCCTAATTATATTTTTATCTTTGATTTCTTTAACATTGTTTCAATGAACTATTTTTACAATTATAACACTCAAAATAAGCAAGTTTCATTCTGTTAGCTTAGTAAGGGTCCAGATACAGCATTGCAGGATTTAATATCAATTACATCTATGTTCAGAAGAATTCAAGGAATTTGAAGGAATAAACTTGATTATATTAATTCAAAAACCTTTTTCTTTGCTACTGAGTTTGCATTCTCAAGTCTTTTAGGTCAAAAGAGAGTAGTCACCATTTTAACACTCAAAGCTTTCTGTGAAAACGATTTTCTACAAATCAGTCAGTGTCTCCCTATTAATCATCTCAAGTTGCAATATTGCCCTTCCTGCTCTTTGAGCTTTAGTATCCTGATGGTGGCAAAGTTAGCTTACAGATAAAAAAATTATTGCAGTCTATAGCTCCGTACTGCAGCAGCAGTTTATTGTAAATTTTTCACTGTATTTTCACTTCCTGAAAATTTCAGTTGCAATACAGAATTGCCAGACTAAAACAACAAACTTTGTAATGAGGTAGAGTGTATATGTAAATAATCAGTCACAATTTATATTGTCTTATTACATCTAAAGGATAGATGAAATACACCAAACACTCACCAAAGTGCGTGCCAAAGCAGCAATATGAAATAACACACACAAACAGATAAAACACAATATTTCAGGGTTAACCATTTGTCAAGTAAAAGAAACAAGTAACTGAGCTCACGCCAAGTCTTGCGGTTAACACCTTTTTGGTGTGGGGGAGCAACTGTTGAGGTAATTTTCTATGGCACTGAGACCCTGGACATGGGGGATGTTGGTGTAGAGTGGTGTTACATCAATAGTGACCAGAAAACAATCTGCTGGTAGGGGTGTAGGAACTGTTAACAGTAGCTTTAGAAAGAGGGTGTCTTTGACATAAGATGGAAGGGCCTGGACGAAAGGTTGTAGGTGCCAGTCAATGAATGCAGAAATTCATTCTGTGGGAGACCCTAAGGCAGCAACTATAGGGCATCCAGGATTGCCCACCTTATTTATCTTCGGCAGAAGAAACAGGTTCTGAGGGGTGTTAGGGGTCGGAAGGCAAATGGAATGGTGTGAAGACCCTGTAAAGGAGGTTGGAGACTGAGGAAGGAGCTGATTCCTGTGCAGATTGAATTAGTGGTGTCAGTGGTATGAGGGATGTAAGCAGAGGTGTCAGAGAGCTGCCTGAGGGCTTCAGCCATGTAGTCACTGTGATCCGTGACCACAATGGTCGACCCCTTATCAGCTGGGAAAATTATGATGTTTCACTCATAGCCCACATTTCAGTACAGGTCAGGTTGTTGGAGTGGGGGAGTGAATTTAGGAAAGAAGGTTGACTTAAGGAATTCCACTAAGATCCGCCAAGCTCCCTAACCTATATCTTCTGCCAAAGATACATAAGGCGGGAAATCCTGGACACCCTATAGTTTCTGCCTTTAGGTCACCGATAGAATGCATTTCTGCATTTGTTGACCAGCATCTACAACCTTACGTCCAGGCCCTTCCATCTTATGTCAAAGACACTAACCACTTTTTAGAGTATCTGTCAACAGTTCCTACACTCCTACCATCAGGTTGCTTCCTGGTCACTATTGATGTAACATCACTCTACACCAACATCCCCACTGGCCAGGGCCTCAGTGCCATAGAATATTACCTTGAAAGTCGCCCCCCCCCCCCTTTCCACACAAAAAAAGTGTTGACTGCAAGACTTGTGCAAGCTCAGCCACTTGTTTATTTTACTTGACAAAGGGTTAACCCTGAAATATTGTGTTTTATGTGTTTGTGTATTATTTCGTGTTGCTGCTGCCCTCCTCCCTTCAATTTTGTTGAGTGTTGGGTATATTTCATCTATCTTTTCCATATAAATATTGCCTCATGGCAGTTCTTTCTTCTCATTGTTACCAATATTATATTATTAGTGACACTGTACCATTGTTTTATTTCACATGAAATGAAATATGCCATTAATACAGGATGCCCTCAGAATTATTATTACATTAAATAATCTCTTAACAAAAATAAACTCTTATTGTTTTTAAGCATCATCACTTAATTACATTATTAAAGTTATTTTTCGATTCACAGGAACGCCATCACCACGCAAGAAACGCAACAATTCAACACCAACAAAGAAGAACGCAGCAGAGAAAAAGCAAATTCTGCAGCAGCTAATTAATCAACAACCTACCCGAAAAGTTAGCTTAGGTGAACTAATACAGATGAGTGAGCGTAAGGTTCAAGAACAACAACAAAATAAAGAAGCGGAGACAACATTTGGAGGGGAAGAAGGAGCATCTGGATCTAGCACAATAATAGATGCCAAGCTAGAAAAAAAAGTAAGAAAGATTGTTTTCATTTTATTATATCATGACATATTCAGTAATAAAGTGTATTTTTAATTAAAATATCTTAATTTATCTGCACTGTCATTTTAAAGTAGCTTCCTTCCCTCAGCAGATTTTTCAAGCAAGACAAACTAAATTCAAAGTAATTTTTCTGACACTGATATGCCTGGTACATAAGAAACATTTATCTCACCAATCATTGTCATACTGATTGTTCTTGTGTGTTTCCATCCCACATAATTCCATGTACATGGTCATCAACATTCCATAATTTTTTTACAAAGTCTCTTATTGTAGCACACTGTATTCTGACCCAACTTATTTAGGAAATCACAGTTTCCCATTCCAGTTGCCCAAAAACTGCATAATCTTGCCTTCCCATGATGAATGTCTCTTATCTATAGGTCCTAAGCAGGATATAATAGTTCTTGGCAATTTGTTGTTCTTTATAAAGTCATCAGCAAACATATAAAAAATATCTGTAGTCTTGTGATAAATTTTTGATCATTAATGCCATTAACACTTTCATAAACATGAATTTGCTAGCAAACTACAGGTTACTAATATCTTCAAATAAATTTTGTTTGCTGTCTACGACTGTACATCTTCTGGTGTATGTATTATTTTGTTATGCAATTGTTTAACTGTACATTGACAACATTCCACAACCCACAGAGCCAGTCTCTTATATTGAGATCAATGGAAAATGAATGTACTGTTGTAGTGCACTACATATGAAACCATATTCCACTACTGTCCATGCAGTTTCCTGATGCTGTGTCATTTCTTTCACATACTAGATATAATGATGGTGCCATAAAAAGTAACATTTCTCGTGTATCACTGCAATAACGAGGCAAACTCCACTTGGCTTTAAACCTATCCCTAATCATACATGAGTGTTTGCATCCTGTTAGACATCCTTTAATTTTTATCACATACTCTTACCTTATACCCTTATTTATTGAAAAGGACAAATTTTACACTGTTAAAAATAAAATACCCAATGATGAATGTGCTCCAGTGGCAATTTCTCTATGCGCTTTTTCCTCATTTCTTCATTTTATTTATTTTTTTATCTTAAATTGTTTGAGAGAAATTTCCCCAGCCAGTCCCTTTACAAAATTTAAATTCTACATTGTCGAAAACTTCCCTCAGTAATTTATGCTAATCCCTGACCCCTTACCTACAAAACAAAATTTTCCCGCTCCCTCATTCCTCAGTTGAGTGCAGCTTATGGCCTTGGTCATTTCTTCACTTCCATGTACTGCTCCTAATTCTTGTACCAATATCCTTCCAAGCCTCATCACCAAAATACACATCATACTCTTGTATCACTCTCTTCACCCTCCTGCCTTCTAATGAATCCCAATACAGCTGCTTTATAAAACTACAAAATTAAAATATTTTCCATACCCAGGAATATTACCTGAAACAATCCAAAAATTGTATCCCTTATAATCCACCCTATCTGGATCCAGACCATTTTCCAAATGTGATAAATAAATTCTTAATTGGTGAGTGAGCGATGATGTGATCATGTCTGACCTCACAAAGTGTCACTTCTACATGCAAACACGAGGTTCAACACTGAAATATAATGTTACGTGTTCTGAGTAATCTCTGGTAAGTGTTGGGTTTCATTTCCCTACCATTATTTAGTTTCATTGCCCTAACATGGGAATGATGCAACTAAGGAAAATGGAAGCGGCTTCTAGGCGATATAAATAAGAAAAGAAAGGGAAATTAACCCACCAGATACCAAAGTGGACGGATGCGATGAGAGAACACTAATGCTGACAAACAACTACACAATATTTCGGCATCTGCCTTGCTCACAAATAGAAAAACGGGCCATTAGGCTCGGAACGTGTGCGCGCACCGAACGTTACCTAATGACTAACCGTGTAGTGGTGGAGGGGGAAGGGGGGGGAACGAATAAGGAGTAGACTATCGATATCGGTATACAATGTCTGAGATAATATATTTAATACTAGCTGTTACCCGCGACTTCGTACGCGTGGACTTGGAGTTTCATTACCAGAATTGGATATAGAAAACTGTTAGTAACGTAAGATTTGTCCCAAACAACACCGAGTCGACATAATATGATGGAAAGCCATCATTATATCATCCTATCGTCTAATCTGTCTCATGAAGAGAATCAATTTACAACATATTTAAAAACAGAAAAGTAAGCGAAGGTGCGGGGATATGTGTGTGTGTAGGGGGGGGGGGAGGGGGGGTTACCTGATGGCAGCTATATATCAGCTTGGTTTTTTCTTCTTTCTTCAACATGAGCATCTGAATCTTATAATCTAATAGCAGCACATTGTCTTCTAGACCTGCACCTTAGGCCAGGTTTACGTCCATAAGGCATGTCAAAAAGGAAGACAAATTGGTGCCAGAAACTTTTATACAGACACAAATGAATAGTACAGTGCAGAGCAAATTGACTTCTATACTAAATAATAAGTTTTGTTTATTATCGAAATTTATTAACAAATCAAACACTAACAGACTGCGCGACTGAGCAACCAACGTAACATTACTGACTAACACATGAATCTGTCTGTCTTTCATCATTCGATAAGTTCTTAAAATTTCGTGACTAAAACTGTTATTCATACCGAAAAAATGTCCTGTGTCCTTCCTACACTTTTTCATTGCTAAATTCCATCAATATTGATATAGCCATTTAGTCGTCAAAACGTAACAAAAAGACAGAGACTTACTTCCACATTTATAATATAATAGCTGGTACCCACGACTTTGTTCGTGATTGTAAAAAATTCATATTGACAGCTGTAGACATCTACCCACCATAGTGCACGATGGGAGACTCGATACTATTACCACACACAAATACCAGTCTTCTGCGGTATGTAGTTCGAGCAGCAAAGTGAAATTTACGGATACACACAAGTCTTTGGATGAAATACGAAAATATTCATGATCGACCAATTTCAAACACCATATCTCACACACTCCCACACTTACCGAATTTCCGCCAACGTTGTGACCGATGGGAGACTCTGTGTTACTACCACACACAAACGCCAGAGATCTGCGATTGATTGTTTTCACTTAAAAGTGATACACCATGACACTTTGGTCTTTGGCAGAAGTACGAAATTGCCACAGGTCGATCACTTTCAACCCCCATTTCTCCCACACCTCCATAGCTACCGAAATCTAACAACCATAGTGCACTACGTGAGATACGATTCTACTACCAAACAAAAACACCAATGCTCTATGCTATGTAGTTGTGGTAGAAAAGTGACATATGCGGAGACAGTCGAAATACGAAAATATCCTTGGTCGGCCACTTACAACCACCATATCTACCACAGTACCACAGTTTCTGAAATTCGGCCTCTGTTGTGATCGAAAGTTGACTCTGTGATACTACTACACACAAACGCCAGTTATCTGTGATCTGTAGTTTTCGCTGAAAAGTGATACACCATGACACTTTTGTCTTTGGCAGAAGTATGAAATTTCCACAGGTCGACCACTTTCAACCACCCTTTTCTCCCACACCCCCATAGCTACCGACATCTAACAACCATAGTGCACTACATGAGATACGATTCTACTACCAAACACAAACACCAATGCTCTATGCTATGTAGTTGTGGCAGAAAAGTGACATATGCGGAAACAGTCGTAATACGAAAATATCATTGGTCGGCCATTTACAACCACCATATCTACCACAGTACTACAGTTTCTGAAATTCGGCCGCTGTTGTGATCGAAAGGTGACTCTGTGCTACTACTACACACAAATGCCAGTTATCTGTGATCTTTAGTTTTCGCTGAAAAGTGGTACACCATGACACTTTTGTCTTTTGCGGAAGTATGAAATTGCCACAGGTTGACCACTTTCAACCCCCATATCTGCCACACCCCCATAGCTACCGACATCTAACAACCATAGTGCACGACAGGAAAGACGATTCTACTACCACACACAAACACCAAAGGTCTATGTTATGTAGTGGTGGCAGGAAAGAGAAGTATACGGAGATACGAATTTTTGGTCGAAATATGAAAACGCCCAGCACTGACCAACTTTAATCATTATATCTCCCACATCCCCACAGCTATCGGTATTCGGCCAACGTTGTGCACGACCGGAAACTCCATGCTACTTCCACCCACAAACATCAGTGATCTGTGCTAGGTAGTGGTGGCTGAAAAGTGAAATATAGGAAAAAACACGTCTATTTTTGTATATGTATATATAAGATTTTGGCAGGCGATGGTAAAATGAGCAAATGTAGTGATGGTACGGTATAAACATGGTGGGGGAAAAAAAAAGGTAGTGATGGGTTAATTGGATTTTAACGGTGGTTAAGTCCAGGTCGATCACCCACCTGGACTTAACCACCGTTAAAATCCAATTAACCCATCACTACCTTTTTTTTTCCCCCCCGCCATGTTTATACCGTACCATCACTACATTTGCTCATTTTACCATCACCTGCCAAAATATTAAATATATTATCTCAGACATTGTATACCGATATCGATAGTCTACTCCTTATTCGTCCCCCCCCCCCTCCACCACTACACGGTTAGTCATTAGGTAACGTTCGGTGCGCGCACACGTTCCGAGCCTAATGGCCCGTTTTTCTATTTGTGAGCAAGGCAGATGCCGAAATATTGTGTAGTTGTTTGTCAGCATTAGTGTTCTCTCATCGCATCCATCCACTTTGGTATCTTGTGGGTTAATTTCCCTTTCTTATCTTATTAACATGAGAATGGACATTAATCACTACAATATCACCATGCTGGTGACTGGGTCATTCTTTAATTACTACACCTTTTTACTGGCTTTGCCCTTGTCTAATTTAACAAATGAAAAAATTAATTTCAAAGATTTTTTATTTGGAAACACAAATAAGTGTAAGGGACTGAATGTCATTTATGTTCAGGCATTCTTCTAAAAACTCCTTTCTTGCAGGTTGGTATTGTTCACATCTTAACATGAGATGATAAATATCCTCCAGCTCAATGTAGGTCATGCACAGGAGTTAGTTTGACCACTTAAGAATGAAATTTTCCTCCAATGAAGGTTAATTTAGTTTAATTTGTGACAGAACACATGTTCCGGAGGTAATTTTCACATTTATTTACTCCTTTTCTATTTTAACTAATTTTTTATTATCATCTTCTATCTTTTGGGTGAACAGTGCCCATAAAATGGTTTATACTTATTTATATTTTGTATTGCCCGTGGCAATTTCCTATCTGTCTTTATTTCACTTTTTTCCAATTATGTCTTAACCAAAGAATATATAGCAAATATAGGGAACCAGAATGTGTCCTTTATCATGTTAGTTACCGATTGTGATTTGCGGTAATTTCCAAAGACAAATCTGGCAGCCCTCTTCGGCACCTCCTCCAACTCCTGTATTTGATAACCAAAATGTGGGTCCCAAACTACACCACCATATTCCAGCAGTGGTCTGAACAAAGTTTCGTACCCCAATTCCCTTACTTCTCTAGAACATCCCCACATCACTCTTTCCAACAAGTGAAGGATTTTAAAACATTTCCCTACTACCTGTGCAATGTGTCCTGCCCAGTTTAGTCTGCTATCAAATGTTATGCCAAGGTATTTACATTTCAAGTCTTCAATAAGTAGCTCCTTTCCCACTTTATAATCATACTCAACCTTTAGTTTTTTTTATCTATGTACCTAATAAGCTGGCTCTTCTTTGAATTTATCTTCAACCCATGTTGACTCACCCAGCTGGTTATCCTATCTAGATCACCCTGTAGCTGTTTGCAGTCTTCTATTGATTTGATCCT
Organism: Vandiemenella viatica; assembly: GCA_031002005.1. Lineage (NCBI taxonomy): Eukaryota > Metazoa > Arthropoda > Insecta > Orthoptera > Morabidae > Vandiemenella > Vandiemenella viatica. The sequence continues at coordinate 27,085,597 of CM061920.1, read as the reverse complement.
TTTATATGACATTATGTCATCTGTAAACAATCTATCTTCTGGCAGTAAACCATTAACACAATCATTCATTAGAATAATGAATAACAATGGTCCCAATACACTACCCTGTGGGAATCCTATGTTAACGCCTAATTCTTTAGATACTGCATTTCCTACCCTAACTTTTTGCTTTCTACCTCTTAGGAAGTCTTCTAGCCAGCAAATAACCTTTTTATCGAGTCCAATAGTTTTACTTTATTTAACGCCATTTTATGGCTCACTTTATCAAGGGCCTTTGAAAAATCTAGTGCTTGACTATCAACTTCACCTCCCCTGTCCATTTCATCAGAAATATCTTGCATATAACCTACTAACTGAGATTCGCATGAATATCCTTATCTAAAGCCACATTTCCAACTTGAAAACCACTTACTTTCCTCACAGACACTTCTAATATGGTTGCATATTAATCTCTCCATCAATTTACCTACCACTGATGTCAATCTGATTGGCCTATATTTTTCAACCCTGTTTGTCCCTTATGGACCAGTATTATTATTGCACCAGTCATCTGGTAAACAACAAGTATCCAGGCTCAATTTAAATAATGTTTCAAGGTAAGGTACAATGTCCCATGCTTCTATCTTTAAGACATCTGTAGTAATTTTATCAACACCGGTCTATTTATGCTTGTTTAGATTCCTTAGTTCCTTCATTATCTCTTCATATTTAATTTAAAATTTTCTAATCTTCTTACCTCCAACTGTGTGGATAGGCTCATTTTCTAATATTACCATAGAATTATTGTCCCTTATGGTCGCACTGAACCAGTTACTTAATAACTCTGCCTTTTAAAATCCTCAGTTACGCCTACTCCATCCTTATCTATAATTGTCTCAATACCCTCTCTTCCCCTCAGTTTCCTAATATAGCTATAGAAATTTCTAGATGCATTTCTTCACAAATAATATTCTTCATAAACTCATCCTTAGCCAGTTTCTTTGGCATTATTAATTCCTTGGTTAGTTGTTTCATGACTTCCCTACTTCCATGCCGTTTCTCAACTATGTTATGTTCTCGTCTCACCAATCTCTTTAAACTCCTCACCTCCCTGTTATGGTATGAAGGTTCTGTACTTTTCTTTATTCTCTGTTTTGGAAAAAATATTTCTTCACCCTTTTTTTATTATTTCCTTGAACTCTTCCTACTTTGCCTCCACTGAACTTTTGCCATTCTTCCATTTAATAAAATTAACCATGAAATATCTTTTCAGTTCTAACATTTGTGCCTTTTTTAATTATATCTATTTCCCCCTTCAATTCTGGCCACCAGTTTACTGAATCCCCTTATATCCATCAGAACTGTATTATGATCACTTATTCCTTCAGTTACTTGACACCCGATTATCATCCGGCTTTGTTAGGAAAATATCCAACATGTTTGTTCCCCTTGTGTTTTGCTCAATCATCTGTGTAAAGCCCCCTTCCCTTACTAAGGTTTAGGCAAATCTCTGTTCCTTTGTGTTATTAACCTTATTTCCTACCCAGTTGACACCTGGTAAGTTCAAATCCCCACCAACAATGACCATTCTATGCTCACTTCTGAATATGAATTTAATATCTCCACAAGAGCCTCATCTTTACCATTCATTTTTCCACTATGGTAAGTAGCCAACACCCTGAATTTTTCTTTTTTATTTCCCCAGAAGTCTACCCCAAGTAAGTCATGGTCATGATCTCTGAACAACAGTGAACGTAGTAGTCTTTTCTAACCAATATGAATACCCCTCCCCCAGTTGCTCCTCTATCTCTGTGGCACACTCTGTAACCACTGGGAAAACCTCATTGTCTCGTACTCCTTCTTTTAACCAGGACTCTACCCCCATAACTACTTGAGATTCATGTATCTCTATTAGGTTTGCAAACACCATTACTTTGTTCATTATACTTTTACAGTTTACCAGTAACACTCTTATCACTGGCTTTGTGATATTTTCAGCACTAACATTCGCCTTCCCAGATCTGCCCCACTCTGTTAGTGTTTCAAAAGCTTCTTACTATTTTCTGTCATAGTGGCAACTCACACAAGACTCGTTCTGTTATCTCTGACAACACCACACTACAATTGTTTATTTATTTTATTGCAATGGAGTGCACGCTCTGGTGGCAATTTCCGCACACACCACATTTTCGATTTCCTGCACTTACCTAATCCCCAAACCCCTTAACTATGAAAGGAAATCCCCCCCCACACCCTTGTGCCTGAAATTCAGTGAAATTTGTGGTCATGGTCATCTTTTCCCTTCCATGCACTACTCATAATTATTACAACAATATTTTTCCACCAATAAATGCCTAGTACACTCCCATTACTCTCTTCACCCTCCTCCTGTCTTCCAATCCAATTAATCCCATTCTAGCTCCTTTATTATATCAGTTACTGAATGTGTTAAGTGGTTATTTCCAGAGACAAATCTAGCAGCCCTTGTTTGCATCCTCCCCGATTGCTTCAATTGTTACCCAAAATGTGGACTGTATAAAGTTTTGTATCCTAATTTCCTTACTTCTCTAGTACATCCCCTCATGTTTTTGCTTACTACCTTTTAACAACTATTCTACCCAGCAAATCACTTTTTCAACCAATTCAATAGTTTTTACATTATTTACTACTATTTATGTGGCTATCTCTGTCAAAAATGTTTGAAACATCACCAACTGCTCCTCTCTCTGTGGTACACTCTGTAACCATCAGGAGAACCCACATTGTCTTTTAACCAAGACTCTATCCCTAAAGTTACTTGCTGTCCTTGTATCTCTATTAAGTTTGTACATTATTTATTTTTTCATTATTATTCTACAGTTGACCAGTAATACTCATATTATTGGCTTTGTCATATTTTAAGCATTAACCTTCTCCTTAGTAGCTCTGTCCCCATCAGGTATTGTTTCAGCAGTATCATCTTTTTCTTTAGCATTTGTGAGTTTCCTTCTGATCACCTATCTCCATATCCTCACCAACAGTCCCTAACATAAAAAAGGCACAGTTCTGACCTACCATCACTTGTAGTTGGCTCCATTAAAGCTTCAGCTTAAAACTCAGACAGTACCCCCTATTTAGGTGTAGGCCATTGTAAGGACAAAGGCCGCATACCGGGGCTGAAGTATCGCCTAAGTGCCTTAACTTACACTCTTGTAGACTCACAGTTCTCAATAATACTTGCTTACATTTGATTTGATTTAATTTTAATTTGACCATGTAGCCAGGATGACTCAACTGAATGCTCAGGTCGCCACTATATTTATTACCCACAAATAGAGAAAAGGGTTATATGCTAACAACTGAAGCACACAAGTTCACTGTTAGAAAAATCCAAAGTTTTATTGTTCAAAGTCAATAGTTCAAAATAGCATTTACAGTTGAGCAGGCATATCGAACTCTCTTTTCCAAAAATTGCACGTTGTGGAGAGAAACTTAACCGACCGAAACCCCTTTATTAAATTTACAAGTTCATGTTAGTTACTATATAACCCGACACAATCAAACATGGTTGAACTAGCCAGCATGGCGAGCTACAACCAGCGCGACGAAAGACAGACCGAAACAGACCACAGGCAGGAACAGACAGACCGGAACAGACCCCCGGCAAGAACAGACCGGCTCTTTTATCGAAACCACGAGAACCAGTGACGTCAGCAAATGTATCACATCTTTTTCCTCCGCGTAGCTCAAAGAGTACGAAATTTATTTGACGATCCCGACTATTAAAAAATGTTTAAACTTTGATCGTATCTGGACTTATCTACTAGAAGTCCAGCGGCAGTCTCTTTAGAAATTTAGAGTAATTAATTTTAATGTTTTAGCTGTTTAAGACTCCGTGTAGTGATACATTCAAATTTGGGTAAAATCCCTAAGTGTTCTAGAACTTTATACGCGCGTGCACAACAATCCGCGACAATCTACTTTACAAAAACTTAGTTACCGGACAAATGCTCAAACTTTTTATGAAAACCCATATATGTATGAAATCGTCTTAATTAGGGCTATCTGCTGATACAAAATTCAAATTGATATCTCTTTTAGATAAAAAGCTTATTATTTTCTCTTAATTAAAATCGCTAATTAGTCTTTGCTAAATTACTTAATTTTACTGCCAAAATATCGGGGATAGTGCTGACTACAGCTGGTGATAAAAGATCAGTTGTCGCTTTACTGGATTTAAAGTTATTACAAATCTTAGAATTTCACTATTCTGATCGCGTGTTTCAAAACTTGAATGAAGCAGAATATCTCCTAAACCAAACGTTTCCCGATATGATAATTACACATAAAAATGATTATTATAATGAGTTACAACTATGAGCAAGATTACAGGGAAATTACTTAAAGTTGAAAACTGTACTTCTTGAAATTTCTAAGTCCCGCCTAAGCAAAACTAGAATTTGCCAAAATTCCAAGATCCTTACACCATGCATAGCGAAACCGCACCTACTAGTGGTATCCACAGTATTAATGACTTTCTCACGTAGCACCTCCATTTCCACATTCACCTGCCTCACAACATGGTTCAACTGTGGCCAGTCATGGTGATTTAGTAGTTGTGCCTCCTTCACTATCTTCCTAAGGTCATGCTCTATACTATTCCAATAGCAAAAGTTTTGTTTTTATTGTTGTTATAAATTTCCTGTGTTTTACTTACCATAATATTAAATTTGTAAGTTAAAATAATAACGCACATTAAAATTATCTAGAGAAATGCCAGGTCACATAATGAATTCCCCAGATCAAGTGTACTCAGCCTGGTTACACTGGTAGGGCAGTCAGTTCGTTTTTCGCCATGTCTGTGTGTAGGTGACTGTGATTAGTGTACTGTATAGCTTGTAATTCTGTATGTATGTGAAGATGGAACAGATGAAAGAGTATAACCCAGTGCTGAACAATTCATGCCTACCCTTCCAAGTTTTACATCTCCAGCCAAAGGATGAATCATCACAAGAGTGTGGTATGCCCTTACTCCATGTGCCAATTATTCTGGTTTCAAACCAGTGCTTTGGAACTCGGTCATTCACCATCACATATTTTACCCTGGCTGTGCAATACCGATGAAAAACTCTTCCAATATTGAGCCTTCAGGGACTATGAATGGAAAGGAGCTCAGTCAATGTCTTCACCTGCAGTGAATTCAGCAAACTATGGAAAACTGAAACCTGGAAAGTAGGGTGGGGATTTGAACCTGGATGACCCCTAAATCCAGGCCAAAGCAATAATTCTCAACAACTGTGGTTGGTTGGAACTCAAGCCAGCTAAATCTGTAACAGGCAATGGATACCATTATTTTGACTCAACACACTGAACTAACACGGCAGCTATACAAATACCATGTACAATTTGAAACTATTACTCTATGAGTTTAAATAGCAAAAAATCTAGTACACAAATGTTTCTTAACTGCACAAGGTCTGTGTTATTTACAAAATTGCCATGCAAAGTGACATTCTAAAACTATCATTATCCTACTTACATAAAATTAATTGTAGTAGAAGCAACAAATTAACATTCATCAACAGAAAGTGTCCTCAAAACCACATGAGATGGGTGAACATGCAAACTGTGTGGTAAAAACAATTTGAAATATTGTCGCGTTGGAACCGGTACAGGTGTGAATTCGAAGGTTACTTGTCAATGAACACAGCACTTAAACTGAGAACAGGTTTATTGAGAACTCAAACATACTCGCAGCACTGACTGCCTCTTGGGCAGAATGCTCTTCTATTTATACACAGATAGAACGTACTAGAGATTACAAGAGTAGTTAACAAGTGAAATGTGTAGAAGTTACAAGTGACCTTAGGAAACATGTAGAATCTTCTGGAAATAATAAACAGAATTAAATAATTTTTGTCAGTGGGCGGGATTGAACCGACGACCTTCGGTACCGCAATTCGTGACGCTACCCGCTGCGCCATGCTGGCAGACGGTACACTGGCGTTCATGCGGCATTGCTCCCTCTCCTGAGGAAAACAGCGTCCCGCTGTTAGATTTCTTTTGGGGCACGCTGAAGTGTCCTGGATCTTGATCTTGTCGTGGGTCCTCTGTATGGCAGTTCTGGAGGGCCCCTCCTGTTTGTACTATTATCTTCCTGTCCGACTTCCTCAGTATCCAAACCGTCCTCAGAGTCCTTGAACAAGAAGCTGGTTGTGCCTAGCTGCTCGTCAGGATTGTAGTAAGGCTTCATGCGGAGGACGTGAACAATGTCCCTTCGCTTTCGTCGTTTCGAAGACGGCTCATAATCCTCGACTTCGTATGTGACGTCTGACCGGCGGCGTATGACACGATACGGACCAAAGTACCGCTTCAGTAACTTTTCTGATAGCCCAACCTTCCGGACAGGGGTAAAAATCCATACGAGATCTCCTGGGTTGTACGCAACAGGTCGGTGCTTGCCGTCATACCGCTGACGGTCCCTCTCCTGGGTGGCCAGTGTTCGTATGCGAGCCAGCTGTCTTGCTTCTTCGACCCTGGTAATGAGCTGTTTTATATAGTCATCCTGAGTGTCGTCCGGCTGGAATGGGAACAGCGTATCCATTGTGGTCTCAGCTTCACGGCCATGGAGCAGAAAAAACGGAGTGAAGCCTGTCGTATCTTGCCTTGCTGTATTATAAGCAAATGTGACCACTGGCAGTATTGTATCCCAATCCTTCTGCTCAACATCCACATACATCGACAGCATATCGGCTAATGTCTTGTTGAAGCGTTCTGTGAGACCGTTTGTCTGAGGGTGGTATGCAGTTGTCATCCTGTGGACAACGTCGCATCTTGACATGACCTCTGATACTAGTCTTGACTGGAATACCTTTCCACGATCGGATATCATCACACGTGGTGCTCCATGCTTCAAAATAATGTCTTCTACTAGAAATTTTGCAACCTCTGGAGCTTCTGCAGTCGGCACAGGTTTGGTGACAGCGTAGCGCGTGAGGTAGTCGGTGCAGACTATTATCCATCGGTTACCGGTTGTCGACTTCGGGAACCTCCCCAAAAGGTCGATCCCAATTCGGTGGAATGGAACTGCTGCAGGTGGAATTGGTACTAGATGACCTGGAGGTAATTGCGGCACATGTTTCCGTCGCTGGCACTCTTTACAGTGACTCACATAATGCTTGACAGATCGGTAGAGACCCTTCCAGTAATACCTGCGTCTGATTCGGTCCAGGGTCTTCACAAATCCCAGATGACCGGATATTGGAGCGTCGTGGAAATACTTGAGAATAGCTGGCTGGAGATGAGCTGGAACGACCAGAAGCCACTTGGGGCCTAGTGGATCGTAGTTGTTCTTATACAATGTCCCATCTATCAATTGAAACCCTCCTTTGGCCGGTTCTCCTTTCTCCAAGGCGTCTATGGTTCTTAATAACTCTGAATCTTCCCTCTGTTCAGCTGCAACGTCACCTAATTCAGCGAGGGCTGAAATTCCATTCATGCTGTTGTGTTCTATTAAAGGATTCCTTGAAAGGCTGTCGGCATCCTTGTGTTTGCGTCCGTTTTTGAATACCACCGTGACGTCGTACTCTTGAAGTCTAAGTGCCCATCTTGCCAGTCGACCTGATGGATCCTTCAAGCTGGTTAGCCAACATAAAGAATGGTGGTCTGTTACGACGGTGAAAGGTTTGCCGAATAAATACGGACGAAACTTGTTGATAGCCCAGACAACTGCGAGGCATTCTTTCTCGGTTGTAGAGTAGTTTATCTCGGGCTTAGAGAATACTCTTGATGCATAGGCTATCACCTTCTCAGCACCTTCCTGAATTTGCACAAGCACTGCACCGATCCCATAACCGCTGGCGTCAGTGTGAAGTTCAGTTTCTGCATTCTCGTCGTATAAGGCTAGAACTGGTGCGGAAGTTAGAGCCTCCTTAAGTGCCTGGAAAGATCTTTCTTTAGTTTCATCCCAGTAAAACTTGGCGTCTCCCTGCAATAGTTCTTGCAGTGGACGTGCCATGTTACAGAATCCTTTTATGAAACGCCGGAAGTATGAGCACAGCCCAAGAAAGCTTCTCACATCACGAATGTGCTGAGGAGTTGGAAATTCCATGACTGCCCTTACTTTATCTGGATCAGCGCGGACGCCATCTCCGTTGACCAGGTGCCCCAGGATTTTTATCTCTCTGGCGACGAAGAGGCACTTCTTCGGATTGAGGCGGAGTCCTGCAGTCTGAACACACTTCAGCACCGTTGACAGGCGACTCAGATGTTCTTCAAATGTTTTCGAGAAAACAACAATGTCATCTAAATAACAAAGACACGTCGTCCACTTAAGGTGTCGAAGTAAGTTGTCCATCATGCGTTCGAATGTGGCCGGAGCGTTGCATAATCCGAATGGCATTACTTTGAATTCATAGAGGCCATCAGGTGTAATAAAAGCCGTCTTTTCTCTGTCAGCTTCGTCAACCTCGATTTGCCAGTAGCCTGTCTGCATGTCCATGGTTGAGAAGTATGTAGCTCCTTTCAAGAAATCTACATACCAGCGGCTATCATAAGCATTATCGGTGGTCGAGGAGACATTTGGATCACCAACTGTCACGAGCAGTCACAAATTATCCCCAAGGGAATGTGCATAGGGACAGCTGAACCAGTCCAGGAGGGCGAGCTCAACGTCATTAACGAAGATCCATGCTCTGTTACTAGTACCGACAACACGCTGGAGGAAACAACTATGGAACTGCCAATAGGGTCCGGCCTGACCAAGGAACAACACCACCGGGTGTTAGCTATACTACGCCAATTCTCTGGTGTATTCACACCCCAGCAAAAAAAAGGTCAGACGAAACGGCCCACGATAAAGCATCGTATCAATACTGGGGATCATCCGCCCATTAGCCAGCGCTCGTACCGATTGTCACCAGTCGAAAGGCGAATAATTCGAGAGGAAGTGGAGAAGATGTTGCATAATGACATTATTCAACCTTCGGAGAGTCCTTGGTCAGGCCGGACCCTATTGGCAGTTCCATAGTTGTTTCCTCCAGCGTGTTGTCGGTACTAGTAACAGAGCATGGATCTTCGTATAGTTTGGTGGAGGCGCCGGGTACCCTGTGCAACAGCTGCATCGTCGTGGCTCCGATTAGGCAACGTAAAAGTCGCCGCCTACACGGACTGGAACCGGACTACAAAGGATATACTCAGTACGTCCTTCCGAAAGTCCGCGTCATTAGGAAACCCATGGCGGCAAGCCAGCTGCACATTCGACACCCATCGGTGTTCTCTGGAGACGCTGGACAGGATCCTAACAAATGGCTAAAAGGGTTCGACCGAGTCGCCAAGTACAACAGGTGGGATCATACCATGTGCTTGGCAAATGTTTATTTCTATCTGGACGGAACCGCCCAGCAGTGGTTCGAGAACAACGAAGAAAAACTGAATAACTGGGAAATGTTCCAGACGGAACTTAAGAAAACGTTTGGGGACCACCAGCGACAAATCCGCTCGGCGGAAGAACAACTGAAGAACCGGGCCCAACGACATGGGGAGCCGACGCAATCTTACATACAGGATGTTTTGGCCCTATGCAACGTAGTCAACCCGAATATGACTGAAGCCGACAAAATCACGCACCTAATGAAAGGTATTGCAGAAGACATGTACCAAGCTCTTCTGATAAAAGACGTCGCTACGACGGAAGAGTTCATCAAGTGGTGCCAGCGGATTGAGGAGATGCAACAAAGGAGGGTTGGGCGAAAGAAGTATGACAGACTTCCCAACGTAGTCCCTATGGCAGTTGTGGAAGACCAGCACGACTTTGCGTCTCTCATACGACAAATTGTGAGAGAAGAATTACAACAGTTCATGGCAGCTGGGACTCTTGAACCGAGTGAGCATCAGATCATGGCCATGGATGTAAGCCCAGTGGGTCATGAAGGAGCCGACGCGGCGGAAAAAGAGGTATTTCAGACAATAGCTCCTGTCTGCCGAGCCAATCGCACTCGACGTGAAGAATGGCCTCGCCCTGATATGACGTATGCTGCAGCTGCCAAACGGCAGCCTAGGAACCGGCCGACACGGCCACAACCAAATCCTCCGGCACCTATGACGTCCCGCAGACGAACGGACGTCTGGAGGACAGAAGACAACGCGCCAGTATGTTTCCACTGTGGGCGCCCTGGACATGTCATACGCTACTGCAGAGAGAGAAGACGAGTATTTGACGATTATTTTGCCGCAAGACGTCCGCCATCCGAACAGTTCTACCCCAGGCAGCCACCCGCTGACGAGTTCGGTCGACCTACGGGAAGAAGCCCATCGCCGTACCCTAGACGAGGTCGATCCCCGACGCGCCGCTGCCGTTCATCGTCGCCGGACAGAGCTACCAGCCGCTCCCCTAGCCGCCGCACGCAGGAAAACTAAGCAAGGCGACCATCTACGGAGGTGAGGCCGCCGCAGATGAAAATCCTCCATGGATGACAGTCACTAAGATGTCGGGAAATCTCATCAACGTTATAATCGACGGCCAACCTGTCCGGGCGCTGGTTGATTCAGGAGCTTCTTTCTCCGTATTGTCGGACAATTATCGTCGCACACTAAAGAAGACAATGTTCCGTGATACGGGGGCAACTGTGCTAAAGGTCGCAAATGGAAAGTACGTCCAGCCAGCTGGAGCTTGTGTCGCGAGAATAACCATCAACAACAGGACCCAGCCAGTTGAATTTGTCATTTTAACAGAATGTAGTCATAATGTCATCCTTGGATGGGACTTCCTTAAGGCATCCCAAGCTGTCATTGACTGTGGAACGTCTGAGCTGCAAATTGAAGAAGTCGTTGCGACGGGTACACGTAACACAGAATCTTCTGGGAAGTTATTCGCCGTTGACAACGTGACAATCCCGCCGTTCGCAATGAGAAGAGTCCCAGTCAAAAACACGGACGACCGCAACCTTTAAGTGCTTGTCGATAGTAGAAAGTTTATTAGGCTCACGAAAGAAATCTACATACCAGCGGCTATCATAAGCATTATCGGTGGTCGAGGAGACATTTGGATCACCAACTGTCACGAGCAGTCACAAATTATCCCCAAGGGAATGTGCATAGGGACAGCTGAACCAGTCCAGGAGGGCGAGCTCAACGTCATTAACGAAGATCCATGCTCTGTTACTAGTACCGACAACACGCTGGAGGAAACAACTATGGAACTGCCAATAGGGTCCGGCCTGACCAAGGAACAACACCACCGGGTGTTAGCTATACTACGCCAATTCTCTGGTGTATTCACACCCCAGCAAAAAAAAGGTCAGACGAAACGGCCCACGATAAAGCATCGTATCAATACTGGGGATCATCCGCCCATTAGCCAGCGCTCGTACCGATTGTCACCAGTCGAAAGGCGAATAATTCGAGAGGAAGTGGAGAAGATGTTGCATAATGACATTATTCAACCTTCGGAGAGTCCTTGGTCATCTCCGGTGGTCCTCGTAAAGAAGAAGGATGGTACGTGGCGATTCTGTGTCGACTATCGGCGGCTGAACAAAATCACAAAGAAAGATGTCTACCCAGCATCTCCACCAAACTATGTCGCGTTGGAACCGGTACAGGTGTGAATTCGAAGGTTACTTGTCAATGAACACAGCACTTAAACTGAGAACAGGTTTATTGAGAACTCAAACATACTCGCAGCACTGACTGCCTCTTGGGCAGAATGCTCTTCTATTTATACACAGATAGAACGTACTAGAGATTACAAGAGTAGTTAACAAGTGAAATGTGTAGAAGTTACAAGTGACCTTAGGAAACATGTAGAATCTTCTGGAAATAATAAACAGAATTAAATAATTTTTGTCAGTGGGCGGGATTGAACCGACGACCTTCGGTACCGCAATTCGTGACGCTACCCGCTGCGCCATGCTGGCAGACGGTACACTGGCGTTCATGCGGCAATATGGATAACACCACAAGGCTTAATGAGCTGCCCATCATTATGAGTCTCACTCCCCTCTTTCAGGTAACTTTTGCACGGCTTCTGAGCAAGGTGTCTGCAGAGATGAGTTCTGGGGGGTCGGATGTGGAGGCAGTCTCACGTCCGGCCCACTTGTCGGGATTGTGTGGACCCTTCACCACTGCCCCTGCCTCTCTACCTCGTTCTGCCAGTAGCCCACACAGCACCAGCAGCAATCAGGTGAGTATTTGAGTCTTTTCTTTTTTCCATTTTTATTTGGCCTCAAGCAGCAAATGGCACTATATAGCCATCAGTTATTTATACAGATGATTGGCATAGTACAAATGAGTAAAGCATTGTTCATGCAAACAAATCATTTTACAGGATAATTATACATAAATCAAGAATTTACATCAGCTGGGATATTTCTCAAATAAATACAATCATGTTTGTAAAATCAAGAATTAGAATGACAAGTAAATAAAGCACTCTGTACCAATGTAGGCAGTACAAGGCTCTTCATGGCCAAACAATAATTACACCATAATTAAAACAAAAGGAGACTCTTATCTACACATCAACATTACATATTATCTTTATAAAACTGATTATTTATATACACATACAGAAATTAAAACATTAAAAAATGGACTTATTTGCCTAAATCTTAAAATTAGTTGTTTTTATAAATCTCGCTAACAATTTATACATAACCACATTGTTGCCAAGCGACAGACAAGAAATACTTGTCGGAAAAGGTATTTCGAAATTATTTAGGTCTCTCAAGAATTTAGGCCTACGAGCTTTATATTTTTGACAAGCGAAAAATATATGGTTCATATCGCCTACTTCAGAATTGCAGTATTCACATATATCTGAATTTATGGTGGTTAGACGATGTAGATGCTGTGCAAATATGCCGTGATTAAAAAGTATTCTAATTATCGTGGTGATAACCCGTCAAGGTTCTGAGGAGTTGGAAAACCTGGGATGATAGGAATTCGGGGCTGGATATTGCCATAATGTTGTCCCCTTGTTTTTTTTACTTATGTCCCATTCATTCTCCCATTTGTTCAATAACTTGATTTTTATTTGTGGTAAATAGTCTGTGTGTGGTAACCATGTTTTGAGGACGATGCCTATTCTAGCTGCTTTCTTTGCCAACTCATCTACTTTTTCGCTATAGACAAACCCTGCATGCGCCTTCATCCAGAGTAAATTGATTGCCCTGTTTCTTCTTGCTTGAGCAGCCTACATCCTACTACCTTTTGTACTATATTAGTTCTCTTGCCCCAATATTTCGTTTGAATAGAGATGATTAGACACTTCGTCTCTGCTAGTGTTGAGCAATACTTGACTGCCTCTAAAACAGCTATTGCTTCCACGGTGTATATAGATGTAGTTTATGGTAGTTTATACATTCCTTGATACCTAGTGCAGGGGTGGAAAAAGGCACATCCTACGTCGCCTCCTGGAGCAGTTTAGATCCATCCATATAGACATGCATGGTGTTACTCCAGTTTTCCACAAGACATCTCTTTGCTAACAGACTGAAGTTTGTGACGGTTCTAGGGCTTTACAGAGTGTATTCTAAGACATTTGTCTGAGTTTTATTATAAAAAATTATGAGTTGCGAGTGTGGTGTAATATTAGGATCCATGCATAGCAACAGGTATTGCGACACAATCCTGGCGTCTTGGTAAGTGTTGCATCAAAGAACCAGCGTCAGTATAAAAAGACGAGACGCCACCTAGCGTGGCTTTTTCGTCACCAGTCTTCATCGCAGTCGGACCTTCGGTCCAGAGCAGAGGTTTAATTTGTGTGGCAGTGGGTGACTTCTAGGTGTTTGCGGTAACCGTCTGAGTTGGTCTTTTGTCTTTGTTCGGGGAACTAAGTGAGTCGTCTGGTATTTTATTTTTGTTATTCATCAAAAGTGGGATTTTAGTATAATCACTCAAATTAGGTTTTTTTTCGGTCGAAACTAGCAAGAGCTAAGTTTACATAAAGTGTGTCAGGTTAGGGAAGCAATAATAATACCAGCGAAATTTCTTATTAGTCGACACTCAGCGGTTGCGCAATTGTTTAAATTTGCAACGTCTATTCCACTGTTTTAAATTCCGTTCCAGTTTAGAAGTTGTATATCAGCCATCAAGTATTGATTTTATAATTTATAATTGTGCAACAAGTGTGCAAGAAATTGATAGGAACTTTAGAAATTTGAAATCGTAAATTTCCAATGTTGCGCAATTTGTGTGGATGTTCAAAGAAATGGTTAGGGATTGTTAGCGGAAAGTATTAAGAAATTCAAGGGATTATTTGCGGTCGTAGCAGAACTGTCTTCTGATTTTTTGGAGAAGAAGAAATTATTTACCTGGTGAAAAAATCTGTTGTGTAAGGAATCTTCTGATAGAAATTTAAATAATATACCGGTCGGTGGGTCTAACAAAATTTAAGGAAAGCTGTGCATTAAAGACTTGAAAGAATATCATCTAATCTATGATTTAGTAGTTTTGAGATACCCTTCTAACCTTTTATATATTTCAGAGAAGGTTTGAAGTGACCACCCGCCGAAGAGAAAAGAACATTGTATGTTGTTAATTACTTGATGCTTTCCAGGTAGGCACAAGTAAACGCCACAAGAAACAAGATACTTTATTTTTTGGTAACTGCACAGACCATAAAGTGAGTGACTGTTATTTTATTTAACAACATATAACTGGCGGGTTCTTTCAGAAGTTTAAGTATTACTTATCCTCAAGGGTCATATAAGATACTGGTAGTTGAATCATACTGAAGATGGAATGGTATTCATATCATGGAAATTGCTTTATTGGAATTATTTTGTCTGTTTGTTCTTACCACTCTGTGTAGCTATAATACACCTCTGAGAGTCGCAATCTACCTCTATTGTTCCACAAGCTACTAAGCTCTTTCCATTTAAGGATAGTTGGGTGGTTCAGGTATGCTAGCTTCTAAACAATGAATTTGCTTGACAGCCACTGTCTTCTAATGTGCAGAGGCATCTTCCGGGCTTCCACCAAGAGAGTATTGGTGGGAGTAGATCTCATAGACCTGAGACAGGAGCAAATACAACTATATTGTAGCTTGTCTAACCTGGACAGGATTCTGGAGCTTACGCTGCTGTACATAATGCATCCATAGTCAATTTTAGATCTAATTAGGCACTCTGCAGATCATAAAAAGCATATTGGGATTTGCACCCCACGAAAAGCATGTCAAAGATCGAATAATATTCTGAACTTGATTACAAGAGTTGATTATTTCATTGATGTGCAGTATCCAGCTGAGTTTGGCGTCCATCAATAATCCCAGGAATCTTACATTAGATTTTACTGAAAACTAACTATTTTGACCACATTGAATTCTATCCGTTTTCTGGTCAAAATAATGCGGAAGATTTCTGTGTTGAAATTTGAAGTCCATTCGATTTTAGCCATTTGTCTATTTCTATCATGGTTGCAAATATGTTATTTAAAGCCATCTCCAATGAGACCGCCAAAGAGTATATACAGACATCATCTGCATACTGAAGGATTCGGGTTTTAGGACATATTGCTCTTTCCAGATCCCATGTATTGAGCATATATAGTAGTGGTATGAATATGGCACCTTGGGGTAATCCAGTAGTAAGTATTCTTGGTCCTATCATTTGGTCCCCATACCGCACAAAAACCATTCTTTCCCACACGAATTTGCTTATGCCACATATAAAAACCTCTAGCAATCCCAGTATACTTAATTTTTTTTTAATAGACTAGGAATTTGTACATTGTCATAAGCTGAGTGGATATCTAAAAACAAGGAGACCGTAAAGTATCTCTGTTATTAGAATTCTTAGATTATTGATTGTTCCTCTCCCTTTACAAAAACCAAATTGAGACTGAGGCATCAAATCATTAGTTTCCAACCACCACTCAAGTTGATTCTTAACAAGTTTCTAGAGGGTCTTCCCCATTGCCCCATGCAAAATGACATGTGTTAAAATCTCTATAGATCAGAAATGGGGAACAAAAAGAAGACCACAAGTGTTTCCATTCATTTTTATTGGTTTTAATTCTTGGAGGTTTATATAAAGGCATTATAGAAAATGTACCTATGGGGGTTTGAATTTCAGCTGCTACTGCCTGGAGTTCTTTTCCGAATTTAACTGAATTTGCTGAGAACAGATATTTTCTCTTATCAATAAAGCCAAGCCTCCTTTGCTGTCACCTCTGTCATTCCTTAATACATTGTATCCCCTGAAATGAGTGAGAATATGAGGCTTGAACCATGTTTTACTAATAGCGGCTGCAGATATGTCCCAATCAGATAGTTCTTTTGAAAGGCATTCTCTGTTAACTATTGCAGACTGAGCATTCCACTGTAGAATTTTAAATGCCATTGGATGAGGAAAGAATTTTAAATAACATTTTTCTTATTTTTTAAGGATTTGGGTTTTCATTCCACCATGAGCTGTCCACAACAAGCAGAATGAGGCTAATAATCTTGTCTATGATGGAGTTCCCCTATTTAATTTTTACCTTTGTCCTCACTATGAGGCCGAGGAGGGTAAGGATTGTTGGGAATAGGTATCCCCCGCAAACCACGAGGATCAATTTCATATTAGTAGCTTAAGTATCTGTTAGATGAAGAGATTTGACTAATATTTGATGATTGCCTCTGACCATTAGCTCCTCTCTCCATACTTATCCAGCGCGAGGGTGTTGTTTGATAAGTCCATGAAACATTAACAAGAGGTTCTAAGGGTTTTATAGTTCTGATACTTGGAAAGCATCTATACTGATGTTCTATACTTCCAGCTACAGGCATATTTCCTTCAGACAGTGGAATTCCATTAAATTTTTACCGCAGGTAGGAAAGGTGATTGTGGAGGATGACTAGAAGAAGTTTCAGATACAGAATTTGCATAAGACCTTTTCTTCAATAGACCATCAGCATCATTAAAGGAAATGTTATGCACAGTAGCCTGTTCATGGACCCTTTGTCTGAACAAATACTCTGGACAGGTCCGATCTGTAGCCACATGCTGACTTGTACAGTTTACACAAATTGTTTCATTGGATTGACACTGCTGAAGAGGGTGAGAACCTTCACATCTACCGCAACACTGGCTGCTTTTACACTGTGTACTAATATGTTCAAATCAAGGGCATTTATACCATTGTTTGACAGATGGAACATAAGCACTAACTTCAAATCTCATGCCGTATAAGTAAACAAATTGAGGGACTTGTTGACTGTCAAAAGTTACGATACATGTCTGTAGTTTCACAGTTGATGATGAATTATCTCATACTACACACTTTGTTTTTTAACATTAGTTACATTAACTGAAGATTCAATATCAGCCATAATCTCTGCTTCCTTTAAGCTCATGTCTACTACTCAAATGACACCCTGCTTTTTAACTAGAAACGTAGGAATGTAAGCTTCTAAATTTCTGCTTATAAATACACCAGACTGAACTAACTTATTAGCTACCAAAGGGCTGTCTACTTCAATTTTAATTCTATTCTTCCCAGCAGTAGTGATGTTAACAACATGGCCTTCGATTTCAGGGATATTGATATGTACAAACCTACCAATACTCACTGGGCATAAATTACCAATGTTACGATCTCTACTCTCAACATATACATAATAAGGACCTAGATCAGATAGCTTGAAATGATTTGGAAACACTGGTTGCTTACTTGCAGGTGGTGTTGGCTCTGTCTGCTTGGCCGACACTTGTCAAGGGACTGCAATAATAGGAGAAAGTTTTGCAGTCTCTGTGGCTTCCACGATCTGGGAAGCTTCATCTTCAACTACAAATCTTTTCTCTGCTTCAAATGTAGTTTCACAGACTTGTTTTCTAGTAATTCTTGGCTTGTTGTCTACTTGCAATATATCATCATCTGCAATATCCATGACTGCCGGGACATCAACAGGCTGATTTGCTGCGATGAGGAAATCTCCGGCCGCAAGGCTAACTGCTTGGTTATTCACTGTCTCATCACCCAGTGAAAAGTCTGGGCTACCCCCTCCTTCCCCATATATTCCACTGGACATAGTGGAATATGAATATAAATTTGCATCAATGAGAAACTACCAAAAGCACAAAGAATGTCACAAAATGATTCACAATTATATATATTGAAAGTTAATGCTGCAGGCTCATAGCACTTCATTCACTATGTGGGGCTAACTTTACACAGCCACAAACAAAGTTACACTGACAAACAACGTAACCTCATTTGAGGAATCACAGCACCGAGCAAACCAGGAAGTTACCGGTTCGGCGACTCAATACGAACTCCTCTCAGACGCAATTTGCTATTTGAGTCTTTATCTCATCACTAGACCTCAGATTTTCATGTTCAAAATATCTTGTTTTAGGTGCCTAAAATAGATTGCATACCAATGCAAAATAGGTTCTAAAAAATTCAAAATAGGCTACCACAATTATGGCCATGTTTATAAAATATAATCAATAAAAATTCGCTAATTTAAAATGTAACATAGAGAAGCAAAATTTAGCAGAAGAAAGTCATAATTTAAAAAAAAAAAAAAAAAAAAAAAAAAAAAAAAAAAAAAATCTTTGTGATGATAAAACTATACTTTGTGTTTGTTCTTTCAAGGCATCATTTGCAATAAACAGAAAAAAATATTTATACTACCAATAAATTTCTTAACAGTGGAAACATGCTTATTTACTCTAATGAATTCAAGACGTATAAGTTCAACCAAACTGTTCATGGCATAGCATGACGTATTATATGGAGAAAGGAAGGACAAAATATCTTCAGCAATTTGACAGCACCAATCCCTGAATAAACATTATGTGGCAACCAAATCGCATAACTAGTATATTTATAATCAACTTTTTTCAATTTAGATTGCTTAGCAGTCTAGTTCTGTAAGTGCGAAATTTTAAATTTAGGGGAAAGTCGGACGAAACCAGCACCCTATTGGGTTTTTTCCTTCAAATATTCTCTATATGAACAAAACAATCAAAATTTGTGTTTAAAACAAGAAACTGATTCCTTGTGAAGAAAAAAAATAATGAATCAATTGTAATCAATAACAATTAAGATAATAAAAACGTGTGTTGTTGCAAAAAAATAAAAAAAAAATTGTAGAAGTGTGCAATGTCCTGGTTTTGTCTGACATGGTTGGACAAAATCGGAAACTGAAAAGAATAATTAAAAGCACATTGTAAGTTTGTGATAACACTATTTATTAAAGGAAAACTTGCAGGATATCACATATTATACTTACAGAATTTGAATCTATATTGAACCTTCATCAAATAACAATGATTTAAGTTACTCTCTAAGAGTTAAACTTTTTAGGCAAAAAAAACACAAATGAAAGTTTAGTCTTGTTCATCTGTACTGCTGCGCACTTCATGCACCCAACCTTTGCAGTGAAGTCACTGTATCCAACTCTCCTTAGATTTAGAATGTTGATATAAACCGTTGCAAAATGTGTATTCTTCGTCACTTACATCCTCCTCCTCGTCTGATGTGTATGGTTCTTTTTTCTTCGGCTTCTTCTTTTTCACCTCACTTTTTTTAGTTTTTCCTGTCATCTGGGAAAGATTTCTACGTTTCTCTTGTTTTTTTAATTCTTTCTTTATCTTCTAATTTGTACGGGGATGAAGTTATGAGTGACAGCTGCTTTCCCTCGCCGCTTGTCGGATTTCCCAATGGCCCTAGGGCCAGTTTGTACTGTAATAGGCTTTATATCCTGTGACAAGACGGCAAAAAGACACTTAATATCTTGTCACAGACTTTGAGGAGACATTAAGGTTGCATAGTAACTGGAGGCTTCGAAATTGGAGTTGACTGCTTCTCTATATACCCATTCTTTTTCTCAGGCTGAGGCTTACAGATTCCAACAGGCAGTTCTACATTAAGATCTTATTGTTATTCAGGCAATGTCTGAGGTTCAGTCAAAGGGTTCTCTTCCACTTCCATGGGCCTCTCTGTTGCTTCAGCAGGAGCAAAGAGGTGATCTAGGAATACGTCACTGTTAAACAAGTAGAGTCTCATCTTTTCTAATATTTTTTAACAGTTTGTGCAATTGCTGCCCTTAAATAGGCCTATGCAGATCTAAACAACTTTCCAATTTGGTAGATTGAAACAACACGTCCATGATGATTGATAATCCACTTTCTTACTTCCTGCTCATAATAAGCACTAAGAGTTGCAATAAGAGACACATCAAGCGGCTGCAGTCGGTGAGTCATATGAGGAGGAAAGCACAAGAAGATCACATTGTTTTGTTTAGCAGCACTGATCAACTGAATACTTTTTGCATCAGAAGTGTGCCCATCTAGGAGCAGCAGAACTGGCTTATTCTTCAAGTGATGAAAGAATTCTACAGATCTTTTAAACCAAACCAGAAATGTCTTGTTACTAATCCACCCACTCTTATTGTACGCAGCAAATGATCGAGGAGGAGCATCGTCCATTAGAACGGGGTTAACCTAAGTTCTCAGGAACACGAACACTGGGAACATAAAATTCCCTGCAGCGTTCATACATGTTTCCACTGATAACAGGATACCCCGTTCAGCAGAGCTCAAGCAGCCTACCTGTTTTTCACCTCATAGAGCCAATACTCAGGATGGTGTGTTGGGAACTGTCAAAATTGCTGTTTTGCCAGTATTGGATATATAACAAGGTGAAAAGTTTCATCGTGTGGAGATGTGTAAAAAAAAATTACCGAAGGTACTTTGGTTAAAGCCCTTTGCCTATGCTAAAGTCGTCTGTTTAGGGTTTCGTAACCTAAATTGTAGATGTCTGGCAAAAAAAAAAAAAAAAACTGTAAAGCCACTATTTTCCAGTCATTTTTTATTTTAAATTATGTGCAATATCATTATTTTCAATAAGCTGAAAAGCAAGTTCTTGAATGTCTAATATAGGTAAAGTATATAAGAAAAAATTGTTTTTTATTATTATTATTAATCTTTAATTGCAATGGAGCTAACACTCTGGTGGCAAGTCCCCCAGTCATCCATTTACACCTTTTTTATATACATATTTATTTAAATTTTCTTTTATAATTGGAACGTAAAATTCCTCCCCCTTTTACTGTTATGATTTACAAATTTTAATTCTAAATTTCTTAAGCATTTTTGGAAAATTATTCATCACTACACTTAATAATTTGTTCCAATCCCTGACACCATTACCAACAAAAGAAATTTTTCCCACTCCCTTATGCATGAAATCATGCACAAGCTTGTGGTCATGGTCGCCTTTCCCCTTCCATGCACTATTTCTAATTCTTTGACCAATATCCCTCCAACCTCCATCACCAACATATACCCTGTACATTCCCAACACTCTCTTCACCCTCCTTCTTTCCTCCAATGAGTCCCAACCCAGCTCCCTCATCATATCAATTACTGAATGCGTCCTGCGACAATTTCCACAAACAAATCTAACTGCTTTTCTTTATATACCTTCTAACTCCTGTATTTTATAACCAAAATGTGAGCCCCAAACTACACCATCAAATTCAACCAATGGTCTGACCAAAGCTTTGTAACCCAACTCCCCAATTTTTCAGATACATCCTCTCATCACCCTCTCCAGTATATGAAGGATTTTGTAATCTTTTCCTACCACCTGTCCAATGTGCTCTGCCTAATTGAGATGTTATTAAACATTATGCCAAGGTATTTGCACTTCTAGTTTCAACAAGCAATTCTGACCCTACCCAATAATCATAATTAACCTTTTGTTTTTTTTATCTGTGTACCTAATAATCTAACTTTTCTTGCCATTTATCTTCATTCCATGCTGACCAACCCATTTAGATATTCTATCCAGATTACCCTGCAGCTGTTCACAGTCTTCACCTGTTTTGATCCTATTGTATACCATTATATCATCTGCAAAATACCTAGACTCTGACAGTAATCCATCAAGACATTCATTTCATTATTTACAGCAATAGTTCCAATACACTACCTTGTGGCACTGCCACCTCTTTTGATAATGGATTTCCTACTCTAACACTTTGCTTTCTGGCTTTTAAGAATTCCTCTACCCAACAAGTAACTTTTTCATCCAATCCAATACATTTCAGTTTATTTAAAACCATTTTATGGTTCACTCTGTCAAACACCTAGAGCCACACTATCAACTTGGCCTCCCTTGTCCAATTCATCTGAAATATCTTGCATATAGCTCACAATCTGGGTTTCACATGAATATTCTTACATATAGCCATGTTGCCAATCTGAAAACTAGTTTCTTTCCTCAGACATTTCTGATATAGTTGCATATCAATTTCTCCATCATTTTGACTATTGCTGATCTCAAAGTAATTGGCCTGTAATTTTCAACCCTATTTGTAATCCCTCCTTTATGAACCGGTACTCCATCACTCTTTTCCAGTCCTCTGGTAAGCAGCAATACTGCAAACTCGTTTTAAATAAAATTTCAATGTAAGGTACAACATTGTATCCCACAATCTTTAATAAATCTGTAGTTATCTACATCAGCCCCTTTATGGGTTTTTAGCTTTCTGAGTTCCTTTATAATTTCCTGAGAATTTATTTCAAATTTTGTGGTTTCCTGATTTATACTTTTAGAGAGACTCTCCTCTGATTCATTCCCTCCAATCACAGGATGATTGTCCATTGTTGTATCACTAATCCAGTCACTCAATATCTCTGCAATTTTAAAATGCTCAGTGACTTCCAACTCCATTCTTATCTACAACAGTCTGAATACCTTCCCTTCCCCTCAGTTTTATAATATAGCCATAGAAGTTTCTAGGTGCATCATTCATTGGTCCTCCTGCATCAATAATATTCTTCATAAACTCATCTTTTGCTTCTCTCTTTACTCTTATTAATTGCTTGTTTAGTTGTTTTAAGTATTCCCAACTTCCATTCTGTCTCCAAACTTTGTTCTGTTCCCGTCTCACTAGCCTCTTTAACCTTCTCACCTCCCTATTGTAGTACGTAAGTTCTATATTTATCTTTTTTTTCTGCTTTGGAATAAAATTTTCCTCACCCTTTTTTTACTATCTCCTTAAACTCTTCCCATTTTGCTTCCACTATATTTGTGCAATCCTTCCATTTGCTGAACTTTTCCCTGAAATATCTCTTCAATTCTAAAGTCTGTGCCTTTTTGTAACTAACCTTTTTCCCCCCTTCTATTTGGTAACTGGTTTACTGAATCCCCTAAAATCCATCAGTACCACACAGTGATCACTTATTCCTTCAGTTACTTGACACCCTACAAGATTTTCATCAGGTTATATCAGAAAGATACGTATCCAACAAATTTGGTCCCCTCGTAATTTGCTCTACCACTTGTGTAAAACCTCCTTCCCTTATTAAGGTATTTGCAAATCTCTGTTCCCTTGTGTTATTTATCTTATTTCCCACCCAGCTGACACATGGTAATTTAAATCCTCTGCAATAATAACCATTCTACACTCACCTTTTAACAGTGAATGTGAATTTGACTTATCTCCAAGAATCTCATCTACATCAGTCATTCATCCACTACAGTAAGCAGCCAATACCTGGGTTTTTTTCTTCTTTATCACCCCAAAAACATACCTTAGTAACTCATGGTCATTATCTATGAACACTAGAGAACTATAGTAATCTTTGCTAACCAGTATGAATCATGGAGGAAGGAATAATATGGAGACGACGCAAGAGACCTTTACCACGCATGGGAGTGGAGCAGGCCGGCGGAGGAGTGGGGGGGCATGGCCGGAGTGGTGGGGGCTTGACCGCTTCCCAACAAACACGGGGAATATGTACAAACACCTCAAGGGGACTCTAGGATAAACGTGACGCCGCAATCTGGTGATGGATAATTATGTAACTCGATGAGACAAATAAAAAATGAAGAATAAAATTTTTTGATATCCTGCTTAGTTTTCGAGATATTCTGTCTCAAATGTGAAATGGTTTTGGTTGAAATTCAGAAGAAAAAATTATTCAAAGTCAAATTTTATGATGAATTTTTATTTAAAAAGACGAGACAAATAAAAAATAAAGAGTAAAATTTTTCGATATTTCACCTAGTTCTCGAGATATACTGTCTCAAAAGTGAGGTGTCTTGAGTTGAAATGCAGAAGAAAAATTTCGCATAAGTCAAATTTAATGATGGATTCTTATGTAACACGACGAAAAAACTCGATAATAAGGAATAAATGTTTTCGATATCTTGCTTAGTTTGGGGGATATACAACATCCAAATTGAGGGGTTTAGGTTTGGATGCAGGCTGGACCAAAAATTAATTCTGTCAAAGCCACAATGATTACATGGTTGACATGCAGAATGGATATTTCAGTTTTATTACTACCACTTGTGGTTCGTCTGAAATGTGTCCTAGACCAGAAAAAAGTAAGAGGACCCACTCTAGGGATGAGCAACCCAGACATTTTGTAGGCTGGTACCAGAAATAAAATGTTTATTCAGTCACCTTAATGAACATTCTCCTGATCAAGATGTGTTGTCTAATTTCACAGCCCTACTTATTAGGACAATTGTAAAAAAATTATCTCTCAGTTAGATTTAGATACGGGAGGCGGGGGGGGGGTGGGGGGCGGAGAATGTTGTACAAAAAAAAAAAGAGACTAAATTAGAAACACATTCCCCAAATTGATTTTGTTCAAAGGCCAATAACTTCTTTATTTATGAAGCCCATTTTTATTTCTGCATGAACCTGTTTCGACATAAATAGATGAGAAAGATTTCAAAATCGGTAAAAATAGGTATAGACGTATTTACAAACAGAAACAAGTCTTATATGAAGCTTTAAAAATAACCTAAGTCAATGGCCTGAAATAGCTATTTAAAAAATTAATAAAACTCACAGCTTCTCACATAACAGTTAATTTCATCATCCATTGTCAGTATAATCAGCAACGTGACGAAAGAAATCGTAATAGTAAATTCACTGAATCGCGAAGTAAAACACGCCCCTTTAAATCTCATTTTAAACACTCGTTAAAAAATAATGCTAGTCTATTATGTGCAAAATAGCAAGTTTGCTGATTTTCTACACTACACCAAGAAAAATTTGAGAACAAAGTCATCCCATTGAGAGCTATGACTAAATATTTATAGACGTGCTGCAAAGTTTGCGGTGTCTACCGCTCACTTCAACAACGATAATTACAATTCAACTTACTTATGAAATGATATTCCAGGTTCTTTCCTCTCTGGCCTATTTGTGCAACCGTACGCAACACAAGCTGGCATTTTTAAACACTTATACACAATACTAAATGAAATAATCACTGCATCTACCACAATGTGAACACCTTAATTGTTGGGAAGCGCCATATGGTCGCTGCCGGTGCTGCCACCATGCGGGAGAGTTTAGTGCTTGCTTCACCGATTTAACGTCACTTCTCCTCCATTTAATTCCTTCCTCCATGGTATGAATACCCCTCCACCAATTTCTCCTCTGTCTCTGCAGTACATTCTGTATTCTTCAGGGGAAACCTCATTGTGTAGTACTCATTCTTTTAACCTAGACTCTACTCCTATAATCACTTGTGGTTCATGTATCTCTATTAAGTTTGCAAATTCTTTCACTTTGTTCTTTATACTTCTGCAGTTCACCAACAACACCCTTATTTTTTTGCTTTGTGGTATTTTCAGCTTTAACCTTTGTCTTTCCAATTGTACCCAATTCCATTATCGCTTCAATAGCTTCATCTGTTTCTTTAGTTCATTTAGTACAAATAATTTGATACACAGAAAATTAAAAATTTAAAAATTGCCATGATATTAAACAACAGGTTAATCCAGCTCGATGATTTATTAACATTTAAAAAAAAAAAATCTAGTTGATTTGGAATATAAATAGTTAAAAAAGTTTTCTATATAACAACTTAATTTAAATAATACTTTTTGTTCAGTTTTAAAATATTTATAGATCGTCAAACAATAACTAAACAAGTGACTTCAGAAGTGTTACTCTAGCGTTGTTCAGACAACTCATAGACACCAATACAAAATGTCACGATAACAACTAAATAATGGGTGATCATACGTTTTACTTACCTAAACTAAATCCTTAGGTATTGAGGATTGGTAACGTAATGAAGCAGACGCCAAATTGTTAACTTTTCCAGGTGAAATTTAAAAAAGTTACCACTACGAAATGGGTTGGTTTACACGACTTCTGCTCACTGGGCGCTCGCCTAAAAGTAATAGTATACATTTTCGCTAGATATCACCACAAATCCAGCAATAAAACCTGAATCATTGTTTTGTCCACCTACCCGGTTTTATCCGACTTTCCCCTAGGGATTTTTTAATTTATTGTTATTCTGATACAAATGCACCATCTTTTAGTCATATCAAGTTAAAAGTTTCGAACATAGGCACAATAACAGGGCTTCCAGACGTTATGTGTTCAGAAGCAAGGTTAACTTTTGCGGTGCTGTACTAGGAAGCTAGTCCTAGATTTCATTACAAACTTAATAAACAAACTTGTACCGCAATTTCACTATTAAAATAAGTTATTATTAGTATAATGGTGAGAAGTGTTCAGCACATTGTTACATTTCTCACCTATTTGTTACACATTTGAAGAAGTGTTATCCCAGCGTTGTTCAGACAACTCATAAACACCAATACAAAACGTCAAGATCACAAGTAAATAACGGGGCATCATATGTTTTACTTACCTAAACTAAATTAATAGGTATTTAGGACTGGTAGCGTAATGAATCAGATACCAAATAGCTAACTTTTCCAGGTGAAATTAAAAAAAAAATACCACTACGAAATGGGTTTATAATGCTTCCACTCGTTTAGAAAACGGAAGTCTTTTTAATCCACTGCGTAACTAAACAAGATTTGGAGAGCGGTGCCTTGGGCATACTAATAGGTACTTTACGAGAAGACACATCTACCTACAGCCTCTGTGCGAACAGGGACCGATCGACAATAACCCCGCAGACGTTCACTTGAATTGTTGCAAATGAATACTTAAGAAATTATTTATATTTTCTGATTTAAAAACGGTTTTTTTATATTCTAAAAAAAATCCATAAAATAGGACAAAATACATCCTAACTACAATTTTGGTAATTTTACGCACTTAAAACCACAAATAACGGGCATATGTCCATAAATCGCATACATATAACGTTATTTTCATGTATTTTAGGAACAAAATAGGTTTTGCCTAAAATCCGAGATCTACGAGAGTATTCACCACTCCTGCAGAGAAACATTGCGTATCACTAAGCAGCAAAGCGTCGTAACATGATATTGCGGCATATCCTCGGAACTCGGCGTTATCATCTCTTCAATGTCATCAAAGAGCGTGGTAATTTTTGCTTCGGGAACAGAAAACGATTGGAAGGATACAATTGAGGAGAACAGATACCATTTTGGTAAGGATCTCTCTCCCAATGGCCTCGGTCATAAACCGAAAATGATGTTATTCACTTGGTTTTTGTTACATGTAATTCTGTTGATGATATTAGCAGCTAGATGATTTAAGCTACCACCAAAGCCTTCTTTATGTATCCTGATTCTTGGCACATGCAGGTTTTTAAGTACCGGTACGATAATGAAGAGTCAAAAATTGTAGTAACTTAGCGTCTATTAAATTTTCTAATCAGTGTTTATCACACTTTTTTTCAAGGTAATTACAAATCACGTATCAATTAATGAAATTCTTCAACTAGTACAAGGAGCGGAAAAATAAATGGGTTGGTATAACCAGACAATGGAAACTGGTAGACTCGCTCACCGATATACTTCAGCCATCACCGCCTACCGAACAATAACATGTAATCACCCCCTATCCCAGAGACAATATAACCCTATCCCCTTCTTCCATTGGAGGAAGGAATTCCTCCATGGTAATCACCACTGTTCTGTGCATGGAGGAAGAAAATATATGGAGACGATGCAAGAGACCTTCTCCACGCATTTAAGTGAAGCCGGGCGGAGGAGGAGTGGGGGGCTAGGCCGATCCCATACAGACACAGGGTAAATGTACAAAAACCTCAAGGGGACTCTAGGATATACGTAAGGCCGCAATCTGGTGATGGATTATTATATAACTCGATGATAAAAATAAAAAATAAAGAATAAAATTTTTGATATCATGCTTAGTTTTCGAGATATTCTGTCTCAAACGTGAAATGTTTTTGGTTGAAATTCAAAATAAAACATTGGTCAAAGTCCAATTTGATGACGGATTCTTATTTAAAAAGATGAGACAAATAAAAAATAAAGAATAAAAATTTTCGATATCTCGCCAAGTTATCGAGATATACTGTATCAAAAGTGAGGTGTCTTGAGTTGAAATGCAGAAGAAAAATGCAAAAGTCAAATTTAATGATCGATTCTTATGTAACACGACGATACAAATCGAAAATAAAGAATACAATTTTTCAATATCTTGCTTAGTTTACGGGATATACTGGGATTGGGTTGATATGCGGCCTGGACACACCACTTTAAATCTCATTTTCAACACTCGTTAAAAAGTAATGCTAGTCTCTTATGTGCAAAATAGCAAGGTAATGCTGATTTTCTACACTACACCAACAAAAATTTGAGAACAAAGTCATCCCATTGAGAGCTATGACTAAATATTTATAGACAGGCATCGAAGTTTGTAATTCCTACCGCCCACTTCAACAACGATAATTAGAATTCAACCATGGTTCTGTGCATGGGTTCTGTGCGCCAAAGAGAGGCAGTGTTTACAGTGCTGCCAACCAATTGGCATTGGATATCCGCAGGTGGCCGCTATAATTTCTGCAGATTAATAATACTTAATTAAAACTTCAATGGAGCGCACCCTCTGGTGGCAATTTCCCCACACACTTAAAAATCCGGAGACTCACTAACTGAAAGACTGAAACAATAATTAAAGAGGGTCGAAATTAAGATTATTTTATTTCCAAGTCTTTAAAATTCCAAATACGGTATACGGTAATATCCTACATTGAAAGTATGAAATATCTCTGAACATGTTTCATACAACTCGTTTTCGCAGGACAGGTTTACTTTGTTGACATTGAATTTAACATATCTTCTGTAACAGGACAATTGTAACAATGGGTTAATTTTTTGAAGATTCCAAATATTCCAAGAGTATAAAATAGTTTGCAGATAATAAAGATATATTTAAATAAAAACTGAGAGATTATCTTATTGGCAACTCCTTCTACTCCATTCAAGAATTTGAACAAAATAATTAATTGAATTCAATATGACTTTTTCAAAATTCAGTTGTAAAAATTATTGTTTTTTATTCTTTTTACTTGTCTTTGTAACATCCAATTGTTTTTACTATGATTATGACTCGGAGTCTATGTGTATTAACCATGACATGTTACACATCCCAGAGGTCCTTCCTCAGCAGGGATCCATGAAACAAGATTGATAAATAAATAAAATCGTGCGCACTAAATGCTAAAATGCGGCCACTTTTATTCTCGCATATCTGTAAGGCGCACTGCTTGATTTGCTTGATTCTCTGAAGGCCCTACTTTATAATGCCGTGCCAATGAACGTGATTTGCATTAAGAGTGCGTTGATAATTCTGTAATATGGTCTTTTAAAGTTAAATTTAAATCTATACTCAAACAAAATATGAGCTTTATTTCATTTCAGTTGATGGTTCGTCCACACGAGCGGTTGCAGAGAAACGATTCACAGTTATTGACAATTCTGTAATGCAGTAAGACTATACGATGAGAGTTTAACAAAAACACGAATACAAGGAAAAATCATTAAATAATAAAAAAGAGGGAAAATCCCTAAATATTTTAACAAAATCCTATTTTGAAAAAAAAAAAAATCGTAGACCTGTGGGTACATCCGTAGGGCTGGCTGCTGTATTTACCTACATATGAATGGTTCAGAACAGTCACGTGGCCTGACAATGTGTAACTTCAGAGTGAAACATTTTTAAAACATTACAAACAATTGTTATAATACAAATACTTGATAAAAATATCTAAAACTCCTATAAAATGGTTACAAAATTATTTGAAATGTTTAAGAAGAATTATGTGTAAAGTAAACAACTGAAATAAAGAAAAATATAATTTCGCTAACAGTATCATATAAAAAAAGACTGCTAATTTTAATTTAAACCTAATTTAGATATGATAAAAAGACGTTCTGTTACAGAAGGATTTTTCGTTTGATGCCAAGAAATTTACTGCAAAACGTAGTGCCACATTTCCAGCCCTGCTCACACTGCAGCATTGCAAAGTGACCAGATTTTGGTCGTTGTTAAACTCGCGGATGGCCTATTGTGTAGCGTTTCTTTGGCCAAAATAAAATCGGCGAAATTACCAAGGTGTTTCACTTGGCTGCACCATGTTAAAACACAGCGACGAGGCACTCCTCTCCGCTGCCAACACATACGAATGAAAAGCTCTAAATCACCCCCGTCATGTTGCAGGGCAGCGACTCCGTGTCGAGTGCAGAGGTTTCACGACGGCGGTCGTCGGGGCCCGCAGCGACAGGCGCGCCGCCTAGCGCCGATGCCATCATCGCCATGTTCCGCACC
The DNA here is from genome assembly GCA_031002005.1 of Vandiemenella viatica. Taxonomy (NCBI): domain Eukaryota; kingdom Metazoa; phylum Arthropoda; class Insecta; order Orthoptera; family Morabidae; genus Vandiemenella; species Vandiemenella viatica. The sequence goes on along the minus strand of CM061920.1, from coordinate 27,055,146 downwards.
TTCTCGAGAGCCCCGACGCCCTCCACGGCGTCCAGCCCTCAGGAAGACGACGACGACGCGTCTTCTACCACGTCATCTGTGCCCTCCTCCAGCATCACGGTAATCAGCTACCTCAAAAAAAATCTCTGAAATAATGACGTTATCACGACCCAAGCAGCAGTGTTTTCATATTCTGAAATGTTATCATCTGGTATACCACTAAATTCAGTAACAGAGCTGTTAATTACAATACAATTATCTGTATTTTTAAATTGTTTTGCAACTGATTTCGCGTTTATCTACAACAGTTCACGGATCTGAATATTACCAAAGCACCTCCATTTTCCATTCTTCATTCAAAGTTCCCATTTCATTATCTCCTCCCAGCTAACGCCTCTGTTTTAATCTCTTTCCCAATACCAACTCTAAGTATAAGCCGGCCCTTGTAGTGTAGGGGCTAGCGCGCTAGCTTCACGTTGCAGGGGTCGTCGGTTCGAGTCCGGCCGAGGGAATAGGTAGGGTTTGTGTCTGTCCTGTGTTGTCTATACTGTAGAGTAAAAATAATTACAATGAGAAAGTGTACATTTACTTGAAGAAACAAAGGTATACTTGTAGCTGGCTGACATGGCCAAAAGCCATTTTTTATATATATATATATATATATATATATATATATATATAACTAAGTATTGCACGTGCTCTTCCTTATGTCGTCCTCCTGAACATTTCAATCTTTCCATATTCCTTGAACGGTCATAACCGATTTCTTTCCCGTTCTTTGTCTATCATCCTCCTGCGGATACAAACACATCGTCGTTCACCATTCGTGAGGCCCCAAGCAAAAGATATGTCGATATTTGTTTCGATAATGGATTCGTTGTAGGTGCAAAGATAAATTGAAACTCAGGTATCGGCAATTAATAATAAAAAGATTATAACTAATGACATGTGTTATTAAAATGTTCCCAAGCCTATATGTTCCTGTTGGCTAACCCAAGTATTAATGGAATGATTTCGTTAGCCCAGCGTTTACTAAAAAGTTATCTGTTTAGTGAACCATAAGCATTCAGAATTCTTTGTGAAGCATTAATTCCACAAGCTTCTTTCTCTGTCTTTTAGCAGATCATCTTAACAATTATTATTTTCCATTTGAGTGAAACCTATGCCTGCTGGCAATTCTATACATACCTACCTTTGCATTTCGCAAGATTCACCTTAAAATTCTTTCACTGATTGAAATAGTTTGTTCTAACTGTTCTTTGATAATTTATTTCATTCTAAGTCTCTCTTACCTACAAATAAAAAATTTTCTGTTGCCTTAGCCTACAAATAAATTTATATTCATGATCATCTCTTCTCTCCCATAAACAACACATTCTTTGCCTTACACGCACTGAGAATACCATGCTTTTATGGCTCTGCTGGTAGGTTACTCTGACTGCGTAATGATTGATTTGATTTCGTTTAGATTGCATTTTGCTGATAGTAAACATTTCTCGCCGACTGTCGGTTTGACATACTCTTTCATTGCAGTTTAGACAATTTTCACCACATATCGAAGAGCGTTCTGGTAGCTCAGTGGTTGCAATAAAAACGAACAGCAAGCTGTATAAAATCCACCTCTGTGCTTCACCGCTGTGCTTAAAATGTAACTTACAGGATACGATAGAACATCGACTTCTGTGCTGTGAAGAACCAAAAATTTGGAATCGGACGAGGGAAAAGCTAGCTTTAATAAATGGATCAGCGCCAAACATGTACACACCCGATAGAATCTTGCTACCAGATGAGAGGCAATTTCCACCAAGTAAAAGAAACGCCCATGTTTGGCTTATAGGAAATTATACTTATTACATTGTAACAAATCGAGGAAGGGCAAAACTGGAAGACTACTGGCATTACCTAATAGTAGAACATCATAGAACACTGAGACTAAACATGTATAAGGACAATTTTGCTAGATTCCTGCAGGTAATAATGCCATATTGACAACCAACTTGATTAAAAAAAAAAAAAAAAATGTTCTTGTAAATTAAAAAAAGTGTTAGAATGTACGATGGGCTACAGCAGGTAATATTCACCAGATATGCACTTCATCCAGTTGCCAAGAAATAAAACTGAGCCGAGAGCGGTTCCGGGAATCAGTGAACCTGAGCTATAGTAAGACTCAAATGTTCAAAGTTTATCAAGTAAGATACATTACTGTAAATATGTAATATTTAAGGTGCTTGCTTTCAAAATGTTCGCTGCTCCGGTCCCGGGTTCAAATCCCAGAAGGTGCAGGTATTTTGAGAGTTATGTTTGATCATATGAGCGATGCCAGGACGCTCCGTAGTTCCGATTCCACGTTAAACTGTAGGTCCCAGAGGAAAGGAACTGGCCTTCCTACCTCTGACACAATGACTTAGTAAGCCTCCTTCGGGAGGATCTAACCAACCTTCGGGTTGTGGACTAAGTTATGTTTACACCACATATCTCTTTGATACTAAAAATCAGGTTCATAAAGTTACGAAAAGCTTATGCCAAATCAGCAAATTGCTGGTTTTGACATTCTTGAAGTTTATAAATCGACCCTTACCACTGATATCGATCTCTTTTTCGGACTCTCGTCGAATTCTTGCTGACTTATAGAACTTATGAACTAACTGTTTCTAATTGTTTTTTTCTCACTGCCTCTGTGAATCTGACTCCCGCTAGCTATGGGCCGCATGCCACGTCTGGAGTCGAACTCGGACTAACAGCAAAAGCCTCCAACTGACTTTTCACACAACTCTGCTCTGTGACTGTTAACTGGGTTGCTGTCCCTATAGAGTTCTGTGTATGATTTATTACAGATCTTCACGAGTAAAAGTATTTTCCCAATCCATTTTTTGAGGTGTCCTGCTTCGCGTGAGGGGAATTTTCGAACTTGTATTGGTAGTTGAGCAGGGGAGAAAATCCTAGATGTTTCTTCCGACGAGCGTTACTTCCGACATAAAAATATCTTCCCTCACAAACGATCTTGATGTTGCGGTATTGTAAGAAAAAAAAACAATTATGAGTACAGGAAGGCCATGAATGGTTGCAAATTGTCTACAAGTTGCTGAATATAACAACTTCCAGTCAATGTTCAGTTCAGTTTGACCATAGGTCCCAGTACATGCCCCACTTTACCACATCGTGTGGAATTAGAGATGGATCCGATAGAAATGGATAGCGTAGGAATTGTAAAGCAATTAAAACTCCTGAAGTGGGGTAAAGCGCCGGGTCCCGATGGTATACCGGTAAGAGTATTTTCTGAATACGCGGAGGATATTGAACCATTTCTGTCAGATATATTCCGTAAATCACTAGAAGAGAGAAAAGTACCTTCTAGCTGGAATATAGCCCAGGTAATTCCCGTTTTTAAGAAAGGAGATCGGAGTGATCCTAGGACTCATATCTCTAACATCGGTCTGCAGCAGAATTCTGGAACATGTCATATGCTCGAACATAATGAAGTTTCTAGATGAGAACGAGTTACTTACACCATGCCAACACGGATTTCGGAAGAAGCGATCGTGTGAAACACAATTGGCCCTATTTTCCCACGACATAATGAAAATTATCGATGCAGGTTCGCAAGTTGATGCGTTTTTTTTTTTTTTATTTTCAGAAAGCTTTTGATTCTGTGCCACACAACCGACTTTTAGCGAAGATTCGAGCTTACGGTATTTCGGCTCAGATTTGCGAGTGGATACGTGATTTTCTAACTGGTCGATCACAATATGTCGTTGTTGACGGGGAAGCCTCATCTAAGATAAATGTTACTTCGGGCGTTCCTCAGGGAAGTGTAATAGGTCCACTTCTTTTCTTAATATTTATAAACGATCTAGGTGACAACGTCAAATGCTGGTTGCGATTGTTTGCCGACGATGCGGTTATCTATAGGGAAATAAGGTGCTCCGACGACTGCTTAGAAATTCAGCGTGATTTGGATGCTATTTTCGATTGGTGCCGTAAATGGCAGCTTACACTTAATTGCAAAAAGTGCAAGGCAATGCGGATAAGTAACAAGAAGAATCAGGTTGTTCACGAGTACAAAATAAACAATTCACCTGTTGACACGGTTGATTCCGTGAAGTATCTGGGGGTGATAGTACAAAGCAACATGAAATGGGACATGCACATAACTTCCGTCGTAGGCAAGGCAAATTCTAAATTACGATTCATAGGTCGTATTTTGAGGAATTGTAATGCTCAAACAAAGGAGATAGCGTATAAAACACTAGTGCGTCCACATCTGGATTACTGTTGTGGGGTTTTGGATCCGTATCGCAAGGTTCTGATTGACTCAGTTGAGAGGGTGCAGAGGAGAGCCGCTAGATTCGTGACTTGTTGTTACAGCCCTTATGAAAGCGTCACAGAATTGATACATAGATTGGGCTGGGATAGTTTGGAAGACAGACGACGTAGCTTGCGATCGAATTTATTGGAGAATATGCGAAAAAATTTAAATTTCGAGTGCAATGAAATACTTCTTCCGCCAACCTATTTAGGTCGCAATGACTGGAGGAATAAGATTAGAGAAATAAGATGCCGTACTGATACTTATATGTATTCCTTCTTTCCTCGCACTATTCGGGATTGGAATGGGCGGGTTTAGGATTGGTGCTTAGCACCCTCTGCCACCCACAATGTTTGTGATTTGCAGAGTATGGATGTAGATGTAAATAGGCCTATAGCTCATACCGGGATGAAGCTAACCACCAGCTTGCAGTGCATTCCTGTCAACATTGGTTCGTGGTTTCGTGGAGTCTGCGCCACAGTGAAACCCTACTATCAGATTTACCAACTGGAATCGTGACTCATCTGACGACACATCTTTTTGTAATTATCTAGAGTCCAATCGATATATTCACGAGCCCACAAGAAGTGCTATAGCTGACGGAATTTTGTTGGCTGAGGCACTAGAGACGGTTTTCTGCTGCTAATTTCCATCAACGCCAAATTTCAATGCACTGTCCTCACGAACACGTCTGTCGTAGGACCCACATTTTGCTGTTCCTTGACACAGTGTTGTCAATCTGTTTTTAATAACACCGCGAAGCAGACGTCCCAGTTTCGATCTTTAAGTAGACGTGGTCGGCAACTGCGTTTTCAGTGGTAGATGATAATGGCGGAAATTACATATTCACTGCACACCCTTGATATTGTGGATCGAGAAACACGAACAATTTCCCAAATGGAATGCCCCATGCGTCTGGTGCCATCTACCAGTCGGCGTCCGAAGCCTTTTAATTCATGTTGTGCACCCATTATCTCGTCAGAATACGTATCATCCACACACAACAGTACAAATGAAAGCCCTGGAGACTGCACGGTACATTTACAAGTTTCTTCCGGAGTTCCGCTGTGGTACCATCATATGCATATTTATTTGCATGTCCCTATCTCATGGCTTTTGGCATTTCACTGCATATTAAGGCTAATCTAGCTCCTTTATATATTTGCTAGTTTCAAAGAACGTCAAAAAATACGGGTTGGAGGCAATGTTCTTGTAATTAATTTCCTTTCATTTGCTTAACGAAATAGAATTGTTATTACACAAATGTAATATTACTCATATAACTTAGATTAAAATAAAGCGATATCTCTGGACAGAGAATATAACGGAAACACTTAGGCCTACTTTAAAGGAATGTGAATAAATAATTAATAATATATAGATTCAAACGAAATACACACTTTTTCTTTATTTTTGTTTGCAATAATAATTTTAAACCATTATAGAAACAAAAAAGTATCCTATATTCTTAACTTGCTATAATAGCGAAAGCCCTGGACAGTGTGAAAACATTCTGGTGTCACGAATAAATAATTGCTGGGGGTTCAAACCTTAATCGTAAACTTGACCGTGATGGTACCCTAAATGATGATTACTATAGTTATTTAAAACGGCTGTCAAACTACAGTAATATCCCCTCAATAGTTGAAAAGTAAACATTTCGGTCTTAGACAAAAATTTATATTCCTAAAATAAGTTCTATACAAAATTTGGTAGGCACTCATATGTTAGCTAACGCTAGGCATCGAGGCTATTGTATCCGTGAATTTTAGATTGCAAGTCGACGTTACACACTTTCACTCACTCTGATGAGATAAAACGATTTTTCTTAGCGTTTGTTTAGTTAGTTTTTTAATAAAAAAAATATTAATTCACAAATAACACGATAGAGCACGACCTTAATCTGTTATTCCTTTCTTCAAATTTTTATCATGCCTTTCTATAAATGATCGTGAATATTGCTTTTAACGGCCATTATTAAGTATCTGCGTTCGGGAATATAGTATATACAAATAATATCAGTTCTAAGAATTCTTTCAGCTAGTTCAACAGCAATGATAAATTCGGCTTGATATGTATTGGTTTTTCTGTGTTGGTAGCAGGTAAAATTGAGAAAGGTTGGAAACTAGGTAAAAATAATGCCCGATTGCCACTGGACTGGAAAGTACCACCCTTTCTTGGGAAATACAATGGAAATTGATCAACATCCCGCTGTATAAAAGTGTCCTTATCTTTTTATAAACCAGCACTGTTTTGACATTCATTTTGTTTGTGTATTGTCATCATGTAACCTACTAATCGTTTAGCAACTCTTCATTTTATATAAAGTCGATGGTAACAGGATTTTAAGAAACAGTAAAACGAGAAGCTCACTAAAATTTTGTTGGACTAACTAAGTAAGTATCTTTTCTTAACTCTCATGTGAGTATTACCATCGTTGCTCATCTACCACAGTAATATTTTTTTGAGTGGTAGAGCTCCTGGTCAGCTGGAGGGGGCTTTCCCTCTATTGTACCAGACCTGTGTTCACAAGGACGGTGGTTTCAGGTGGAGTCTCCACCGCCGTCGCTGCGCACGACGACGATCGAGGTTCCTGTTCTGGACGCGCTTTCTCCTCACCGCGGCGCCAACCTGCTTCACCCGCCCAGCATCCTGCTCGAGCTGCCCGCCAAGTGCCTGTCTCCCATCACGGAGATGCCGACGCCTATCCCCACGCCCATCATGTCGAGGCATGGCTCCTGTGTCGGCCTGCCCGCCATCACCGTCACTGCCACTTCAGACAACGACGACAAAGAGGTAACCACCAGTCTGGCAACTCCACACCAGACGTTCAAGTGTTATGAGACTAGTATCCCAATAATTATACAAGGCGCGTCCAGAAAGTAAGTTCCGTTTGGTAATAAAATGAAATTGTACACAGATACAGAAGACATTTTTATTGCACAAAATTCTACAACTCTTAAACTACGTTTCCACATAACTGCCGAAATATTGCAGGCATTTGTCATAGCGTGGCACCAGGTTTTGTATACCTTCTTCATAGAAATCTGCCGCCTGTGTCTTCAACCAGTTGGAAACAGTTTCTTTCAGCTCGTCGTCATTGGTGAAGTGATGACCGCCAAGGAAAGACTTGAGATGTAAGAACTGATGAAAGTCTTGCCAGTTCTTCTGTAACCAAAGGTGGACGCCCACTTCGTTCTTCATCGTGCACATCACTACGCCCGCCATTGAACTGTCTGACCCATCTTCTCACCATCGATTCACTCATCGCATTTGGTCCGTAAACATCGCAAATTTGCCGATAAATTTCACTTGGTTTCACTTTCCTCGCATTCAGAAACCGAATCACAGACCTGATTTCACAGGCGGCGGGATTTTCAATCAACGCCGACATTTCAAACAAGCACAACAAAGCGTAGGTAACTGACAGCGATCTCCAAATGGCGGACGTTCTTCCCCTTGATACACATCGTCTACAGCGCATGTGCGGAACTCCAATCGCAGCGCTGCAGCGGAGATAAATTGAAACGGAACTTACTTTCTGGACGCGCCTCGTATTATTAAGTAGTGCAGCAGACTAGAAGATAGGGTGACCACGTATATTTATAAACTTCCTATAAAATGCCATATTGGAAAATACAGCGGAAACAAATTGTAACTATCTTAAGAAAAGTATATCACTACTGATACGACCATCCCGTTGGTTACGTGTATGCGGCACTGTGAAGTTGCTCGGTGCCTGACACGAGCTAGCTGCTTCGAGTCCTAGTGCGTAAAAGAAAATTTCGTCATCAGGACTTGGCCGGCAGGATAGGATAGGTGTTGGGAAACATTTCCTGATCAGCCGATTGTACACCAAGATCGTGAGTTAATTTCCAAACCTTTCTACCATGTGTATGGAGTAATGGTCTCTCGTCGGTAAGACATAAAATTTTGTGGTACTCTTGCTGTCTTTTGGAATAGTGGCAGAGAAGGGGCTATCACCAGGTTTCTACCCGTTCCTTCCTTAATCTTTCAGTCATTCATAACACACTACACTGAACGCACACAAATCATAGTCATCTACAATAAACAACAAAAGTAGATTCACTTCCATGACTGGGGAATGGTGTACGATATACGAGTTTACCTAATAACTATACTCATAAAATTGCTTGATAAATGACGAATGACAAGGGCATAAAATATCTATGAAAATTTTGTTTGAAATTTCAGTGCACTCTCAACTTCAAAACACTGGTATGTACGCTGGCTGTTTAGTTCACAATGCTAAAAGCAATAAATAAAACAAATTTCGTTCTATTTTTTTCTTCTCACGGATTTCGACCATCTAAGGATAACGAAAATTAACCTCGTGCATTCATTTCGATGCTTTTTTTTCTTGGCTTCTAAACTAACAATAAAGCGTTAATAAATAACTCTATGTCGTAAATATTGTTGTAAGAAAGAATGCAATCTTCACGGAAGTATTTTCGGATTGTGTTATAAACACCATACTTCGGCGACATGCTCCGTTGTTAACAGCTTTTGAGTCGCATCCTTCGTTTATATAGGCTTCTTACCTGCCGCTAACTAAACAATAAAGATACTAAACAATGCATAACTTCTTTCCATTTTGACTTCCCCAACCAGATATCCAATGCAGAAACGTTTGTAGCTGTTAACGATCCTTTCTCATTTCAATCCTATTGTTCACGTCATCCGCAAACAATCTATTTTAAAATTCATTACAATGATGAATAGTAGCGGTCCCAACGCATTTCTCACGTTTAAATTTCATGATATCATATTTCATACCCTGACTCTTGGTTCCTACCTCCTGAGAATTTTTCCACCTAGAAAATTGTCTCCTGAATCGTTAATCCCTATACCGAGTGAATAAACTTTGAAACTAGTATTTTTAACCCTCACAATCATTCTTTTCTCAGTTCGTTGAATGACGCCTTAGAAGGCAGGATCTAGTGGGTCAAACCCAAGTACAGTTATGTTTGAAACGTCACACGATGATGACATAGAAACTGGCGGGACTTACGGTGACGTCATAGGAACTATAAAGGTATTTGTTCCAGAATCTTTAGGTCCTCCCTAACTTCCTTGGCGAGATCCAGTGCCACACTGTCAGTGCGGGCCACTTCATATGAAAACATTTCGCACATGATCTACTACCAGGTTTACATGAATAACTCGTCCTATGGCTACACTGATTTGTAAAACATAATAATATAAAGTTGCAGATTGCTGTATGTGTATTTCGCCGGCAGGGTGGCCGTCCCAGTGCCTCCGACAGCTCCCCCACTATGCAGTCGCCGCCTCCACTGCCGCCCCCTGCGCCGACGTTGTGGGTTCAGCCTGCATCACCGCCCCCGACACCTCGCGCCCGCTCCCTGTCCACCACCTCCGCGGGGCTCGGTCTGGGCCTGGGGGCGGCTCCCGGTTCGCCCCCGCCACAGCAGCGCCGACAGATGCTCAAGGAGCTGGACAAGCCCGCCTCTCTGGACCTGCCCTGCCCACCGCCTCTCATCACCGTCACCTGCAACCTAAGCGAGCCCGAGACACAGTCTGACGAGGAGGCCGGAGGAGGCGGGGGCGGCGTCAGTCCGTCGGGGGCTGCGCCCGGTGTCTCAGTGGGCCCAGTGGGGGCAGTATCCACTGCGGCGCCGGCAATGTGCTACCTGAGCCCCTTCTCGATGTGTTCGCGAGGCGATCGTACTGCCTCGGAGTCGAACCTCAGTTCTTCTGGATATAGTTCTATGGCCAGCCCTGGTCCGTCCCGCTGTGGCTCCAATAACCCGCTCTGTCCTAGTGAGGTGAGTCCACTTGCATGTTGTGAAGCTAAAATCTCACGTAGTTTAATTTAAATATATTTCTCTTTACCACTGTCACCAGGAGCATCTGCCTTCCACAAATAAAACTGTTACACTTGCAAATATGAGGTTGTTATTCAGAAAACAAACTCAAATCATCCACAGACACCTACTACGAAGATTTATCCGAGTAACAGGTATCAACATATTTGAATATACAAAAATAAAAGACATTAAGTTTAGGGATTATTGAGTTCCTGGCAAAAACTATTAATGTAGGTGAGTGTAGGATAGGGGGAAGTTGGATGTGTAGGGAAATTGCCACCGGAGCGTGTGCTCCATTGCAATTAAATTAAATATTGCACTACTGAAAACTGACGAGAGTGAAGTCACATGCCAAAGTAGGCGATTAGTCTGGGATTTTACAATAACCGTAGCGCCACAATTTGATAATATATTCTTGTGTAACTCGACGAGATAAATCGAAAGTGAAGAGTAAAATGTTGTGATATCTGGACTAGTTCTCGAGATATACTGCCTCAGAAATGAGGTGGTCAGGACGAAATGGGACCTGGACCAGAAAAAAATTCGCTGTAAATTCGATGACAGATTTTTCTGTAACTTGAAAAATCTAAAGAATAATTTTTTTGATATCTCGATTAAAGATACCGTATCTCAAAAAAAAAAAAAAAAAAAAAAACGGCATGGGCCAAAAGAAAAACTTTACCAAAAACACAAGGACTTATACCAATAACCGACTATCGACATTTGATATCTCGAGAACGAAGCGAGACATCAAAAAATTTTATACTCTACTTACGATTTGTTTAGGGGAGTTACATAATCATTCACCACCAATTTGCGGTTCCACGGTTATGACAGCGCAGCCGAGTAGTAATTTGTGATCAAATTCCCTTGAAGAATAGCGAGTGCGCCGCCTAATTGCACTTAATGCATTCATACTCGTAGAACTCTTGTGAATAGTATTTAAGATGAATCTCAACAATCCCACATTTGAAGCGCAGTAACAATCGAATAATTAAAAATATTAATTGAAACCGTGTTAAAAAAGGTTTAGAACATTAAAGGAAATAGCTAATGACCTGTAACTACATTGTTAACAAGATTTATTACGGCTGTTGATGACAGGTTTACTTCTCAATTTGTTTCAAGTAATAATAGCTATAAACTAAACATATTAGTATGTTTTAATAATATATTTACCAAATCAAATGCGTATGGCATTGTTGGCCGGGAGATTTAGAAGAATATTGATCAGCCACCTATGTGACAGACTCTGTTTCGTGCGCATTCCGCCTCTGCTGGACCTAGAGTTAAACATGGAATCCAAACAACGGAACGTCCTTGCGTAGCTCATCTGATCAAACACAACTCATAAATCCCTGGCCTCACCGGGATTTGAACACGCGACTGTGTCTCGAACAGGGTCGTAGCTAATATGGGGCTAGGCGGTGCAGTGCATCGGGGCCCCTACGCACAGGGGGCCCCCAAGCGCACCTCTGGGGACCCCCAAGTGCAGTTCATACAGCCCACGGGCCTTCATGGCAACTGGCGGCCCTTTATCTTTTTTTATTTTTTTTAAGCTCTACCGTTGTCTAAGAGGTCCCCTGAGACACAGGGAGCCCTCTCACTAAGAGGCCCTCACTGCTCAGGGGGACCCCCAACCACTGCTCAGGGGGACCCCAACCACTGCTCAGGGGGCCCCCAAGCACAACTCAGGGGCTCCCAGCCTCAGCTCAGGGGGGCACTACCAGCAACATAAAGCAAAAAAAAAAAATGGTCGCCCATCTGGCCTGAGGGCCCAAAATAATTTTTTTGCACCGGTACCCTTGATGACCTAGCTACGCCACTGGTCTCGAACTTTTGAAACAATACGCCTTAACCGTCCAGCCACCAAACCGCTCGAGCACTTAAATTGAAACAAACAGCGGAAATATGGAACCGTGGTTCAACTGATATTCGGTGGAATTGTTATGAGTCTGCCGTTCCTTTGTCATATATGACATATGTCGAAATTGTCATGACATATTCACGCTACATGCAGTACATATCACTACTGTTATTGAATGCTAGAACAGATTAGAATATACGCAGTTAAGTAACTGTTTACAATAATGTAGTTTTTGCCTTCATTCAAAGTTCTTTTGGTAAAATTAATGTTCTTTATCAAAACAAATTTAGGTATACTGTCTACCTAAGCATGTTTCCTATTATATTACATTTGCAAGGTTCTGGGCCAGTGGGAAATGGAGCGCCATTCGCGACGCTCCACTCTACGTCCATCACAGACCTCTTAGACCTCTAGCACTTAAATGGAATAAATATTGGAGACTTCAAATTAGCACATGTCATGTATTTCGTGGACCCAAAACCGTATGTAAGGTTTCGAGATTTACAGCTAGTCAAGTAGAGAACTAAAATATATATATACAATGGAAAATAAAAATACAAGTGGCTTTCAAAGTATTCCATTTTGATCCATTGTTATTCCGAGCCAATCTCAAAAATGTATTATATAGGAACTTTCCCCAATATCGTCTATAAACTAAACGACAAATACTAAAAAAAAGTATCTAATATACTTTGTAATTGTGACTTACAACTTTCTAGTAAAATATGTAATTGTATTTTGAGGCTATTTTGCAGTAAAATATACTAAATTGTATAAAAAGCTCCACATTAAAATGTATCGTATTCTTAAGGTACCTATGATAAATTTGGTTGTAGAACTATTGTAGTAACATGTACGGCAACGTGGTGCGGCATTGGAGCGGAGTCTGCTACCTGACCTGGAAATGTGTCGCGACTGCTGTATGATGATCTACGACATGCAAGATATGTACGCAGCCATAAATGCGCGAGCTCGAATTGCATTTCGCCGGTTGTTTGTTTTTATGATTCTTTTTCTGAAAGTATTTCTTCGCTCATAATTTCCAATGTTTGTTTTTTTTTTTTTTCATGCATTATGGGTTCATTTAATTTTTATTATCTTTCTGAAGAAGACTTCAAATAATTTTATTCTAAAACCTATTCTGATTAACAGACAGTTTTTACAAATGATATTATTTATCGATGTTTGACACTACTATGTAGTGAGAACATATAAAGATACTTGTTGAGCCATTTCCAGTACCCGCCTACCTTTGCTCTCTCTGAATTTCAACCTTAACTTCTTTCAGTGTTTTTGGTAAGTTATTCATATTTCTCTTGATAATCATCCCAATTCCCGACTCCCTCACCAAAAAAGAGAATTTTCCCACATTCTCATGCATCGATCAAGTTTTTTCTAATGCATAATGTTTCTTTATCACTTTTGATAGCCCTATATCTCTCTTTACAGTGCATACCATTCTTCTCTGTTTAATTTCCTTCCAGAATTATATCTTAGTCCCACACCCACAATTACAAAAAAAAAAAAAAAAATTCTCTCATCTGGGATTCTTTCAAAGTGTCCTTTTCGAATCTATTCTCTAGTTTTTCTACGTGCAGTTCCTCATTATCAGAGTGTATATCGGTGCCGGATACGTTTTATAGTCTAGAACTTGGCTTCTGAATGTCTGTTTAGTCATCATATAACCTAGCTGATATTTACCTGTAACCCGTGGAAGTTTCCAAGTGTACATACATCGAGCAAGGTTCTTAAATATTGTGTTTGCTATGATTAACTTAACTTAAAACTTAACTTAGTCCACAACGCGAAGGTTGGTTGGATCCTCCCAAAGAAGGCATACTAAGCCATTGTGTCAGAGGTAGGACGGCCAGTTCCTTTCCTCTGGGACCTACAGTTTAACGTGGAATCCGAACCACGGAGCGTCCTGGCATAGCTCATATGATTAAACACAACTCTCAAAATTCCTGCGCCTGCCAGGATTCGTGCCCGGGGCAGAGGCAGCGAACATTTTGAAAGCAAGCGCCTTAGCCACTTTTTTTATTATTATTATTATTATTAACTGTTGACCATATTCATTTTACAGTACAGAATAACATCAATAATATAATCCTACAAAGTTATAAATACAATTTGTTTCTTCCAATTCATAATTTGTAACATATAAGTACTTATAATTGATATATTTCCATTTACAGAATAACATCAGTAATTTAATTTAAACATGATATCATTAGTACAATTTTCCATTATCCTTTTACAGAGTAATGTTAACAGTTTTACAATAATAGTACCATTAGATTTAGCCAACACACTGAACTAAAAAGTAGACTTTATTTATCAATGTGACTACGCAGTTGAGCCATCACCACCCCTTTTTTTATTTTTTTACATTATATAATTACATTTGCTGAATTCCAGTTGTGCCAGCGACACAACACTAAATGTTTTTATGATATTGGAATCATGTTTTAATAGTACGTGACAACTGGCTTACAGAACAGGAGTAAGCTGCAACACAAATTTTAGTTCACCAAATCATCCAACTCCTTGTCTATTAAAAAGAAGATGTAGCATATTTGCAAACAGCTGACGATAATGTGGCTTTCTACGCCATTTCCAATGTGCCGTTGCCATATAGTGAGAGAAGGCACGAGGATCAGCGTCAAACCCGCTTATTATCATATAATGAATATAATGTCCGGCTAACCACCATAATGGTATTATTCTTCGTCCTGGGAAAGTATGTACAGTCCGGACGCAAGAGAATCTCACCAGAAATTGTAGCCTCCGTTGTACGAAGGAGAAAAGCTACTTGCCGACGAAGCCAGCTCCAATGTCCATGACTACAGAGGGTCAATCTATGGTATAACGTATCCAATTCATGGCAACGATTGCAGCGGTCTGTCTCATGAAGGCCAATACGAAAAAGTCAAACATTTGTAGGAATAAGATCATGAACCACCTGGTACCATGAGGACGCCACTTCCATCGGAAATACAGGAAGACTAACATTTGACCAGACAACCTTCTAATCTGTTGTTGGCGATAAGGATTCCACAGAAGAAACACAATGCAGAAACTGCCAACAACGTATCAACATCTTAACGGAAAGGTGCCTTTCGGAAAGGATGTCCCTTCCTATATAGCTAACTTCAAGAAAAAATATCCTAACATGCCTTAATTTATAATGAATCCTACCAATATATACAGGAGGTATTAAGCTTGCTGGCATGAGACAGTCGAAAAGGAGTGCTGTTAGTGATCGAGGAGCACGTAAACAAGTTAGAATAGTGCGACGAATATATAACGCAGCAGCCTTGATCCGAATGTCAGGAAGACCCAAACCTCCCAACAGTCGGGGGCGCGCCATAACTTCATAACGGACTCTATATATGGTGTGTCGCCAGATAAATCTTCCAGATAAACTTTTCAGCTTGTGGAACATCATCGCAGGAAGGGGAAAAATTTGTGCTACAAAGTAAGCTTTACTCAACACATAGGTTCCAGGACACGGACTTTGTGAAGGAGGGAGAGAGAACGGGATTCGTGTTCATTGATTGTTCCCTGAATCTTATCCGTAACGGATTTCCAATTGATTGCGGCCATCTTCAACGGACACTTGTCGATTATAATGCCTATCGATCGGTGACGAAATACTGGTCGAGGCCCATGGAATCTCAACCGCCTCAAATCCTCGCAATTTCAGTAAGAAACATTTTTGTTCATTAATATGTGTACCCGTAAGATAACAGAAGGCATCCTACACTTCTTAAGCACCGGTATTTCGTCAGGAGTGCGAAGAAGCACCATGACATCGTCCGCATACGCGCGGACTGTAATATTTTCTCCAAGCAGCGACCTGCCACTCAGACGAGAAGCTATACGTCGCAATAATGGTTCCAGAAAAAGAACAAATAACGACATCGATAAGGGACTCCCTTGCAGAACACCCTGACAAACCTCTATAGGGGAAGTAAGACGACCATTTACATCAATAGACACCTGAATACCAGTAATTAAGGAAGTAATTATCCGACGTACATCATCGTTAAAACCAACAGCCGTTAACACTTTCATTAATAACTCATGATTAACGCGATCGAACGCCTGATGAAGATCAATAAAAAGCAGGGCACCTGTCATTTGGACAGTGGAAGCATCGAGATTAGATCACGGCATTCAACAACAGTAGTCAAGAGAGTATGACCTGGAATACAACTTTGATGACTCGCAATGATGTCAGGCAGCAAGGCCGCTAGTCGACTATTTACCGCTCGCGCTACTATTTTGTAATCATAGTTTAGGAGTGATATAGGGCGAACCTGATCAACACGCAAACGTCCCGCTTTTTGGGAACTAACACAATCTTGGCAACTTTAAAGGAAAGCGGAATTTGACACCCATGCATTACTTCATTCACTATAGAAGTTATCGTATCCCCTATCAGAGGCCAGAAGCGAATATAAAATTCTTTGGGATACCATCGACGCCAGGCGATTGTGGGAGGGTGAATGATTCACAATGTTAAATATATCTTCACGATGAAATATTGAAAGAAACTCCTCTTGGTGATCAGGTGTAACAATATTATTAAGGAGAGAAGTAAAATCAGCAGACGATAGGCCATCGGAATCAACTGCAGTGTAAAGCTCGGAGAAGTAGTGATAAATTTCACGCATGATATCACATTGAGAAGACCTCTCACTCCCGTCATGAGAATAAATTGCAGTAACGCACTTCTTCTGAGATCGCTTGTGAAGCCGAATAAGGTGGTACATAGAGGCTAATTCATCCTGGAGGATTGAACGAGGCTGGGCGCGCAACCGAACGCCATCCAGTTTCCTTCGTTTTAATTGTAAGAGTTTAGCCTTCACACGGTGTACATCAATTACCCTCAAAGTTGCTGTCCGAGCACTATCATATACATCACGAAGGACAGCATAATAAAATTCTCTAGTCCGCCGTATTTCAGCTGCCTTTTCAACACTAAAACGCCTGAGCGCAGATCGAAGCCTTGGTTTTGCAATGGTAACCCACCATTCAAGAAGAGTGGGATACTGCGCTTGTGAACGAATCGCCTGCGTCCACACGTGAGCAATAACGTCTTCCAGAGAGGGGTCGTTGAGGTGTGAAATGTTAAGCTTCCATAGGGGCGTGAAAGATAAACATGCTGGGGAACGTGGTTAAAAGTCATTGAGACTGCACAGTGATCTGTGAAGCTGGCAGGAATAATATCAATTGAGAGGAGCTGGACACATATTGGGGCAGATAGATAAAAGCGATCTAAACGGCTACTGGAAGTTGCTGTAAAATAGGTAAATCGCACCTGTGTTGGATATCTGCAAGTCCATACGTCCCGCAAATGCAACGACATCACCATATCATTTAGTTCACGACAGTAATTATAATTGGGAGTCTGATCTACAGGACGTAAGACGCAGTTGAAATCGCCTCCCAGCAAAATTTTACGCGGATTCCGTCGAAGTAAATACACAACATCTTCCTTATAAAACCGCGCGCGGTCGGATGAATGACCTGATCCAGAAGGAGCATAAAGAAAGATTAAGGCAAGATCGTAAAAGGTACATCCTATGCCTCGACCGTCATCTAAGGTTTCGAAGTTCAACAGCGGAATTCCTTCTCGATAGATCAAGGCCGTACCGGTTGTTAGTTCAGTGGCAATATTAAAAAACGTGGAATATCCAGGAAGACTTAACACGTCAAATAACACTTCTTGTAAACACACTATATCAGCCTGAGAATCATAAATGAATTGACGCAATTCTGCAAGCCGTAATGGGGAAGTAATCCTATTAACATTGAGTGTAAGAAATTTATATGCCTGCATTCAGCTAACTAGTGTGAGACAATTTTTTCGACACATTGAATGCATCTATACATCATCTCCTCATCTCGTCTACGCTATTGCGCGATGGAGAAGGCAAAACTTGTTAATCTTCCCCCCCTGAAGTTGATGAATCCTCACTTTTTTTCTTTTTACGCGAGGCTGCATGTGCAGGTTGAATACGTTGTTTCATACCACTCCTTGTCATCATGACTTCTTGATTCGGAAGAGTAGGAGGCTTGTCTAACTCAACTTCAAAGGAAAGGTCTTCTCCACCCCTATCAGTTGGAATCGGGGAACATATCGCGATACAATGTTTTCCGTCGTCATTTGCAGTGTAGGCAGATAAAGAACCGCTAGTGGTAGGCTTTAATACCTGAGCAGTAATCAAAGTACCCGAAGTATCCTGTTGCGTCTCCATTTCGACGTGGTGGAGTAAGGGTAATACAGAAGAACACTGTAATTTCCGATCAGTATTCGATGTCTCCGAGGAGACATCAGATCCCACAGTAACAGTTGTATCAACATCGGAAGTGGAGGACATGGGCACCACACTCATATCAACATCAACAGAAGCAGAAGGGGGATCATTCATAATGTTAGAATTACAATTGACATCACTTGATGCAAGAAGACGAACCCTCAGTCAACGCTGCCTCTTTTGGACGAGACAGGAGGGGCGTCTTCAAGGTCCGTATCGTCATGAGTCCGCCGGCGTTTGACTTGTGACACTGAATCCAGTGCTCCCGCCGGGGCAGAGATCGCACCTGTACGCTCTGGTAATGGCGGAAATTCGTGAGGCTTTGGGGGCAATGTGCCCCTACATCACCTGAATCGGGAGACTGAGTATCAGCAGAAGGCAATGTCATTAATTCTGCTAACGTCAATTGATGTCGTTTTTTATAAGCCGACTTTAAAATCGTAACACGACGCGGACAATTCGATCTGAGATGACCGCTTTCGTTACAGTAAAAACATGTTCCCTCTTGCCCCTCATATGTAACATGGATTCGGTAGCCACAGACTGTCAAGTGTGACGGAATACTCTTTTTGACACTCATAAACACAGTCCGAATACCATTATAACATTGGAAGCGATGTTGTGGTGACCAGCGTTCCCACCGGATGTTTCGTATAATTCCAAACGGAAGCAACGCTGCTTTAAGAAAGGAATCGTCTACCTCAGGAGGAAGATTATATACTCTAACCGGTATATACTCGAGTGACGCATTTTCAATAACAACCTGAGAAGTGGAACCGTCACGATGAGTAAACATCACATTTGAACTAATTCGAGATAGAAGCCGTTCTGCTTGGAAGGGATCATAGAACTTCACAAAAAATGCATACAGGTCAGAATCAAAGTAAGCAGTATCTACTTGATCCGGTGTAACATGAATCTCATCAACCAACCAATCATGAATTTCTACAGAGCTGGGCTGAGCACGACGGGTATTCTTGTCAAAATTGAAACGAACCGTACCCCGACGAGGAATAGACTTGAAGGACTCGACAGACTTCATGGCGCGGGCAGAAGACACCGCCGCCAAGTGAAGTCAACAACGAAGACTACTATACGCGGCCGATGTGACACCAACCAGAGCTAACACCACACTGAGGAAGTTCGACACACGCGGTTCTGTGGCAACAGGCGGAAGTGTTTGCAACCTGCTCACTCGACGCGCTCTCGACCACTGTCCGCACTCGGCGGCGCTAGCAGCGAACTCAATCACTGAGCTACCAAGACGCTCATACTTTTTACAAAATTATAGCAACCTAGTTACTCGCTAATTTCTTCTCCTAGATCAAAATTTCCTACAGTATTTCTCCTTTTCCTTATTCCACTAGCGCATTACAATCACCTCTGATTGTGATATTTTTCTCCCCCTTCACATACTGGATGATTTCTTCAATTTCACTCTCATCCACTTATAGCATTGTCATGTACACTTGTTTTAAGTGGTGGGTGAAGTTTAGTTTCTATCCTCATCAAAGTAATCCTGTTACTAAACTGTTCATAATATTTCACACCTTTCCCAACTCCCTTGCTCATTAAAAATCCTGTACCAGTAACTCAATTGACATTTTGTGTGTTAATTATTATTCATTCACCAGTACAGAAATTCTGTGCATCATTACACCTAATCTCATTGGTCCCAACATAATCTAATTTACATCGGTCTACCTACGTTTTTAAATAATATAATATACCTACCCTGTTAAAAATTCTAACATTTTAAGCCCCGACTTGTAGAATGTTTATAAGCATTCTAATGACTCCTCCCTGATTAGCCCCTACCTGGAGATCCTACTGATGAACTATCTAACCTCCGATATATTTTTCCCAGAAAGAAAACATATTTCCACACTTAATTTTAAGGAACCAATTGGCCTCGGGATACCCCTTAAGTCTTTAATGCAGTGGTTTACCTTTCCCTTCTGCATTCATGTTGTGGATCAGTTCTGGTGGGAAAGAGGGTACGCTGGACCATTCCCATTCATTTTTTCAGGACATTGGCAAGTAGTGGATGATTGCTTATAACAAGAATAGTTCAGAGCTCATCAGTGAAAACAGAGTGCACCACGTGAAAGAGAGGGTGATATTTCGGTCTAAAAGACTAAAATAGTTTCTCTCAAACCCCTATACAGTCATCAACGCAATAAGCCGTTGTAGTATTTCTCCTCCCTCCAAGAGTATTTCTGCATTTATATCGTCTATCCCAGTGGACTCTCTTCTCTTCATTGATGTAAACTGCACCCTTTGCCTAATCCAATGCCGATTGTTCCATTCATGGCTACACATTCTGATATTTCTCCTGAGCCACGTCAGTATAGCTATTTTACCTTTTTCAGAATATCTCTTTTGCTTTGCTAGTGCTTTTCAATCATTTGTAATCAGGTTACCACACTAATCATTAATTAAATCAGCCCTTGCTTCTTTCTTGAAACATTTCAACATTCCATAGAATTCTGCTTCATACTAACTTGGAGTCAGCTATATGATAATCTATGTGATTTTTCTCAGGGACAGTCGGTGTGTACTAGGAAAAAGATTTGAAAGAGTTCTTACTTCCAATATGCTTCGTATCCTATTAAATATGAATACGAATTCCCAAACGCTAGTTGCTTGTAATACTAGGAAAAAGAATTAACTCGAAATAAAACATCGCTTAGTTTTAAGCATAGATATTTGTACATAAACAAGGTTGTGATTATACAGATGCTTGTGGTTACTAATACCTAATGTTTTTATTTTAGACTAGCTGACCCGGCAATGCTTCACTATTGCTGGACTTGAGTAGGCACATAGATTAATTGAAAAAAATATTTACATATAAATTTTAAACTGCTGTTTCATTCATTTTCAGTTGGAAAGGGTGAGAGGGGATGCGCTTTGGAAAACATATGGAGGCTGTTTGTTTCAAAGTATAAGTGTATAAATTCTTATCTAAATCTGATAAAAAATGTGATTTGCCTAAATTATGAGGTAAAAAACATAATGGGGTTGGATATGGGGAGAGGGGATGAATATTCGGAAACCATACGTATGCAGTATTTTTCTGTTTGTTTTAAAGTATAAGTGTACAAATTCTTATCTAAATCGGATAAAAAATGTGCTTTGCCTAAATTATGGGGTTAAAACGTAATGGGGTTGGAAAGGGGGAGAGGGGATGAATATTCGGAAACCATACATAGGCAGTATTTTTCTGTTTGTTTTAAAGTATAAGTGTACAAATTCCTATCTAAATCGGATAAAAAATGTAGTATTGCCTAAATTATGGGATGAAAAAATTATGGGGGTGGAAAGGAGGAGAGGGGATTAATATTCGGAAACCGTATGTAGGCAGTATTTTTATGTTTGTTTTAAAGTATAAGTGTACAAATCCCCATTGAAATCTGATGAATAATATGTTTTTGTCTAAATTATGGGGAGGAGGGGTGGGTTTTTTAATTTTTTTTGACAGGAACCTTCTCTGTCATCCCGTCGACAACTCACAAAAGCTTCACCGTAATCGGACGAACGGTTTGCGGGTTTGTTTAAATTATGGGGTGTTATGGGGAAGAGGAGGTAATTAAGGTGGTGGAAAGACAGGAGAGGGATTGGGTTTTTGTGAAATTAATGTGTACAGTATTTCTCCCTCTTTTTTAAAGTATAAGTGTACAAAATCCTATCTAAATAGGATAAAATATGTGGTTTGCCTAAATTATGGGGTGAAAAATTAAGGGGGTGGAAAGGGGGCGAGGGGATTAATATTCAGAAACCGTATGTAGGCAGTATTTTTATGTTTGTTTTAAAGTATAAGTGTGCAAATTCTTATCTAAATCGGATAAAAAATGTGGTTTGCCTAAATTATAGGGTACAAACGTAATGGGGTTGGAAAGGGGGAGAGGGGATGAATATTCGGAAAAAATACGTAGGCAGTATTTTTCTGTTTGTTTTAAAGTATAAGAGTACAAATTCTTATCTAAATCGGATAAAAAATGTGGTTTGCCTAAATTATAGGGTAAACCGTAATGGGGGTGGATAGGGGGAAAGGGGATGAATATTCGGAAACCATACGTAGGCAGTATTTTTCTGTTTGTTTTAAAGTATAAGTGTACAAATTCTTATCTAAATCGGATAAAAAATGTGCTTTGTCTAAATTATGGGGTGAAAACGTAATGGGTTTGGAAAGGGGGAGAGGGTATGAATATTGGGAAACCATACGTAGGCAGTATTTTTCTGTTTGTTTTAAAGTATAAGTGTGCAAATTCTTATCTAAATCGGAGAAAAAATGTGGTTTGCCTAAATTATGGGGTAAAAACGTAATGGGGTTGGAAAGGGGGAGAGGGGATGAATATTCGGAAACCATACGTTTGTTTTAAAGTATAAGTGTACAAATTGTTTTCTAAATCGGATAAAAAATATGGTTTGCCTAAATTATAAGGTAAAAACGTAATGGGGTTGTAAAGGGGGAGAGGGGATGAATATTCGGAAACCATACATAGGCAGTATTTTTCTGTTTGTTTTAAAGTATAAGTGTACAAATTGTTTTCTAAATCGGATAAAAAATGTGGTTTGCCTAAATTATGGGGTAAAAACGTAATGGGGGTGGAAAGGGGGAGAGGGGATGAATATTCTGAAACCATACGTAGGCAGTATTTTTCTGTTTTTTTTTAAAGTATAAGTGTACAAATTCCTATCTAAGTCGGATAAAAAATGTGGTATTGCCTAAATTATGGGGTGAAAAATTATGTGGGTGGAAAGGGGGCGAGGGGATTAATATTCGGAAACCATATGTAGGCAGTATTTTTCTGTTTGTTTTAAAGTATAAGTATACAAATTCCTATCTAAATCGGATAAAAAATGTGGTATTGCCTATATTATAGGGGTGGAAAGGGGGCGAGGGGATTAATATTCGGAAACCGTATGTAGGCAGTATTTATATTTTTGTTTTAAAGTATAAGTGTACAAATTCCTATCTAAATCGGATAAAAAATGTGGTATTGCCTAAATTATGGGGTGTTATGGGGAATAGGTGGTGACTTTTTGGATTTTTTTTTCACAGGAACCTTCGCAGATGCACACTCGAAAAATCTCCAAAGTGTCATTGCTATCTGATAAATGGTATAGGAATGCATAGAAGACGAACAAACAAACATTGATTTTTATATATAAGAAAGATGACCTGTCTGTCTCAATCATAATCTGGCAAAGCCAATTTCGGGAGACTACTTAAATAACACATTTTTATATAATTTTCAAAGATCTAAAATATTAAAAAACGGTACCTCCTTCTCTTGGCTGTGCTATAGACTATATCAATAAGCAATATGTAGCTGACCTGTCACAGTGACTCCTCTTCGATCATTGTTTTGATCCTGTACAGCAAATACTATAACTGAAGTGTACTAATAGGACTTTCTTGCTCTGACTGCTGTCTAGGTTGACGAGCCGCCCCCTCCTCCCGGTTCTGGAGGACCCACGGGGCCTTCTTCAGCGTCTGGGTCCCACCGACGGTCTTCTCCCCTACCACTGCTATTGCGACCACAGTCGCCGCCCATCACCCAGCTGCGCCGGAACCATCAGCACGAGGCTCCAGGTGAAGAAGTCAGCGGTGTGGCGACTGGTGAGGGTGACGGCGGACCCAGCACTGCCCCCAACGGCTCGTCTGGCACTGGGAGTGGCGTCAGCGTCATTGGACTCAAGGGAGGCGTAGCCAACAGGGGCGGGCGAGCACGCTCTGACTCGGAGACGCTCTCCGACGACATCTTCATCGAGTCTAACGATGAGGGCATTGGCACCGACCACCTGGAAGAGAAGATCGAGGAGGGCGAGGTGAAGAGTGCCAAAGAGCTCGAGGTACAGCACATGTCATAAGCTTCAGTATACTCAGAATTGATAAGTGAAGCTGATTAATTCTTCTCTCAGTTAGATAAGGTGACATCTTGAATATTCTCCAGGCGGAATGGATAAGTAACCTCTATTGTTAAAGGTTGTAGCACGTGGAGGTCTCACTGCTCTTAGTGGATCGGGCCCTCTATTTACTGTCTTCTATCATCGGTCTCATTCCTCAACATGGATAAGATGCTTCATGTGGTCCAATCCATCTCACTTTCCGTATTCTAGTACTTCTGCAAATTTAAGAACCATGAATGACGCGCACAATTTGAAATATTTATATCTGTAAATTTACACTGGTATCCAGTTATCTTTCATCCTCATCAGATATTGTTGCCATAGTTTGATATACTTTTATTTTCTTTCCCATGTTATAATCAATTAATCCTTCCCTTAATCGATCATTTCTTATACTGTCATCCTGTCAGTTCTTTTATAGTTTTTCAATCTTCTAAGAAAGTTCAAATTCTTCACTGTGCTGAACTAAATTTTCTGTCATGCATTTGAGTGCAGGTAGATCATTAGCTATGACAACAGTATCATGTTCGTACCTGATATTATTGATTATTTTTCCATTTATAATGATCCCACTGTTTTCTTTCTTCAACACTTCCCTGAAAATTATCTCGGAATAAATGTTGAAAAATTAAGGTGATAGTACATAGCCCTGGTGAACGAACACCTTTCCTGATTGCAATTGCTTCTGATGTTCCTTGGTCATTTTTGACATCTGTAGTCTGATTCCAATTCACCATGTTTGTAATGCGTAGATGATTTTGGTCAATACCAGTTAATCTCAAAATCTTTAATACCTTTTCATGTCTCACGCAAACGATGGCTTTTTTTATAGTCGATGTAACAGGCATCAACATTCATGTCTGTGCACATCTGCACTAATACATTTAAGGAAAAAACTGCTTCACATGTGCCAAGACCATTTCTGCCTTCTTATATAAAAGTTATTGTTGCATGAAGACTGTGATATACCTACTGGCTAAACGAGGGATCATTAAAAGAAATTTGGGTAAGATGTCAAACCTTGAGATGTAAGTTGGTAACCTCTTTTTTTGAATTAGGAAGAAACTCTTGCTATGGTTTACGATACAAAAGAATTATTGACGCTTATAAATTTGAATAAAGCTTTTGGAAAATAATCAAAAGTTTGATAGGCTAAAAATAAAGTAATAGATCTGAAGTAATTTTGATTTTTATTCTGGAACATTAGCCTAATCTCATTTTAAGAACCATGAATGATGCGGTCAATTTGAAATGTCTAGATCGACCTACAATTAACAACATAATGGTTCTTATTGATCTAAAATGAAATCTGGAATTCGTGCAGACGCTCTTCTTCAAATACAGTTAGCGATAAGTTTCCTGTAAGTACAGGGAAAATGAAGTTTATTGCTTAGGAAAGCACAGAAGATTTACTGCTTCTCTACCGACTGAAATTAACAGCCATTTATGTTACTAAATGGACAATTTATTAATTTGGATAGACGATGAAATAAATTTCAGCAATAGAGTCAATTATGAAACATTTAATATGAAGCAAAAAACTGACAACCAACTTAAATTTTTGGTTCGTACTCTGATGAAACACACTTTTTTTATTTTTTAAAAATTATCCTGTAATTCCCATTAACTGGGAAGCTCTCAGCACGATTTATGCTTCTGCACCTCTTTTCAATACATAAAAGCTTAGCAACACTGTATTATACCGGTTATCTGGATTTTTTTCTGGTAATAAAAATATAACACCATCTAATAACGAAATCCTAGTTGACCAACTTAAACGTTGCAATAGTTTCGATCATAAGTTGTCACACTTCTCCTTTAGTATCCAAAAGAACCTCTGGAACAGAGCTGATACTATGACGAATAATATATTTATCTCCATCTCGTTGCTAGCCGTCATACATTTTAATTACAATTATCTGAAAAAGTATAAGGTATTTAAATGGCTTACACTTGCTGGCAAATGTATTGGTTCAGTTGATAATAATGTGCGATCCAAGTACATTTAAATTCAGTAAAGGGGACATATACGTGATCAGTCAATGTAAAGTGATTTTGAAGATACCACATTATCTTCTCCGAACCAAATTTTAACTTCACGTGATGCACTCTGTGAGGACCTCTGCCTATTGAACTACTCCCAGCTTAGGGAGTCAACCACTATAGGCCAACAGTAAACAGACAGAAGTGGTCTTAGGCACTTTCTGCCCCTTGTGTAAGAAAGGTGAATGTGTGATCAATGGGTGGAGGATACTAAAGGCAAGAGAAAACCACTGCATTAAAAGGTTCGAAATAAAATGCAATCTTCTCAATTTTAATTATGATGGCTTCTTCCTTGGTTATATATTTCTTTCCTATATCACCTATATCAGTCCCTCTCTCGGACTGTTCTGAAACTAAATAATTAGAATTTACGGAAACATTTTCGAAGATGGATCATTGAATATTAGAAATCTGAATAAAGTAGGCAGGTTTGAGAATCTAAAGAGGGAGAAAGAATTACGGATGAAACGGAGCTTTGCGGAACGTCTGCGTGAAATCCTACCACCGCTTCCGCCTCTGCAACTTTTAATGTGGAGGTATAATGGAGGATTTGTTTACATTGACATATATATATATTATTCTTTTCTCTTTATAAAAGATTCGATCAATCTTCGCTTAGCTAACAACAATGTGGTCTTATAAATGAATGTAATTTCTCTCGGCGTTGTTTATTTATAAACGTTTCTCGGGCAACAAACCGAGTAATATTATTGTTAATACACAATATTTCGGCGACTTTATTCTCCGTCGCCATCTTCAGGTGCAGTTGTCAGTGTCTTGAAGTCTACCTTGAAGTCAGCCTTTAGCGTGTTGTTTGAAAACTGGCATGGCAACGACAGATGTTGTTCTGTTGCCTAGCAGCATCTCAGATGTCATTAGACGCCCGCGGAACACAAAAAGTAGAGCGTTGGTGACGAGCAGCCTCGATAACAGGATTCCATGCGTCACTTATCTGGAACCCACAATCCCTGTTAACCAAATCAGACGCGAGGCGAATTTCAAATGCTTCTTTGATGACGCTGTCCCAGAAGCCTCTCGCATGTGTCAGTACCTTAGTCGCTTCGAAATCAAAACCATGTCCTTCTGCCAAACTATGTTCTGCCACTGCGGATTTGTCTTTTTGCCCCAGGCGAACATGTCGGGCGTGTTCCAAACACCGTTGTTGTACGCACCGTATGGTCTGGCCGATGTATTTCTTCCCACATTCACACGGGATGCAGTAAACTCCGGGTGTACGAAGGGCAAGGTCATCTTTTGGAGAGCGCAAAATGTTTCTCAATTTCGGTGGTGGTAGGAAAATGGTCTTAATGCCATTTCTTGCCAGGACTCTTCCGACCCTAGATGTTGTGGCGCCAGAGTACGGCAAGAAGGCTAATTTATCGTGTGGACCATTATCGTGTTCATTAGGCCTGCGTTTCATTTCCCGGAATGCCAACTGTATCTGATGTTCATTGTACCCATTCTTCCTGAAGGTATCACGTAGATGTTTTAACTCACTAGGAAGGCTGTCTTTATCACATATTGCTCGCGCTCTGTGGACAAGAGTAGTTAGTACTGTCTTGCGCTGTGCCGGATGATGATAACTGTGCGCGTTTAGGTACAGGTCCGTGTGCGTTGGCTTCCTGTACACCGTGTGTCCCAAAGTTCCATCAGCTTTCTTTATAATCAGAATGTCCAAAAAGGGCAGGCGACCTTCCTTTTCAACCTCCATCGTGAATTGGATGTTTTTGTTGACACTGTTCAAGTGAAGGAGAAACTTATCTAGGTTGTCTCTACCATGGGGCCAAACAACAAATGTGTCATCCACGTACCGAAAGAAGGCACTGGGCTTCATGGGGGCACTTTCCAACGCTTTCTCCTCAAAATGTTCCATATAGAAATCAGCTATAACAGGTGACAGGGGACTGCCCATGGCAACTCCCTCGATCTGTTCATAGTAGTGCCCGTTAAACAAGAAGTACGATGATTGTAATGTGTGGCAGAACAGCTCGACTAACCTGGGCTCGAAGTGCTGTTGTAGTAGAGCCATCGTATCAGCCAAAGGAACCCTGGTGAAGAGAGAAACCACATCGAAGCTCACCATCAAATCCTGTTGACGCAGGTGAAGTTCTTTAACAATATTAATAAATTTATTAATATTGTTAAAGAACTTCACCTGCTTAAAATGGAATATTTCCTAATATAATGCTATCATGAAATACTAAGTTGCCCATCTCGGAATATATAACAAGCATCAAGTTACCTCAGTGATGTTGCAAGTCTGCAAGATGGTCCAAGGAGCAAGGAATATACTTGTGTGCTGAGAAGGTTTCACATGTCTTTGAGTTTGCCACTTAACTGCATATATGGTTCTGAAAGTTGGTCTTGGATCTCAGGGATGGACAGGAGGCAGCTCCAATCTCACACATAGCATGGTTGCAATAAGACTCAACAAATAGTGCAAAGCATTTGGTCGCTTAAGTTACTAGATGGGAAACAGCTCTGGGCTTGTCTCCACTATTACGAAAGAGTCTTTTGCAGACATCTACCACTAAAATGGAACGCGTTACAGACAACGAACTTGACACACCAGTTAACATAGAAAATGAATGTCATATTTAAAAATTACACTGTGAGGGTTTTCAGATAAATAAAAGAACTCTAATTTGTTTTATATATCCCAACATGTGAGGTACATATATTTCTAGATAATTAGGCAGAGCAGTAATATTTCTTTTACTGGAAAATAAGGGAGAAACTGTCAAAGTTGTTTGTAGATTTTATACATTTTTGCTGTCACCAGTTTATTTTTAAAGAGTATTACTTAGGAACTTGAAAATTATCCCTAATATCGAGTATATTCTGTATTTAAACAACAAATACTAAAAAATACTTACATGTATGAGGATGAGTCAAATGAAAACCTTAAATATTTTTTCAATATTATTTATTGTGCAGAAGAGGTACAAAGCTGTATCACTTTTCAACATAATCTCCCCCACGCTCAAGTCCTCCAGCGCTTACAAAGTGCATAAATTCCTTTAGAAAAAAATTCTTTTGGTAGTCCGCACAACCACTCATGCACCGCGTGACGTACCTCTTCATCAGAACGGAAATTCTTTCCTCCCATTGCTTCTTTGAGTGGTCCAAACATATGGAAATCACTTGGGGCAAGGTCTGGTGAGTATGGTGGATGAGGAAGACACTCAAAATGCAGGTCTGTGATTGCTGCAACTGTTGATCGGGCAGTGTGGGGCCTTGCATTGTCATGTTGCAAAAGGACACCTGATGACAGCAATCCATGTCGCTTTAATTTGAATGCAGGCCGAAGATGATTTTTTAGGAGATCTGTGTATGATGCACTGGTGACAGTGGTCCCTCTAGGCATGTAATGCTCCAAAATGACACCTTTTTTGTCCCAAAAGAGAGTCAGCATAACCCCTGCTGATGGTTCTGTTCGAAACTACTTTGGTTTTGGTGATGAGGAATGGCGCCATTCCTTGCTCACTGTCTTTGTTTCCGGTTGGTGGAAGTGAACCCAGGTTTCGTCCCCAGCAATGATTCTTACAAGGAAGCCATCACCTTCTCATTCAAAGCGCTGAAGAAGTTCTTCACAAGCATCAACACATCGTTCTCTCATTTCAGGAGTCAGCTGCCGTGGCACCCATCTTGCAGACACTTTGTGAAACTGGAGCATATCATGCACAATGTGGTGTGCTGAACTATGACTAATCTTTAAACATGCTGCAATGTCATTCAGTGTCACTTGGCAGTTTTCCATCATTACGGCTTCAACTGCTGCAATGTTCTGTGGAGTCACAACTCATTGTGCCTGACTTGGACGAGGAGCATCTACCACTGAAGTCACACCATTTGTGAACTTCCTACTCCATTCATAGACTTGCTGCTGTGACAAACATGCATCACCGTACTGAACCTTCATTCTTCGATGAATTTCAATAGGTTTCACACCTTCACTACTCAAACGCTGTTCTTCCCTGGTGGAAGTCTCAAGTGGGGCAGCCATCTTTATACTGATACTGCGACGGTATTTGTGCATCTCCACTATGCTGTCACCTACAGGCAATTCTGCATGCTGCTTGTAGCACGCTTACAGGATAACGTCGTGAAATTTCAATTTTTTATTACAAATTTAAGGTTTACATTTGACTCACCCTCCTAATATAGTTCCTTTGGTGAAGCAGAGCAAACCAAAGTTTTTACTTTTAGGTTACTGTGTCATATATTATTACTATTTTATTGAAAGCACTCTTAATTAAGACTGCATTGCACCCTAATATACGTATTATAATTTTTATTTGAACCGAACGATTGCACTAACGGCAAGAGCGGCAAAACGGCGCAGCGATGGGAGACGTACATCGAAAATTCACTGCCTGATCTGAAAACGTATTATGCACTGACTTTGAACCAAGAGACTACCTTATAAGCTTCAACATAAAACATACTTATTAAGATCATTATAGTACGGAATCTAACTGCAGGAGCCTCGGCTCAAATTTGCAATGATACTAAAATCTTGCGAATAGTCACGACACTTTACTGTACTCATTGACCTGCGGCTCTCTTTTGGCAGCTCTTCATCGGCAAGGAGCTGCTGGAGACGGGCAAGACGCTGCTGGATATGAGCGGCAGCCGATCTTCGCTGCAGCTGCCTAGCATCGTGGTGGGTGCAGAGTCTCAGTCACCACTGAGCTCTCGCAGTGAGAGCCCACTCAGTGACAAAGCGGCGGCTCCTCGACTGGGCCTCACCGCCTGCTACAGCAGAGCCGCAGCCACCACAGGTGGCGGTGGAGGCGGCGGAGAGTCGGATGGCCATTATGAGGGCCTGTCCGACACCAGGCCCAGAAGGTAACACGCAGCTCTCCAGGCCATCCATTGTTTCAGCTAAATTGTTCAGCTTACTGGAGTCCATGACTGCCTTGTTCAAACGTTTCCTTATACAACACATGAAGTCAACACTCACCACCTTTGATTCTACATATTAGTCCAAATTCTTGGATAATATCCATCCAGATTTCATCTCCAGTTACTGTATTATACCCCAAAAAAAAATAATAATAAAGCAAGTTTTTGAACTAAAAGTAAATAAAAAAAGACAGAAATCGTGAAGTGTAACGCAAATTACAGCAGTAAATGTAGACTAAATATAAAAGTATGATTAGATGTGTTAGGGGAAGAGGACATTTTGATACTACCGCTCATGGATAAAGTAAAAGTACAAGTGGCGAATAACGTACTTTTCAGAAAGATAAATGTTTCATTAATTTTTACAAAAATTAACAATACTCCAGTGCAACTGAATTTTGTTTCTTTTGCATTGGAATTTTATTTATTTTTATATTACCTGCTTAACTTTGAATGGAGGAAATGGCCCACTGCATCCATTGGTTTGACAGATCATTTAATTTCAAGCACTCACATATGAATCAGAAAGAAATGCGTATGGAGCAAACCATTTTATAGAAATGATGCATCGATTTCGGAAATGGCAGAAATAAAGAAAGTTGTAGCATTTTGTAGTTGTAAGATAATGTACGAAATAGACATTTTCGATGAGTATACAAAGAAGTTTATGGAAGACTCACTCTGACTGGATGGTACTCAGAGAATTCTCGAAAAATTAAGTAATTTGATTAAAAAAAAAAAAAAAAGGTTGCTTGCAGGGGAACATGGATTGCTTTGGGAGTTTGTAAGTATTAATTATAACAGTTTAATCTGCGCATGAGCACGTTACTGGTTAAAGTGTGACAGGATAGTATGTCACATTTCGTTTTAAATTTGTTTGAATAATGAGATAGTAATGGAATTTCCCCACTCACTTTTCTTCTAATAATAGAGAGTTCTGTAATTTCGTATTAACCAACTCAAAACCAACCAGATCGACTCAGTTTAGGGGTACCTGAAAGCAATAGAGACTGTGTACTCCGTACGACTTGTAAATCAACTAAGAGAATAAAGAAAAGAATTATTTCGCACTACTACTTCCTTTTCGAAAGAGCCCAGTAATTTCATTCTCAGACTTATCACACTCATCCTGTCAATCGACAGCAGCATTTTGTGGAGCTATTTAGTCATAAAATTGATCACCTCTTATAAATCAATTAGCGAACACCAAATACCAAATTTTCACGTTTGAGAGTTTATTTATTTCAAAGATTTTACGGCTATTTGTCTTCAAGAAAACACAGTTTGGAGAGCTTTTGTTGGGGGAGGAACGGGAAGAACCTGTCAAGACATTCTCCTGGAGTTATTTAGTAAATTATGTAAAATCGGGGTCTCGCTCTATCACTGTTAGAAAGATAAAAATTGTGTCCTCATCCGACACCATCTCTGTTTGCTGGTACAGGTCTGGCGGCCGGCGGCATCGCCACCGCAGCTCGGCAGTGACCTCACCGCCTCGCGCCAAGAGCCCACAGCCTATGGCACTGCCCCCTCTGCAGCTGCCCACAGAGCTGCTAGATGTGCCCCCATCTCGCCGGCGACCCAGCCCGAAGAGGACGCGAGCCAGGGCCCCGCACCTGCCGCCTAGCTCATCGTCATCTTCAGAGAGCCTCGACTCCACTAGGTCAGCCCACAATCTTCATTTTCTTACCTTCAAATTT
Organism: Vandiemenella viatica; assembly: GCA_031002005.1. Taxonomy (NCBI): domain Eukaryota; kingdom Metazoa; phylum Arthropoda; class Insecta; order Orthoptera; family Morabidae; genus Vandiemenella; species Vandiemenella viatica. The sequence continues at coordinate 27,022,252 of CM061920.1, read as the reverse complement.
GCTTTGAAATATTTTACCCTACACAAAATCTCACTTCAAACTTTGTAGCCTCCACCATTACTCATTTTTGGACGAACACAGTGATGTGACTCAATGTACGAAAGTCCAAGTATGTGGAGTCTGAATCTCCGAGTGATGGTTCTGTTAATGACAAAGGCGTGGAACTCTGCATGTCATCAGAGTTCAAGTACCAGGGAACATTAATCATTCAGATGGTCAGATGCTCCCAGACATCCGAAACAGAGTGAAGTGATGTCAAGTCACAGCGTCCTTTTCAAATGGATGGTGTCACTCTACCTTAAATCAGAACCATCGTTTAACCAGTGGCATGGAACCGAATGTTGATCACAAAAAGACATTAACAAGAGCTGTATGTCATGGAAATGAAGATGATTAACCGGCCACAGGGACTCTCTAGACAGGACTGTATCAGGAACAAGAATATTTGGGAGCATCTGGTGTGGCTCCAATCCCTAAGAAAACGTGGGAGGGTATCGCCATGTACTGCACAATAATAACACTTCAGTTGTGTGAAATTCACTTGACTTAAGTCTGGAGGGCCAAAGACCACCAGGAAGACTCAAAATGCTGGCTGGATACATTGCAGAAGGATGTACAACTAATCAGTGCCTCAGCTGAGGATGCACAATTTCAGCTTATATGGAAGAAGAAGTTCTGTAAAGCAGACACTGCAATTTAAGATCAATGCTTGGAAAAAGAAGACATATTTTTGGATTATAATACAATCCCTCAATATAACATTTTTATTTTTTGTTATTATTATTATTATTATTAACTGCATTGGAGCTAACGCTCAGATGACAATTTCCATAGTCATCTAATTACCCCTATATATATATATATTAAATTTTCTTTTATGATTGGAATGTTAAATTACTCTCCCATTTACTTTTCTGATTTACAAATTTATTTTTAAATTCCTTAAGCATTTTTGGTCAATTATTCATCACTTCACTTAGTAATTTGTTCCAATCCTTGACACACTAACTGACAAAAGATAATTTTCCCACTCCCTTATGCCTGAAGTCAACTGCCAGCTTGTGGTCATGGTCACCTTTCCCCTTCCATGCACTGTTCCTAATTATTTGATGGATTTCCATCCAAGCCCCATCACCAACATATACCCTGTTCATTCCCAGCACTCTCTTCACCCTCCTCCTTTCCTCCAATGAGTCCCCAATCCAACTCCTTTATCATATCAGTTACTGACTGGGTCCTGCAATAAAATACAAATATAGCTGCTCTTCTTTGCACACCTTCCAACTCCTGTATTTGCTAACCAAAAAGTGGGTCCCAAACTACACCACCATATTTAACTAGTGGTCTGACCAAAGTTTCGTAACTCAACCGCCTAACTTCTCTGGGACATCAAGTTTTTTCATGTACTACTTAATTTGCAGTAATCTTATTTGATTTTCTTAAAGGACATTTGAAAAGAATGTCTCATTTTTATTACAATCTAATATGTGTAGCAGTGTAGTTAAATTAAATAATTTTATGTAACATATTTTATAAAATTTTCTCAGGTTTCCAGTAACATAAAAATGTCACTTTCTTGGAACATTTTGAAGAAATCATTCTCCACGCTCAGTTTTGTGAGGGGAAAGGAATGATTTATTTAAAATGACCAATGAAAGTGACATTATTAAGTATTTGGAAGCCCAAGAGAACTTTATTTCTTTATAATGCACGAAATTCTACAGTCTTACATGTTTCATTCTTCATATTTCAGGGAGATGAGTTTGCGTTTATCATCTTCTGAAAAGGCCCTGTGCCCTGACAGACATTGTTGGTCAGGAGGATCCATCGATGAAGCACGGCGACTGTCAATTGAAGCATCTGGTGAAGATACAGGAGAGGTACAAATATTTTTCTTAGATTAGCAGCGGCTTTTAATATCTATCTAAATTTAAATCATAGTCAAATCTCACTAAACTGGATTCTAAATTAATAGTTTCCAAGTGTTTAGCAGGATTTGTTGTAAGGATATACCATTTAAGATTTTCTGTGACAGAGTGAAATATTTTTTTACCACTTAATCAGTTTACTGCATAAGAGTTATCTTTAATTTCTTTATTACTGTTTGTAGATTCCAGTGATGGTCTTTGGATGATGGAATGTGGTCTAAGAGAATCAACATTTGTCTTCAACATATCCATCTATTTGGATGAAAGTAACACTCAGTTAAATTATTTTCCCTTAGAGCTTGGTTGAAGTTGCTTCTTGCAGTATAAATTTGGATATTTAGAACCACAAAAATAATAGATTAAAATTTCCATGCTTCTTACCCAGCCAGAGTTATTAAAATATTTTATGACTTGCACTTTCTAGGTTGACAACCCAGGCTAAGATTTTGATTTTCCACTACAGTAGGTTGTCACAATAATACAGAGGTTAGATTGTTAAAATACAATGTACGACTTTTATGTTATTGTGACTAGGAATTTATGCTTAATTTGACAGATATCTCAGAGGAACATAAAAATAATATCATTATGACAAATACAAGAGTATTGAATGAATTTTTACTAACACATTCTTGTCTGCAAATATGGTTCCATAAAACATTCTGCTTTTTTTATAAGGAAAATAGAGATAAAAAAAATGTGAGAATGAAACCTGAAAATATAATGGATAAGTTAATTTGATATAGATATGTAGGGAAAGAAAAGCTTAAGATAAACTGTTTATGAATATAATGAAAACTGAGGCAGTATTATGCAAGAATGGCAATAAGACCCAGATGAAACGTCAGACAGTGAAGTGCAAAAGAATGCACTCACAGTATCCTTTGCACTGCATCATTGTGAAGTTATCATGCTAGTGCGACTGGATAGTTACAAAAACTTTAGATTTTTGCAGCACACACTTCCATGTTCAGAAATGTTTAATAATGTAACTAGTTTATATGGAAAGGAAAGTTTAACTATTCCCAACACATACCAAAGTTGAAGGGATTAGGACAGTGAGTGATGGATATAGTTTTTATATTTATATATATAAATATCGCCTAACTGCTTTTCTTTCTACTCCATTATTGCTGAGAAACTCAGACAGACAATAAAAAATATATGACTGATGCATGTATATGTTCAATTGTTCTGATTTAATGTATAGCGCACATAGAAATGAAATGCTAAAATAGTAACAACACTGACTCCTCACTGAATTATATACTATGTAACAGCAGATATTCAGAATTGGATTCATTCTGTGAAAGATGACACAAATCTTCTTTTTCTGTAGAAAAACTTCTCAGGTTTCAAGCCACATCAAAGTTGAATCGTCTGGCGACATTTCAGAAGCTTGCAATGCTTCAATTGTCAAGCCCCACTTCTTGTGTCAATGTCAGCTTCAAACAATACGCAATTTTCTCTTACAAACATGATGGCTTTTGCCACTGTCTGTTAGAAGGGTCTGATTGGGATATTCTTATACTGAGCTTTGCACATTATATCAAATCTACCATGTTTTGTGTCTCACCACAGATATACATCTGCTTGGTATCCCAATTAAGCAAGACTCTCCCTATAGCCAACATCAACTCAATGTCTATTCAGTGACCTTCAGTTAGACAATAGTTGTTCATATACAGACTTCAGGCCCTTTGTGGCATGAACCAGTCAGTTTTTTGTCTCGCTCTGTTCTTCTATTTTCACTGTGAAGCATCCCCATCAGCAGCAATGAGGTTTGTAAAAAGCTTAATTAAGATTACATCTATCTACATCTACATCTACATATATACTCTGCAATTCACAAAATTGTGGTTGGCAGAGGGTGCTCAGCACCAAAACTAATCATTTTTTTTTTGTGCATTCCAATCCCTAATCGTACGAGGGAAAAAGAATTTATATAAAAATCAGTCCGGCACCTTATTTCTCTAATTTTATCTTTCCTGTCCTTCCGACTCAGATAGGTTGGTGGAAGAAGTATTTCACTACACTCTAAAGTGAAAGTGGGAGTACGCATGTTTACCAATAAGTTTAAACGAAACGTGTGTCGTCTATCTACCAGAGACTCCCAACCTAGTCTACTAATCAGTTCTGTGACGCTTTCATAAGGACTGTAGCAAGCGGTCACGAATCGAGCGGCTCTTCTCTGTACATTCTCTATACTGTCAATCAACCCCTTACGAAACGGATCCCAAGTGGCACAACAGTAGTCCAAATGTGGACGCACAAGAGATTTGTACGCTATCTCCTTTGTTTGTTCATTACAGTTTTTCAAGATTCTACCTATGAATCTCAGCCTAGAATTTGCTCTACCCACTAACGAAGTACTGTGTATGTCCCATTTAATGTTTGTTTGCACTGTTACTCCCAAATATTTCATAGAATTGACCATATCAATAACTGAACTGTTTACCTCGTATTTCTGAACAATTGGATTCTTCTTGTTAGTTATGCTCATTGTCTTGCACTTTTTACAATTTAGAGTAAGTTGCCACTCAGCGCACCAAGCCAAAATAACATCCAGATTGCGCTGAATTTCTAAGCAATCGGCCAAATTTCTTACTTCCCTATAGATAATCGCATCATCAGCAAACAATCTAAAAAGGCTTTTCACTTTGTCTCCGAGATCATTTGTAAAAATTAAGAAAAGAAGTGGTCCTATTACACTTCCTTGAGGTACACCAGATGTAACATCTAGATTAGAAGAACTTTCTCCTTCAATGGCGACATACTGCGACCAACCTGTTAGAAAATCCTTGATCCATTCACAAAGCTGATCCGATATACCGTACGCTCGAAGCTTCGCTAAAAGGCGGTTGTGTGGCACAGGGTCAAAGGCTTTCTGAAAATCTAAAAAAATTGCATCTACTTGTGAACCTGCATTGATAACTTTCATTACGTCGTGTGTAAATAGGGCCAGCTGTGTTTCACATGATCTTTTCTTCCGAAATCCATGTTGATTTGTTATAAGCAAATTATTATCATCTAGAAAATTCATAATGTTCGAGCATATAATATGCTCCATAACTCTACTACAAACAGATGTTATAGATATGGGACGATAGTTTCCAAGATCACTTCGATCACCTTTTTTGAAAATCGGTGTTACTTGCGCGATTTTCCAGTCTGAAGGTACTTTTCGCTCTTCTAATGATTTACTGAATATATCAGACAGAAATGGCTCGATTTCCACTGCATACTCTGAAAATACTCTTACTGGAATTCCATCTGGGCCCGGTGCTTTCCCCCACTTCAGGAGCTCTAATTGCTTAATGATACCTGCAGTATCTATTCGTAATTATTCCATCACCGACTCGCCACAGCGTGCGAAAACGGGAATACTATCCGTATGTTCATTTGTAAATGAATTTTTGAATACAGTATTTAGTAAGTTAGCTTTATCGCGGCTTTCATTAACCTCGGAACCTTCATGAATTAAATGCTGGAATATTGCTGTTGCTACAATTAACTTTTCGTACATACGACCAAAATTTCTTTGGGTTTTCTGTGAGACTCTTAGAGAGAGAGTTAAAGTGAAAATCGTTAAAGGCCTCACGCATTACATTCTTAATACATCCTCTTAAATCAGCCAAGGTTTCTAAATCGCTGCGACACCCCTTCCTTCTTGAGCGTGCATGTATTTTCCTTTGTTGTTTGAGTAATCTTTTGACTTCACATGTGTACCACGGTGGATCATTCTCCCCCTTCATTGTGCGCTTTGGTATATGTATTTCCATGCCTTCCCTTAGTATATGTATAAAACAATGCCACATCTCTTCAACGGTGTCCTTTTTTGACTTGAAGTTATGGTAATTATTCCTCAGGTAGGTTCTAAAACACTCCTTTGAGGCCTTACTAAATTTGTATACAGTCCGCCCTTTTTTCCTTTTTTGCTTGATCATTAATTTGATAGTCGCAATTACCGCTTTGAGATCGCTTATTCCTGTGGTCATTGAAATGTCGTTGAATATTTCTGGCCTGTTGGTAACCAGCAAGTCTAAAATGTTTTCGCTACCGTTATGACACCACGTAGGTTCATTAACTAGCTGCTCGAGATGATTATCTGACAACAACTCGAGAATTACTTCAGAAGCTGCCTTATCCCAGCTACCTGTGATGTGAACGTAATTACACCAGTCAATATAAGGCAGATTTAAGTCGCCTCCTAGAATCATAGCATGATCCTTAAAATGGCTAGCTATACTATTTACATTATTTCTTAACTCCTCGACGATAGCTATGTCGGAATCGGATGGACGGTAGAAGGCGCCTATGATGAGTTTTGACCCAGCAACGTTGAGTTTAATCCATATGATTTCACAGATCGTATCGACGTCTATTTCATTACACGGGAGAAATTTACTCACAGCTATAAATACCCCACCTCCATGAGAATGTAATCTGTCTTTACGAAAAACGTTCATGCTATCTTTAAAAATTTCGGTGGAACTTATTTCCGGTTTCTACCAACTTTCTGTACTGATAACGATATCCGCTTCTGTACTACAAATAACGCTTTCAAGTTCCGGTTGTTTGTTACAAACGCTTCTACAGTTAATTACGAGAACTTTTAACTGTCGAGATTTTTTTCGATGCTCCTACATTCCGGCGTTGCATCTGATTGGGTTGCCCGTAACTGAATTTCGTGTTTCGGGTCTTCCTCCCTCAGCCTAAAAAACCACCCAGTGCATTCCACACGGCCCCTGCCACCTGTGTAGCCGATTCACGTCGATGATGCTGAGGCTTATCTTGTAGAGGTTGTCAAGTGTCCGCTTTCACTTGTGGTTATTAGTTGCTACCACCCAACATATGTCTGCAGGGGAAAAATGAACCAACTGTCTTAAAGTGACCCGCTTTTTTCCACACGACAGGCATACTCTGCTGTGGAGTGGCAGATATGCATAAGACATTTTGTCTGAGCAGGAATAAATTGTACTAAATCCCATTTGTTGACATATCAATTTACCCTCAACAACTGGCAGGGCCGGCATTGGGGAGGGGGAGGTGGGTCAAATGTACCCGGGCCCACCTGCTGATGGGGGGCCCTGATCACTGGCTGCAGGGGCCCGAGGCCTGGAAGCCAAGAATCCGCCCATTTTAACCCGACAAGTTTTTTGAGCTAAAAAAAAATAATATTAAAAAGGTAACCCATTTTACCCCGGGCCCGAAATTCCTAGCGCCGGCCCTGATAACTGGGGTATAGAGAATATATTAGCATCTTGCAGCCAAATGTAGACCTCTCCTTCACGTAGCGCATCCCATTTGCACAGATGAGGCTCTGGTAACTGAATGATTTCCTGTATAAGGAGTCACAATACATGCAAACATCCTCTAAAAGGAGGATGGAATAACAGGGAGTGGTCCAGGGCATCCTCTTGCCCTTGGGGTTGGAAAAGGCCCTTAAAGGTGAATGAATCAGAAATGGTCAACAGCATGGGGATGCAGAAGACAACACAAAGCCACTACATTAAAAATCCTAAGGGTATTCTAAGGCCATGTAATCCTCTCTAATTACATTTAATATTATGGTTTCTAATTGGGTAAAATATTCCAGAGGTAAAATAGTCCCACAATCAGATCTCCAGGTGGGGATTGTTTACAGAGGAGTAATCAGAATGGATGGACACACTCAATGAATCAGAGTATGGAATTTTAGAAGTCTGATTAGGACAGGTAGATTAGATAACTTAAAGGAGACAACTTAAGTTAGATGTGATTGGGATTAGTGGATTCAATGGAAGGACATACAGGATTTCTGGTCTGGGAAAAATAAGTATAATTAGCACACATGCTATGAAGGGAGTCACTGGTGTAGGATTTGTAATGAATAAGGGAGAATGGAAATGGGTGAGTTATTATGAACAGTTTAGTGACAGGATTACTTTGATGAGGCTAGATACTAAGCCTGTCCCAACCACATTAGTACAAGTGTAGATGCCAATGTCATAGGAAGATGATGAAGAATTAGGAAACATATATGCCAAATTTGAAGAATTAATCCAATATGTGAAGGGGGAGGAAATTCTAATAATCCTGAGTGATTGGAATTAAGTAGTTGGAGAAGGAAAAGAGAGGAATACTGTAGGAAGCTTTGGTTTAGGAGAAAGAAATGAGCGAGGATGCAGATGTTAGAATTTTGTGAAACATATAAACTAGTTAAAAATAGTTTTTTAACCCTAAAGGCAATTCTGTGGTTGGATAAAAATCTCTCACCTTTTTCTCCAAGCATCTTTCTGTATTATTAGATTATATATTTTTTGTTTTAGAGGAAAAGTCATGCAGATCTGTAGCAAGAGTATGAAAAACTTAAAAATACAAACCTGAAAATTTACTGAGATTAGCAGGGATTCAGAATCAGCAGGAGCTTGTAAGAAATTAAAGCAGACTACTCTCTTAAGTGTACCAAAGTCTGTTAACCTGGACAAGTTGGCCATGGAATTTATTGTTGAATCTATACCACCAGGATTAATAGTGGAATACAATTCATTTAAAGCTTTAATTGAAAGTGCCACGAATAAAGCCTCCAAAAATGTTATGCTCTCATTCAATCCAAAATTAAATTAGTAATGAGTACCATGAATTGAAAGAAAAAATAATGATGGATCTGAATACTGTGGAGTTTGTGTGCACCACAGATGATGTTTGGTCTTCTTCTAAAAGAAGTTATTTGGGGTTTGCAGTCCACTGGATCGAAAGTGAGACTCTTGAGAGGAAAGTGTCACCATTTAATGCAGAAGATTCAAAGAGTCCCACACATATGATAAAGTTGCCAAAATGATAACTGTTATACATTAAGAGTTTGATTTAAAGCTATCCAACATTGTTAAAACAGTAGCAGATAATAGATCAAGTTTGCTAAAGTTCATTGAAGTATTTGGAATATCAGTTTCAGATATTCTAAAGATCTTGAAAGAAAACCACTCTGTGAAGATAATGACTTGCTACAAGAACCTTTTATAGATCCTTCTTTAGGATTGGAAAGTGATGATTGACTACCAGGACATGAAAGATGTGATATGCACACTTTACATTTGGTTGCCAGTAGAAATTTTGAAGAAGCAAGACTGAAAAACAATTTTATAAGAAAACTGCATGATTCAGCCTTAGCAAAGTGCCAAGTGCTCTGGAATTTGTGTTCTAGATTACCAAAAGCATGTGAAAACATACTTAACAGGAAAGTCGCCAACTTCTTCATGTGCAACCTGATAGAACTTGTGGCATAACCGATAGTAATAACATCCTTGAGGTAGGCGTTCCTTGCCACGGGCCAGTTAGTACTCTTAAGGAAGTTTCCATAACAACGGTAAATACACAGAGAGATAAGAGCAGCAGCGCAGCTAAGGAGAGCTTGCTAATGACGAAGTCCGATAATGTATTTAATGAATGTATGTAATTTAAAATAAAAGTTGTGATTTATGTTGTGAAGAGTAAAACTAAAAGATTAATTATTTGATTAAGCTGCATAAAAGATATCTTCCGAAATAATATAAAAGAAACACATCGTAGATACAACACGGTGAAGTATTTCTAATATAAATAAAATAAGCAACTGCTATTTAAAGAAATACGACAAACTATTGTTATAATTTCATAAAAGTCCTTTTAGCAGTGCAGTGAAACCACGAAAAGCCTTAAATTACCATTAAGTACCATGAAATACATTTGGTATGTGAATATGTGAACCATTCAAAGCAAATAACAGAAGTTATTCAAAGTCTGCAAAGTCTACAACCTTAACGAATAAGAATCCAGCATATGGTTAAAAGTCGTTAAGTGGAAGATAAATAGTACTGTGGCATTTTGTTAGGTTTCATCTAAATGCTTCAAAAAGTTCTGGTAGTTTGAGCCTGTAGCAAATGATGCAATACCAGCCTCAGTGTCCAATCCATATTTTTTTTTAATGAAGTGGGTACCAAAAGTAATTTAAAAAGCTTATGCTTATTGAAATGCTGAAAATTAATCAATCTTAAAAACAAAAATTGGAGACTTTAAAGAGGAATTGAGAGGACATAAAAAAAGACAAAAGACAAATCCTACTACATGTTTTTAGAGGACTCTGATTCCTAGTTGCACTAGTGGCGGCAACACAGGACCTACAGGCAGCAACGCTGATTTAGAAATACTTAAGGACATTTGCCTAAAAATACTTTTAAAATATAAAACCTGTTTGCCGAGTTCCACCTCCGTAGAGCAACTCTTCTGATTTGAGGCAGTGATAATGAGAATCCATTGAAGAAAAATGAGTGAACTGGTTTTAATTAAATCTCATTTAAAACTTTAAAGAACATCTTTGTAGATTGTAGAAAAATGAATATGTTTCAATATAAAATATACATTATGTAAAAAAAGTATTTTATTTTAATAAAGTGTTTTGAAAATACATATTTTGTATCCTGTATTTCAAATACCATTTCAAAAAGTATATTGTATCTTATATCTCAAACCATTACTTAAAAGTATCTTGTATTCGAGATAATTTTTATGAGGAGTCTTGTACATCTGTAATTATATCACGGTCAAACAGAGATTTGGGAGTCAAGTTCTAGACTGTAAATCATACACAGGAGCAGAAATAGACTTTGACCATAACCTGATAGATATGAAGTGCAGGCTGAAATTCAAGAGAATAAAGAAGTAATACAAGCAAAACAGACTGGAAGTGAATAAATTGAAACCATATATCATGAGAAAACATCTGCAGAAATGGAAGACATGGATCTACAAAGTAACTATGAAAAGTGCTCAGTTGAGGACGAATTGAATACACTGAAAAGATAAATAATGAAAGCTGGTATGGAACAAGCCAATGAAAACCTTGGATCACAAAAGAATTTTTTTTAGCTTCTGGATCAGAGGAAAAGGCACAAAAATGCTCAGGATGAAGCAGGAAGAGAGCAATGCAAAGAAATTAGAAATCAAATAAACAGGTAATACAATGTAAAGAAATAAGATCATATTTTTTTTTTTTGGAGAAGTGAAGGAAAGATGTATAAAAATTAAAGCTGCCTATGGAATACATTGTTTAAGCTCAGAAGGTAGATGGAAGGAAAACATAGATAAACTGTATGATGGAGATAATTATACAAAAGTGTACTGGTAAAAGAAGTTGACATGATGACTTAGGTGATCCTGTTTTAAGGACAGAATTTGATATAGTTTTCAATGAAATAATGGATTTGGAATTGATGAGATTTCCGCAGAATTTTTAAATCCCTCAGAGAAGAAGGTATCAAAAGACTATTCAAATTTATATCAAATGGAAAGTGTAGTAGAAGTGATAGTAGGTGAAGATCAGTTTGGATTTAGCAAATACTGTGATATCAGAGAAGCAATACTGCTCTTAAGATTAATACTAGAAAGGCACATCATGAAAAACAAAGATAGTGTTCTATGGCACTTGTTGATTTAGGAAAAAAAAGAATTGACAATGTTAGGTGGGAAAAGATGTTCAAAATTTTAAAAAAGTTTGGTCTTAAGTACCTACATAAAAGAATATAATCTTTATAAGAATCAAATATCTATAATATTCTTTGCAAGAAAAAAAGGAGGCTGCTCTTAAAATTAATTCAGTCTTTAAAATAGGAGTTATATTAATGAAAAACTATTTCAAGTAGATACTAATAATGATGGAAACTGTAAGGATTTATGCTTCTCAAAATGTTTTGGGTCACAATGCATCAGATAAAGACTTACTTTTAGTGCACAATTTGATAGGTGAGGAGTATTGCTAGACCTGTAAACCCCAGAAATGAAGGGTCTGAGTATGGAATGGAATTTAAAAGAGAAAGAAACTAAGATGGAGGTGAAAATAAAAACCCATTTGTGTGTTGAAAAGACTCATGTGATTGTCTTTTTGGATGCCCTAGATGTTCTTTCAATGCTGAATACTATACCAAAGTTAATGCTAGAGGCTGATGCGTAGTTAATGTAAGCTTTGTCTTTGTATATTTGGTTATTGACAAAAGGCCTCCTACTGAGAACGATTACTGAGTTTTTTCTCGTGTACTCCTTAGTTTTTCTTTCTGTAAGGTAGCATGTGGAGGGACTTTGGTTGTTGTGTGCAGACGCAGGCTGAGGTGACTGACCTGCGCACCCAGCTTGCAGCTTTGGTAACAAGAGTTACACAGCTGGAAGCTGCCGCAAGTGAGTGCAGTAGATGCGGTATTGGTGACCCTGTAGACGCTGATCGGCCCGCAGGTTCTCCCATACCAGTCATCGCACCTGCAGTCCAGGCCGAGATGTCAGAATCTATGCGGCCGTCGCCTACTGGTGACTGGCATGTGGTGCCTGGACGTCGACGGCACATGCGGGGGCAGTTGTGCAAGCTTGATTCCCAAGAAGGCGAGCTTGTACCTCTGTCCAATCGGTTTGACGCATTGTCTGGATCTGATTCAGTCCTGCAATCGTCGGCCTGTGAGTTGGCAGCCCCACAGCCTGTTAAGTCTGGGCAACTGCAGAAGGGGGTTTTAGTGGTCGGTAGCTCCAACGTTAGGCGATTTATCGAACCCCTTAGGGAAATGGTGAAGAGGTCGGGGATGAATTCCGGTATCCATTCATTGTGTATTCCGGGGGGTCTGATCCGAGATGTGGAACAGGCCATCCCGGATGCCATTGAACAGACTGGGTGCAGCCAGCTGCGGATTGTAGCTCATGTTGGCACCAATGATGCTTGCCGCCTAGGGTCGGAGGTTATCCTCTTGTCCTTTGGGCGACTTGCAGAAAGGGTGAACTCTGTGGCCATTGGCCGCAAGATTTCTGCTGAGCTATCCATTTGCAGCATTGTCGATAGGACTGACTATGGACCTCTGGTTCAGAGCCGTGTTGAGGGGCTGAACCAGAGATTACGGCACTTCTGTGATAGTCATGGCTGCAGATTCCTTGCTCTTCGTCCTGGGGTTGAGTCTTGTAGGAATCCCTTGGATAGATCAGGGGTGCACTACACACGGGAATCGGCTACACGGGTGGCAGGGGCCGTGTGGAGTGCATTGGGAGGTTGTTTTAGGCTGAGGGAGGATGACCCTGAGGAGGAAATTCAGTTGCGGACAGCCAAGATAAATTCAGCACGGCGTGTTAGGGGTAGCTTAAAAGAATCCCGAACATTAAAAGTTCTAGTAGTTAACTGCAGAAGTGTTTGTAATAAGCAGCCTGAACTCGAAAACGTTATTTGTAGTACAGATGCTGATATCGTAATAGGCACAGAAAGTTGGTTAAAACCGGATATAAGTTCCGCCAAAATTTTTAATAGTAACATGAACATTTTCCGTAAGGATAGGTTGCATTCCCAAGGAGGTGGTGTATTTATAGCTGTTAGTAAGTACCTCCCATGTAGTGAAATACATGTCCATACTGTCTGTGAAATCATTTGGATCAAGCTCAACGTAGCTAGGACAAAACTTGAGATAGGCTCGTTCTATCGTCCACCCGATGCAAGCGTAAATATTGCCGAGGCCTTGAGAAATAATGTAAATAATATAGCACAGCAATTTCCGGACCATACAATAATGCTAAGAGGTGACTTTAACTTGCCACATATCGACTGGACTAATTACGTTCACGTTACTGGGGGTAGGGATAAAGCAGCTTGCGAAATCATTCTAGACCTCTTCTCAGATCACCATCTTGAACAACTCGTAAATGAACCAACGTGATGCCTCAACGGTAACGAAATTATTTTAGATATAGTTGTTACAAATAGGCCTGAATTATTCACAGATATTTCTACCACCGCAGGAATAAGTGATCACAAAGCTGTAATTGCTACAGTAAAACTAACAACCACGCGCAGAAAGAGAAAAGAGAGGATCGTTTACAGATTCGAAAAGGCTTCAAAAGAGTGTTTTAGAGCGTATTTGAGGCATAATTACCACACCTTCTTAGTAGCAGGAGGCACCGTTGAAGAGAGGTGGCATCGATTCCTACATATACTCGGGGAAGGTATGAACTTGCATATACCGAAACGGACAATCAGGGAAGAGAACGATCCCCCATGGTACACACGGGAGGTTAAAAGGTTACTCAAGAAGCAAAGGAAGATACATGCACGATCAAAAAGGACGATGCATCGGACTGATTTAGATAAGTTAGAGGAGATAAGGGGACGTGTTAAGAATGCGATGCGTGAGGCATTTAATAACTTTCGTGAAAATTCTCTCTCTAAGAGCCTCACTGAAAACCCTAAGAAATTTTGGTCGTATGTAAAAAAAGTTAGTTGTAGTGGGAACAATAAGCCAGTTCTAATAAAAGACGGACGGGAGGTTGAAGACAGGAGCGGCAAGGCTACCTTATTTAACACCGAATTCAAAAATTCATTCACGCAAGAAAACATGGAAAACATCCCCACTTTACCACATCGTGTGGAATTAGAGATGGATCCGATAGAAATTGATAACGTAGGAATTGTAAAGCAATTAAAACTCCTGAAGTGGGGTAAAGCGCCGGGTCCCGATGGTATACTGGTAGGAGTATTTTCTGAATACACGGAGGATATTGAACCATTTCTGTCAGATATATGCCGTAAATCACTAGAAGAGAGGAAAGTACCTTCTAGCTGGAAAATAGCCCAGGTAATTCCCGTTCTTAAGAAAGGAGATCGGAGTGATCCTAGGAATTATCGACCCATATCTCTAACATCGGTCTGCAGCAGAATTCTGGAACATGTCATATGATCGAACATAATGAAGTTTCTAGATTAGAACGAGTTACTTACACCATGTCAACACGGATTTCAGAAGAAGAGATCGTGTGAAACACAATTGGCCATATTTTCCCATGACATAATGAAAGTTATCGATGCAGGTTCGCAAGTTGATGCAGTTTTTTTTGGATTTTCAGAAAGCTTTTGATTCTGTGCCACACAACCGACTTTTAGCGAAGATTCGAGCTTACGGTATTTCGGCTCAGATTTGCGAGTGGATACATGATTTTCTAACTGGTCGATCACAATATGTCGTTGTTGACGGGGAAGCCTCTTCTAGGATAAATGTTACTTCGGGCATTCCTCAAGGAAGTGTAATAGGTCCACTTCTTTTCTTAATATTTATAAACGATCTAGGTGACAACGTCAAATGCTGGTTGCGATTGTTTGCCGACGATGCGGTTATCTATATGGAAATAAGGTGCTCCAACGATTGCTTAGAAATTCAGCGTGATTTGGATGCTATTTTCGATTGGTGCTGTAAATGGCAGCTTACACTTAATTGCAAAAAGTGCAAGGCAATGCGGATAAGTAACAAGAAGAATCAGGTTGTTCATGAGTACAAAATAAACAATTCACCTGTTGACATGGTTGATTCCGTGAAGTATCTGGGGGTGATAGTACAAAGCAACATGAAATGGGACATGCACATAACTTCCATCGTAGGCAAGGATAATTCTAAATTACGATTCATAGGACGTATTTTGAGGAATTGTAATGCTCAAACAAAGGAGATAGCGTATAAAACACTAGTGCGTCCGCATCTGGATTACTGTTGTGGGGTTTGGGATCTGTATCGCAAGGTTCTGATTGACTCAGTTGAGAGGGTGCAGAGGAGAGCCGCTCGATTCGTGACTTGTTGTTACAGCCCTTATGAAAGCGTCACAGAATTGATACATAGATTGGGCTGGGATAGTTAGGAAGACAGATGATGTAGCTTGCGTTCGAATTTATTGGAGAATATGCAAAAAAAAAAAAAAAAAAAAAAAAAAAAAAAAAAAAAAAAAAAAAAAATTAAAATTAGAGTGCACTGAAATACTTCTTCCGCCAACCTATTTAGGTTGCAATGACTGGAGGGATAAGATTAGAGAAATAAGATGCCGTACTGATACTTATATGTATTCCTTCTTTCCTCGCACTATTGGGGATTGGAATGGGCGGGTTTAGGATTGGTGCTTAGCACACTCTGCCACCCACAATGTTTGTGATTTGCAGAGAATGGATGTAGATGTAGATGTAGATGCGAGATTTTGACCCACAATGCCCTTTTTCATCAAAACACAATACATTCATTCCATAGATCCCAGTATAAGAGACAGCTCTGTGTGGAAAGTTCTCAATTTACAGATAAACAATTGCATAACAAAATAGATAAATGCACCAGAAACTATACAATCATAGCATACATAGTACATCAATTAGGTCAACTACATTTACACAAACTACTTGCAATTATTTTCTAGATACTTTAGAAATAAATTCTTTGTCGCAGTGGAATGCTCCACCTCACAATGCTGCTGTTATACAAGCGAAATTGGAAGAAGCTTTCCACTGAGAAAATTTTATTCATCTGATTCACCAAGGAAGCTTACATTCTTTCAAAATTGGTAGAACTATTCTGGACAGCTTTGGATCAACCCCCCTCCCCCTTTTCCTTTTTCCCTGTATTTTGCATTTGTCAATTTGAGATTATAATTTGTTACTTCACCTTAAAAAAGATTTAGATAGAAGAAAATTTTTCAGTTTATAAGAAGTACAAGAAATAGTGTGTTGTTGGTTATGCGCACATCCAATAAATTTTTATGAAAAAGTAATTTAAAAGACTGCCAATAAGATACTAGAATGTATAGATGATACTAGAGATGTCCAGCATCCACTTCTTATATACTAGCACACTTTCCATTCACTGAAGCCCTAAATACAGGTTATCCTTAGAGTTTTCTAAAACAGTAATGATGTTCTTTTCTGTAAAATATCATAACCTAATAGCAGTTATCAGGTCATCACTTATCCCAATTTAAAACTGGGAATATTTTCACTTTCAGGGCATTTTAAATCTGAATCTCATTTACAATTCGTAGTATAAAAAATTCTTAGAATAACAACAAAACTCCAACAAGTGTCGCCACGAACATGATTGTTGTAATTTGAAATAAATAGATTTTATACAAGCATTAGGATTGTATATTTTGTCATTTATTTCCTTCTCTGATAGTTCGGCTCAACTTTCCTCTCATACCAACTACAACTTTTGACCGGTCTGTAATAACCTTTAATTAAGTTTGTTCTGAAAGATTAGCAAGTGCTTATCTACTAAAGATCAATTATATTTTCTCTCCACAACTATTATCTTCAAACTTTTCGCTATTCAACTATTATTATTTCAAAACTTAATCCTCTGCTTGATTATCCTGTCTTGCTCCCCAGTTCTAACTAACTTCTTCTTTTTCCAGAGGTCCTATATTTTCCAACATATCAAAGCAAATAATCATTATTAGATCTGCTATTCTTTTTATTAATTCCTTAAACTTTTATTTTACCAATATTACTCCCTTTTTCAGTCTAAATACATAATTTTATTTATTTAAATGAATTGATATGTTAAACAAGTTGAGTGTTGATTTTTTGCCCCAACAACATTGCCTTTGAATAACTTCTAGTCATTGGGGAAATACAATATTTTATCCTTATTGTCAGGACATGTAACAAATTGGATCATATGTTTAGTCCTTTAATGAGATTTAAAGTAGAATTATTTATTAGCAATATTACTATTTGTGTATCTGCATTCCCTGCATTATCAACAAACTGTAAATATCATACCTAGTTTAATAGGAGGATATGAAGTACCCATAGTAAAATGTAAATAAATAAGAAACACATAGACACAGCTGTGAACAGCTCTATATATTTAAATTTTTTAGACATAAGTCTTTCTTCAGCAGAAGATTTGGATAGGGGGCAGCCTTGAGAAAATATCTTCTTTAGCTGGCAAATATTATGCATCCAAAAATTTCAGTGTTCTAAATTTGCACCCCTTGCTTCCGTGAACATACACCATCTGATTATCATCTGTTTCAAGTATTTTAATTTACTATCTAATAGCCATTACAATCATTCAATTAATGAAAGCGATAATATGTTTGAAAAATCACTCTGCATATATCCTAAAGTTGCTGGTCTAACTCTGATATTTCCTGGAATTAATATATCTATTATTTATAGTGCAAAGTATACATGTAATTTTTTTTTAATTAGGATGTTACAAGTCAAATGCTGCCTAAGAATTTGCTCAGAGAAGAAGAGCTGCCTAAATCTAGCAAGAAGATCAGCCGTCTTCGAACAATTAGTCATCAAATCAGGCAAGTTAATTAACTAAAAATTTGTTTCATACAGTCATATTTCCTTATTATTTCGTAATATTTATGCTAGGCAAAGTTGGATTCATTTATATTAATGTATTTAATTGTGATTGAGTGCATGATTCAGCACCCATTTTTGCCCTTTGCTTTTCCCAACTGCTTTTGCCCTCTACTAATTTTAACTTTAAATTCTTTTAGTGTTTTTGGTAAATTAGCCATCATTTCTCCCAGTAATTTATTCCTTTCCCTGACAACCTTACTTATGAATGAAAATATTCCCATATTCTTATGGCTGAAATCAAGTGCCAGTTTGTGGTCATGGTCATGCACCTTTCCTGATTCTTCCATGCATATCTTTCTACATTCATATAAAAAACAAATTAGGGTAGGAAAACCCACCACTTACCACAGATAATGGCAGGATAGCACTGACACACAATAAAGAAATAAATAAAATGTTGTGGTTTTCATATTTACACCCTTTGTCTGCAGATGAACATGGCATACCCAGCTTAAAAGTCAAAGTTGACGTATGAAAATTACAATATTTTATGTTTATTCTAAGGAAGGCCAAGAACAGGTACATATCGGCGAAAATAGAAAATTCAGACAATAAAATGAGAACAATATGGAATATAATAAAGACTGAAACAGGAAAAACTGTAAATCACTCTAAAGACATAAAAATAGAACAAAATGGATATGTGTATAGCGAAGTAGGGGAAGTTTGTGAAATATTTAACAAACACTTTTACGTCAGTAGTAGATAAATTAGGCATAGAAAAGCAATCCCCACATAGTGCTCTAAGGCTTCTTGAGACTGCTTTCCCAAATAGCTTTGTGGAGATGAAATTGCCACCAGTAACAGTCTCAGAAATAAATAAACTCATTAAACAATTAAAACCTAAAAATTCTTCCAGCTATGACAATATTTCAAGTAAATTACTGAAAAGATGTTCAGACTGTATCAGTCATGTACTTGCTCACATTTGTAATGAATCCTTAATACAAGGTGTTTTTCCCGATAGACTAAAATATGCTGTTGTAAAACCATTATTTAAAAAAGGAGAAGTAACATGTGTAGACAACTATCGTCCCATTTCATTACTTTCAACATTCTCAAAGGTTTTTGAAAAAGTCATGTATAGTAGAGTAATAAAACATGTTACACACTATAATATCCTCACTAATTCACAATTTGGGTTCAAAAAAGGATCATCCATAGAAATGGCTATATATTCATTTTTAAATAACACATTTGAGGAACTGAATAATAAAATGAATCCTGTAGGAATATTTTGTGATCTTGCAAAAGCATTTGACTGTGTAAATCATGAATTACTTTTGAAAAAAATGGAATACTATGGTATTTTTGGGACCGCAGGTAAATGGTTTAAATCATACATTGAAAGCCGAATGCAAAAAGTTTCAATTTTTGATTCTAAAATAAGTAAAGATGCTTCATCAGACTGGGAGAAAATAAAACATGGAATTCCACAAGGCTCTGTCTTAGGTCCCCTCCTCTTTCTGTTATACATCAATGACCTTCCTGGAAATTTATCCGACAAAGTTAAGAGTGTTTTATTTGCAGATGACACTAACCTGACTGTGCGTAAATCACCAAACAGTACCTATAGAATTTAATGTAAATGAAGTACTTAGAGTAGTAGCAAATTGGTTTAAGGCAAATTCATTAAATAATTTGAAAAAACACATTATATTAGGTTTAAAACAAAAAACTATGCACAGCCAGATATATGTATAAACTATAAAAATAACACAATCTTAGAAACAGAGAGTATAAAATTTCTTGGTATTAAAATAGATCAGAAACTCTGTTGGCATGATCATATCACTACACTACTGACAAAGTTAAGTAGTGCCACCTTCGCAATACTGAACACTTTCTCTAACAGCAGATCTAGAATTAATGAAACAGGTGTACTCCTCATATTTTCATTCAGTAATGTCATATGGCATAATTTTTTGGGGAAACTCTTCACAAAGTAAAAAAGTTTTCATAGCACAGAAAAGAGCTATTAGGTTTCTGTGTAGGGTAAAACCAAGAACTTCTTGCAGACAACTCTTTAAGAAACTCAATATTCTTACAATGTATTCTCAGTATATATATTCTCTCATGAGCTATGTCATAGAAAATTTTAACCTGTTTACACCTAATTCACAGGTACACAGTTTCAATACAAGAAAGCAGAAATAACCTGCATAAAACACAAACATCTCTGTCATTAGTACAAAGAGGAGTTAATTATTCTGGGATACATCTGTTTAATAAACTACCTAATCGTATAAAACAGCTTTCAGATAATAAAGATGTATTTCAAACAAAAACTTAGAGATTATCTTATTGGCAACTCCTTCTACTCCATTCAAGAATTTGAAGAAAATAATTAATTGTACTCATTATGACATTTGCAAAACTCAGTTGCAAAAATGTATGTTTATTATTATTTCTTGTATTTGTAAAATATGTATATATATATATTTACTATGATATGACTCATATTATGTGTATATGTATCAACAATGACATGTTTCACATCCCAGAGGTACTTCCTCAGCAGGGATCCAGTGGAACAAGATTGATAAATAAATAAATAATAAATAAATGTACCTACACCATCCTGCCATCACATCTTACAAGTGGTGGTTCCTTTCCCTAATATATTTTTTTTTTTTATTTGTTATCCAGTATCTTTTGTACCCTTGGAGTATACAATGATGGCTTATAATGTAAATAATTATTAGATCGAAGGCGATAGAAATAAGCTTAAGTCTTAGGAGTTCCATTCTTTTAATTATGATTGAAAAATGTAGTTGTAACTTTGTAATCTTGCTTGCGGTTGGGCAAGACATGCTACCATTAAAGGTAACCATTGATGTATTTTCTTCCCCTGATACATCTGTTATTAATAAATTTTATTTGCATAGTTCAACCCGAAATTCAGTCATCAGTATCATTTTAATACTTCTAATAGAAGCTACAATAATAACAGATTATTCTTTGAAAATACAGAACCAAAGTTACAGCATTCACTCATCCATGTTTATCACATTGCAACTGCATCTGGGTGAGCTTGAAAAAAATGTTCGACACCAAAATTTTCAAAGTCCCATTTATCATCAAAATTTTTCTATCACCTAAAGTTTCTTCTCTGAAAATATTTCAAGCTCCACACTTGATTACATCGTTTGACAGGTTCCATCCTTATTGTTAAAATCTGTTTCCCTACTGACACCAAAGTAGTCCCTGGCTAGCCTCTGTATCAGTGGTTCTCAATTAGTGTTATGCATATCCACAAGGGTATCCAAGTTTGCTTGAAGGGGTATACACAGTAATCTCTTGGCTAAGGTAATCACTAATAAAATTGAAGAAAAATACACAAGCATTAGTATCACCAAAATATTTTTAGGACAATCAAACTGTGTGTGTGAATTATATTTCTGTAATGTTGTAGTTGTGCAAATTTCTTGACTGTGATGTAAGCGCTATCACAAAAGTTCTGGAAAACTGGTGACTTTCTGCTGTGATTCAGACTTTTACTCAGATACAGTATAACCACCTGCTCTCATAACCTCGAAATTTTAACTAATCTTTACGAAAATTTAACATCACTATGATTAAAATATTTACAACATTTTTAGTTATGACAAGTTTTCTAGAATTCCTACTACCTTATCAGTTATAAATTGTTTAAGTTAATACTCAATACCTTGTTTAACTTAAGAATTAAAAAAAAAATACTTTTACCTTTCTAGTTTGGTTTAGTGTACTATCTGAGATGGTATTTATTTTCCATTAGCAGTTATTCAGTCAAATACTTTATTGTGTTTTATCTTTTGTCATGCCATTTGTGTTTTTTATATTTCAAAATTCAATATCTTTCTTATTTATTCGTGTATTTAAATGGGGTTTTCACTTTTATTACTGAAATTTTATACTTTTTTCTTTTAATTAGTATTCACTCTTTGACATCTCTTTAGTTCAAAATCAGCTAGATTTTATCATCTTGGTGCTTGTGGTAAAGTACATAAAATCTGACTTTATCCTGATGTAACCTGTCATTATTTGTTTATCATATTAGTCTTTTATATCAAATTCCCTTGGGTTTGAACCTAAACTCAACTTGTTTAACATTTTACTGCAAAGTTGTATATTTTTTAATGTTAATAGGTCTATTTCTCATTTAAATTTGTCTTTTAGCTCAAATTTTGTATTACTTTTGTTTATTGGCTAACTACATAGTTATTTAATCCTTTTATTTATTTACAGTAAATAATGGTCACTCTAATTTTACATCTGAACTTCTATTGTTTGCCTAATCTCACCATGCTCCTTAAAAGTACTTTATCTTTCAACTGCCAAATATCATAAAACTTCACACCTGTCACCAGAAACTTTTCTTGACTACCCAATTTGTCATATCAGCCACCAACTAGCCCTGAGCAGTAATGCTAGGAATAAAGGCTAATCAGTGTTTACCAATCTAAAACAGCAATTAAATGAATACTCCTCCTTTAATAAGACTTAGCTGTTCCAACATAAATTATCTTTTAAAAGTTGAAATATGTTTTGAAAATACTTTTATACTTACTAGTCTGTCTGATTTCTGCTGGTCCTAGTAATTTCTAGAAGTACCTCTGAACAAATATTACAGGCAGTGATGTATGCATTATTACAACCAATCTATAAAAGTAGTAAGAGTTTATTACAGATTAAAATATGTAATGTGCTGGTACACTACATTCATGCAAAATATAGCTGGATATAATATTGTACCATGCAAAAACAAAAAAACAAAAAAAAAAAAAAAAATATATATATATATATACTTTAAAACCCTCTAAGTTCTCAGCCATTGTCCGTGGTACTAGCATTAAACTAAGATATTTGGATTTTCACTTTAAAATTTTGTTACCATTAGTCTCTATGGGCATATATAAGTTTCACAAAACATTTTGTCAACTTGTTTCTCACTAAAAATTATAACCATCAACGTCATTAATAGCTATGACTGAGTACTTGTGGAGCAGGTTGACAAATCAAAAGTGGAGACTTGTTTACTGGAATTGTTTCACAAATAGGGGTTGAAAATTAAGAGTATATACAAATTAATGTGACCATAATGATAAGCTAGCTGATGCAAAATCTGATATCCAGTCACATTGGAAAACTATTTAAGATAACTGTTCATTTTAATTTGATTGAGTGGGCTATGTGCAACCTCTTTCAGAATTAATGGACAAGCGATTCTTAGTTGATTGGAGAACACTGAATCTCACCAAGCAATTTGATGCAGATGACTGACAAATGATGCTGAATTAATTTAAAACTATTAAATAAGGGAAAACACTTAAAAGATACATAACTAAAAATCAGGATAGGAAGTTAGTTATCAAAAGGGTAGAAACTGAATAGGATAGAGTATTGATAAAATCCATCCAGATATCTTTTTCTAGTACATCATGACTATTGTCTCAGAAGGACAACAAACTGTAGAAGCTCTTGCTAATCATTGTGCCTCCTCTGTGTCTGTGTGTACTCAATAACCTGTAAGCACCTTAGAATTTGGGTAAATCTTAGCTTTTTTGGCTGTAGAGCATAAGGGAGGGAGTAAGCATTCCAGTAAACATAAAAATTTTCATTTCATAGTTGCAGGACATGAGAGAAAGGTTTAATGTAGAAGCCGATACTGTAACCTAACTCAGTAAATAAACCGATTTAAAAACAGTAAAGTCACTCAACACACAATATAAGCTCTAAATAAACAATTTATAATAGTAAATAACCTTCAAACAAACCCTTAAACAGGGTAATCCATTATTATCCAATTTGTAAACAGTCGATTTTGGTTGCTTGATAATTTCACTAATTCTTAACACTTTTCAATGCAGTAAAGTAATTTCATAATAATAATAACCAGAAAGAAGGTTAAATTCACAAAAATTCAGTAGTTTTAGGCTGTGTAAATAAAGTAAACATAATTTTAAACAGTTCGTTAGACACACTTGCAGTTTCAGCATTAAAAAACCACACGTTTTCGATAATTTCTTGAACTAAAAATTAAATTTCCTGAAAGAGTAAAGAATCTAGTATAACATTTAAAGTTTCGAAACATTACAAATATTAAATTAATTTTCGAGTAATGATGTCGTAAACCAAAACATGGTAGTTTTCGAAATTAAACTGTGGATAATTGAGACCATTTCCGTAATCAAAACAAGTTTAAAACACTTAACTAAATAAAAGGAAATTTCAGAGAATAACACTTTTTCAATATAAACAACACTTTAATAATTATTAACCAGAAACCAAATTTTTTCCAACATGTCGTCTAGGCAGTCTCAATATAGATTTTAGTAAGACACATAACTTTGCAAATATACCACCAATAATAATAACAGTTACATTTTTAAAATCAGGAGCAAGCACTGAACACGTTGACACTAATTTAAACATGATAATTTGTAATCAAGTGGGGACATCTAAAAATTGCACAAATTAAGATATAAATTGGGGATTTACTTACTGTTTTTAGGAAACTCATTACCATTGTGCCCGCATACTTAAATAATTTACAAAAAAGCGAGCTAATTCAGAATTATAGTCATCATACTTTTAATAAACCTTAGAGGCCAAGCTACACACTGGTAAATTTTGAACACTAACTATAATTACATTTTTTTCAGACTATTTTTTGGTAAGTGGGAGATCACGGTTAGCATGCGGCTGACATTATAAATTAAGGGGCTCAGGCCGTCTGCCTTGCCTTTTGTTTCCAGTCACAGAGTAATCATGAGCTAGTGTGTTTCATCAGGTAGTGCAAGTTTTGGTCAGCCAAGCTGACTTCCGATCGGTTTGAACTTTGGGATACCACATGTGCAATACACGGCCATGTTAGCTGTTGCCGCCAGTGACAAATGCTAGCATTGACTATGGACTCATAATTTTTCTAATGGGGTTTAGTCTGGTACTTCTTCCTCTTCATGACTTGTTATTTTCGGAAACATTTAGTACGATTGCCAATTCAACTGTAATTACTATTTTTCAAATGTGACTGTGAAATAAATTCAAAATTTTTCATCAAGTGGATTTTTACATGCTTTCGTAGAGAACTCTAACCTTTCCTAAGCTTTTGGTTTAAATAAGCTTGTGACGAATGATAGGCTTTACAGTTGAATTATCCAGGCTGATACATGGTCATTTAAATTTATTAATGCAAATTTAGTAGAACTTTCAAAAATCAGTTAAGGTGACTAAACTAATACTACACCCCAAGTACTGGTTTAGCCCCTTACAAACCTTTGGAGATAATCTCATTGTATATCAATGATTCCCTTTGCTAAGAATTGTCCACTATAAATAACTGTAATTTGTTGATCTCTAGTATGTTACTAAATGTAAGGTAATCTAAATTTTGTAGTTTCATGTCATTTTTTTTTTTTTTTTTTTTTTTTATCAATGAGTTCACTCCAATCCCATTGCATATCATGTGGAAAGTCATCTACTTAAGAAATTCAAGGGAGATATTGAGCCATAGGATGCTATGAAGTCATCACATAATGAAGGCATAACTTGTATAATGGGTTAAAAATATTTCAGGACAGAAAATGCTACATTCATTTCCACACCTACTTTAGGCCACGTAGAGTAAAATGAAGTATTTAGCTTCTCAGCTACAAATTTTTCCTGACAAGTTATAAGAATTTGTAAATTTGAGAGATAACTTTTCAGTATGGCACAATAGATAGTTTAAAAATTCCTGAAGCTATAGTTTTAAAGATAGGTAAATGATTTATAGCTTGAAAGGGGCATGATTCCCCATCACACATCATATAAAATTTTGAGAGACATAACTAAAAGTTAAGGGATGGTTTTGAAGGATTTCATGAAATTAATAATCCATGAGCAAATGCAAACATGACCAGTTAGAAGAATATAAATATTTTCAGTAAGAGAGATTTTGTTCAAAAGAGAGTATGATCCTGTCCAAACATGTTGCAGTGAGTTTAAGTACTAGTTACGACATATCATCAGAAACTCACTAAGTAAAGTATATGATGTTAGAATAAAGGTTTTCAACTCTAAGAGGTAGCGAGGGAGACATAGTACTTGTGACAGTGTAGAATAGGGATGTAATAGAGATCTGCATCTGCAAATACGAAATTTCTGCATGAAATTCTATCTCTGCAACTTTAAATGTGGAAGTATAGCAGATGTTTTGTTTACATTGGAATATATATATATGTATATTCTCTTTGTATCATCACTTAGCTAATAAAAACATGGTAGATTCATTTCTTATGATACTGTAATGAAAGAAACAATGAACTCAAAGATGTTATTACCTAAACACAAATTTACAATTTTGAACTTGCATATAAAGTAAAGTCCAATTTGTAGAACATCCATGTAGAACTACTGTAGGATGCACTCTCCCATTCACACTGCTGGAAGGGGTCCAGGCAGTCCTTTCCACTTGTACTTTCTAGTGGTGCACCAGTGTCCTTATCACACACTCATTGGGTGCTTCATCCACTCAGGATCCCACGCCATAGCCTGTTGGATGGCAGAAGTTCGTGTTGGTTGTTTGTGAGTCCAACACATGTTACATGTAATACTGGAGCCCCTTTCACAGACCAACAAGAGTCCTATATCAGAAAATCAGATCATCGTAGGTCCTACAAACTGGACTGTAAATGGGTTTCTAGAGTGGTGAAAAGGCTTGTGGCAGGCACGGAGATGTGCGGTGGCATGATCTCGTCCTTGACGCTTCAATTAGTGGAAACACAAAATTCATATGACAAAGATTGTTTTGTTGATGCAAGCATATTTATGTAAAAATTATGTAATTAATTTAATTCATTGATTTGTGAGTGGAGACTTTCCCAGCGTATCGATGCAACAAAATCTTCTCGGGTGTCCAGCTGGATGGTGGTGTAAAAACACGACGTTTCGACAGCTGACTCTGCTGTCTTCATCAGATATCTCATAGTTGTTCTCAGCTGACTGACTCTGCCTCGACTGGCATGGCCACCCATTGAACCTCCTTTGTACCTTCAGCTGGAAGGCCCACTCGCTCTGGTTGGTCGAGAGCATTGGCTTTATACTTGGCCCGCTGCAGCCATCTCTGGCTCCACTTGCTCCTTCCCGCCCGGATATGTTGGTGGTCCAAGATGCTGTTGTGTCCACTTCTGATTGGCCGTGACTGCTGGCTTAATCCGTGGTTTGCTGAGGCGCCCGACTGGTGACATTTGCCAGTGAGGATCAGCTACACTCACGTCGGAGATCACTAATGATAGGTTTCCAGGCTTCGCTCAGAAAGAGCCCGCCATCCCTATTTATGTTGTTGTTATTAAGCCAGATCTCCAACGCCTCGTTTATGACTGAGTCCCAGAAGGAAGAGGGCCTGGCTAGCATTGCCGTTTTATCGAACTCTATCCTGTGTTCTTTGTCTAAGGAAGGCTCGGCTTCCGCAGACTTGTCCAGTTGCATCAGCCTCAGGTGTCATTTGTGTTCGATAAGGCGCTCTTCTGATGGTCTGCCCGATATACACTTTACCGCATTCACACAGTATGGAATAAATCCCAGGTGTCCCCAGGCCTAAGTCATCTTTTACCGACTGTAGCATATCACATATCTTGGCGGCAGGCTGGAAGATACTTTTAATTCCATACCGCGCCAGGAGTCTTCCAATTTTTCCCGATGTGTTCCCTGCATATGGAAGAAAAGCAAGAGTATTTGGTGTTTCTTCTTGCTCCGTCGTTGGTCTTGGTGGCTTCTGAGTAAAGGCACACTCTATCTGCCACCAAGAATAGCCATTCTGTTCGAAGATGGTCTTAAGTTGTTTCATTTCCATCGGCAGGTGTTCGCGGTCGGAGATAGCTCTCACTCTATGTACCAGTGTTGCGCTGTGTCAGATGATTGAAGCTGGCTGCACCCAAGTAGCACTCAATGTAGGTCAGCTTGCGATATAACCTGTGTGACAAAGTACCATTGGGTTTCTGCTTTATCAGGATATCCAGGAATGGGAGGCAACCGTCCATCTATATTTCCATGGTAAAGCGAATATTAGGATGGATTCCATTGAGATGGTGGAGGAATTCTTCCAATGCTTCAATGCCATGTGGCCACACAGCAAAAGTATCATCCACATAGTGGTAGAAGCAAGAAGGGTGGCACTCTCTAGTGCCCTCTCTTCAAAATCCTCCATGTAGCGGTTTGCTACTATCGGAGAGAGTGGTGACCCCATAGCCACTTCAAACAAACTGACGGTGGCCGCGTATAAAGCCAATGCTCTCAACCAACCAGAGCGAGTGAGCCTTCCAGCTGAAGGTACAAAGGAGGTTTGATGGGCGGCCATGCCAGTCGAGGCAGAGTCAGTCAGCTGAGAACAACTACGAGATACCTGATGAAGACAGCAGAGTCAGCTGTCAAAACGTCGTGTTTTTACACCACCATCCGGCTGGACACCTGAGAAGATTTTGTTGCAATTTAATTCATTCCTTAAATCATGCAATGTTTCTTGTTGCTGAAAGATTAGGCATAAAATAATATGACTATTAGATGGAAATAGTCTTTTTATGTAAAATGTAGAATTTGATAAAAAAAATATACTTTCTTGTTTGAATTTTAAGTTTATTTTTGATAAAATATTAAAATCTATATAATTATAAATTTATTTTCCACATATGCATTCGCTTCCACAAAACATCCGCTTTTGCAAAAAATCTACATCTGTGGATGTCAATCACAGAACATCCACTAAGATGACCTCCAATACAACCCTAGTGTAGAGCTAGGGTAGCTTCCACATGGATGGTGAAGCTACCTTGCACCCCCCCCCCCCCCCCCAACGTGACTTCAAACCCCCTGGGGAGGAAAGCACACCTGCCAGAAGTCTAAACCATAAAAGGCACTTTTATAACTGCATTATAATTAAAAGTAGGCTTCCATTCAGCTTTAGCAACTCAGAAAGTGTACCACTCCCCTTCTACTTAGGTACAGGCAATGCCTACTGCTACCTCTCTACCAGCTGCATTCACAAGAGCAGAACCCATGACATAGCCGGTGCTTTTTCTAAGCAGAATCTCTGCAGTTCCAGCAGAGTTCATCGGTAGCCATTAATGGTGACTCAGGAACTGCAGCAGCTCCATGGTGATAAGGCGTGACACTATCACTACATATCTCAGATATATCTGTGTACTATAATGTAACGATAAATTGTGGGTTGGGATGTGACGTTTGTTTGCTGGGCCTGTTTCCAGCCTTATACTTGTCGTTAACCCACACAAGTTGTCGTTACTCTGCCACAGTCTTCAGAAAGCACTCTTCTGTACGTTGAACAGAGATGATAAGAATAATTTGGACCATGATGGGAACATACTGATATACTGCTAAGCACTGGGTATGATTTCTAACAGATTTGAAAGTCAATAATGGCCGCCACCCAGTGTCTGGGAAATTCAGTGTAATTACTGAAATAAAAGTTGTCACCAGAGGGATACTACAAAAGGATGTTCACCAGATTCCAAGAAATCAATTTTAAATTGTTTAATTCAAAGCACATATACCCGGGCCGGAACCAGTTCAGCATTACAATGAAAGTTTAAGACATTGAACTTCAACTTGAAGAAGGCAGGTCTGCAGTTCGAATACTTGGTGCCCTATTTAGCACACATTGGCCTAATCAGGTTTCTGCATGAATTCGACAGTCATTGCAGCTTACATTACTACTAGGCAAGATAATAGAAAATGCCCATGACCCGGCAAAAAATGCACATGGTCCAAACGTGGATCCACTACCACACGAAAACACGTTGATCTTTTATGGACATTTGGCAAATAATACTGTTTCAACATGGCTGTCTACTGTCTTGTTTGTCTTGCAGCCAATCGTACTTCCTTTCGTTCATCACAAGACCAATCATGTGTTTCTTTAACACCTTGTACACAAGAGATTGCTTTTGGTGTAGCCTGTCCACTCTTTTTTTCTCAATTTAACCCTAAAGTTCACTGTTCTGTATTTCCAGCTATCATACCCCTTATCCCCTCGACCCCTGTACCAAAACATTTCACCAAATCTACACTCTTAACATTCGGGTTACAATAACCCAAATTTCAATCAATTTCATTTTCCTGCCCTATTCTATTACTTCTCTATTAAGATTTACTATAGATTTAAAAAATGCATGTTACATGGTCAACTAACTGATCCTGCAGAAGGTAGTCCACATCTCTCCCACTGCTACAACATAGAATAAAAATGTTTTTCTTCCTCTTTTTCCAGTAGCCAGCTGCGCCTTACCTACTCTTCCATCTACATTTGACTTTCCCCACACCTCTATTCATTTGTATCCAACATGAGTGTCTTAAACCTTTATTCTGTTAACACTATTTGTTCTACAAGCTATTGCCATCTTGCAGCTACACATTTGTCTCTCACAACTTAACTTTCTGGTTCCATCAGGTAAACCTGAAGGTCCCCCTTTCAATTGCTGCCTCTTGCTGATCCTTTAATCCAGCTATAAAATTATCATATATCTAAAACAAAATCAATAACATTATGGGAGAATCTCACTAACATTCTCTTTACCATCACTGTTTATCGACTCTTGTTCCAAAGACATCTTTGAAATTGATATTTATGTTCCATTGTAAAATTGGAAGAAGTATAGGGAAATGAGTGCAGTTTATGATAAATTGTTTTTAGTTTTGAAAATCAGAGTAAGATCTTAAAATAAAAAAAATCTATTTTATTTGAAGCACCACTGTAATCTATCAGGTGACGAAGTAAACACTCAAAATATTTCATATGGTTGTACTTCCTTTTAGTATTATTATTATTATTCCATCTTCATCTCTGATAAGCCAGAAAATGGTGGGTCATTCTATAATCTCTTTTATATTATAAAATTAGAATGAGTTTAAATAATACTGATGAGCCAATAACATAAGTAGATGATCTGATTAATGCATTATATGGACAAATTCTCTGAAGTGCCAAAAAAATTCATGTGCTAGGAAGATGCCAATATCCAGATGATGGATCATGCAATGTCAGACCATGCATTTGTATTCTCATGATTCATATGAAAATGTTTTCTTATGTCATTATGGTTGCTGTACATGAATTAGCAGACTCTGAACTTGGAATGGTAGTTCACTTTTTTTTTTTTTTTTTTTTTTTTTTTTTTTTTTTTTTTTGCTTATGGCTTTACACCTTGTTGAAATCAAGGTCACTAGAGGTGAGAAAGGACTAGGAGCAAGGAACAGGAAGGAATTCAGAATGACCTTTTGAAAGACCCAACCTGGCATTGGCATTCACCTGGAGTGATTTGGAGAAACAATGGAAGACCCAAATCTGGAAGCACAGACCAGGACCTACAAGGTCTATCCCAAAAGTAGTAGGACTGATTTAAAAAAAAAAAAAAAAAAAAAAAAAAAAAGTTATTGAAGATATGTTTACAAATCCTTAATCCTCTTCGAAATAGCACCCTGGGGCAGCTACAAACTTAGAATTACGCTGCTGCCATTGGTCATACACCTTCTGGACATCAGATTCAGGGATCCTGTTGAGAGCCCTCGTTGATGCTGCTTGAACGTTCTGAATCATGTCAAACCACTGTCCCTTCAGCTGCCTTTTCATCGGTGGGAATAAAAAAAAAGTCAGTTGGAGCTAGATTTGGACTGTAGGCAGTGCTGAATCGGGCCAACAGTTGCCTTCCACATCCTCCCGTCCTCTGAAGGCTCGCATGAGCAAATCAAAGATCAAGACAATGCTGATCGCGTTTTTTTGACCGTCGTGGGGTGATTCATAAGGAGTTCGTTCCCCCTGGCAAAACTGTGAATTCAAACTTTTACTGTGAGACTGAGTGAATCGCGTCTGACCAGTCATCTCTGCCAACTGGACTCTGCATCACGACAATGCGCTGCGCCCAGGCGCGCTGTCATGAGGCAACTGTTGGCCTGATTCGACATTGCTGCACCCCACCTACAGTCCTGATCTGGCTCCATCTGACGTTTTTTACTCACAGGGATGAAAAGGCAGCTCAAGGGACAGCAGTTTGACTCAATTCAGGATGTTCAAGCAGCATCGACGAGGGCTCTCAACAGCATCCCCAATTCTGACGTCCAGAAGGCGTACAGCCAATGGCAGCAGCATATTTCAAAGTGTGTACTTGCCCAAGGGTGCTATTTCGAAGAGGATTATTGATTTGTAAACATATCTTCAATAAAAAAAATTTAAAAAAAAATCAGTCCTACTTCTTTTGGTAGAGACCTTGTATATCCTCCCAAATATACAGTTATAGCATTAGTACTCACCCACCACATGTGGTATTTCATTTCAGAAGTTGTTCATGAATTCAACATTCCTCAGGCCACAGTGTCAAGAATGTGCCATGAATATATATTTCTGGTATTACATCCTGCCACTGCAAATGCAGTGACTAATCATGTTTACTTAATGACTGTTACCTGCAACATCTGCAAGGTGTCTGTTTGACTGAAAGGCAATACTGGTAGATGAACAGCAACACGCAATGCAGGCAGCACAACAGATAAGTCTGTGAAGACAGTATAGCGAAATTTGGAATTGATGTCATATGATAGCAGAAGACACCAGTGCCTCTGACAACAAAAATAACATAAGCTGCAGCACCGAGCATGGTGGTGTAACGGTTAGCATTCTGACCTCGCATTCGGGAGGACGCCAATTTGAATCCCCGTCTGGGCATCCATGGTTTTTTCCATGGTTTCCCAAATCACTCCAGGCAAATGCCAGGATGCTTCCTTCAAAAG
Organism: Vandiemenella viatica; assembly: GCA_031002005.1. Classification (NCBI taxonomy): domain Eukaryota; kingdom Metazoa; phylum Arthropoda; class Insecta; order Orthoptera; family Morabidae; genus Vandiemenella; species Vandiemenella viatica. The sequence goes on along the minus strand of CM061920.1, from coordinate 26,989,402 downwards.
GCCATGGCCGAATTCCTTCCCATTCCTTGGCCCCATCCTTTCCCATATCTAAAGACCTCGATGTTAAGAGATATAAAGCAGTAAAAAAAAAAAAGCTGCAGTGCTTTTCCTGGATTCCTGAACATATGGGTTGAATAGTTGTGGGATCTTTAATATGTGGATGTTTTACAGATGCAGAGTTCCAGCTTTGTCACCATTTTTCCATGACATGTAAGTCAAATACATCTTGCCATACCGGATTTCTGGATTTAAGACGAGTGGGTGGTAAGTTAATTAGAACCTTGTGGATTGGGAGATCCTGTGGATGATCAGGATGGTGTAGTTTTATCCACTCATGTGGCATTGCTTCTTGGCGTCTTATTTCTGTAGGTGGTATTTTGCTGATCAGGTGCAACCAGGAGACTGGGGTGGATTTTAGGGTGCCAGTTATTACTCTCATACACTCATTCAGGTGGACGTCGATTTTTCTATTATGAGTACTATGTTGCCACACTGGAGCACAATACTCAGCAACAGGGTAAACCATGGTGAGAGCGATTGTTCGTAGTGTGTCCGCATCAGCTCCACATGAAGTGCCAGCTAGCTTCTTCATGATGTTGTTTCGTGTATTCAGTTTCTGACTTGTGTTTTCGAGGTGATTTTTGAATGTTAAGGAGCGGTCTAAGGTGATGCCAAGATACTTAGGATAAAAATTATGTTTCACCCTCTGGTGGCAGAAGTTCACTTTGAGCTGCTGATGTGCTATTTTATTGCTCAAGTGGAATGCGCATACTTCTGTTTTCATTGGGTTTGGACAAAGTCTCCACTTCCTATAATAGGTGTTCAAGGTTTGTAAGTTGTTAGAGAGAATGCTCTCACCTTCCTCTAATGTGGCAGTTTGGACGGTGATAGCTAAGTCGTCAGCGAAGCAGAATTTATTGCCAGTTGTTTCTGGCATGTCACTGGTGTACAAGTTGAAGAGCAATGGAGCTAGTACTGACCCTTGAGGTAATCCATTTTTTATTGTAAATGACTTACTTGTCTTATGTCCTATGGTGACCTCAAAATATCGGTTGGTCAGCATATTCTTCAGGAGTGATGTTAGTTTCCTGCAGGGTATATGTTTTTTTAAGTTTAAGTAGCAGTTCACCCAGCCAAACTGTATCATATGCCACTGTTAGATAGACAAAGGCTACTGATGTTTTTAACTTCTTCTGAAATCCAGCCTCAATACATGATGTCAGTGCTAATAGTTGCTCACAACAGCTCCGTTTTAGCCTGAAACCTGCCTAATATGTTGGTGTTATGATATTTATTATTCCTTGTATGCGGTTAAGGATGAGGCGTTCTAGAAGCTAATAGCAAACACTGAGTAGAGCAATAGGTCGATAGCTTGAAGCATCATCTGCTGGTTTGCCTGGTTTGAGGATCTTCAAGGTGTGAGCCATCTTAAATTCTGGGGGGACTATCCCAGTGTCCAGGATATCGCTGAAGAAGTTCTTGAGCCAAGTTCTTCCCTGCTTGCCGAGATATCTTATGATTTCTGGGAAAATGCCATCTAACCCTGCAACCTTCCACAGTTTTAGCATTTTGATGGCTTTCTCAACTTCTTCATGACTAAATGGATTAGAAAGGATAGGATTATTTCTAAGGTTGTTATCCATTTCAATCATCTCATTCTTCATCTGTTTCTTCATGGTAGGATCTATTGGGACTTTGTCAGCTCTTGTTTTGATGTGCAATGCCATTTCAGCTGGTGTAATTTCTGGCTCCTCTTTGCACAAGTTTGAGGCTGCACCCAGTTTTCTTAGGAGAGTCCATGCATTTCTACTGGAGTGAGTAAAGCTCTTCTGAGAAGTTAGCTCTTTCCATTTCTGTTTCATCCTTTAAATCAGTTTTTTAATATTCTTTTTCCTGTTTCAGGGTCACCAGTTTTTTGATAATTTTCTTATAAAGTTTGTGTAGATTTGTCCCAGCATGGAATGTATTGTTTCCTGTATCCTCGAGGGAGGTTTGGTCTAGCTGCAGCAATAACAATACCTACAAATCTCTAGTAATTTTCAATTTTGAGGGGTATCCATCACAGGTTATTATCTACCTCGGAGCTATAATTGTCCCAGTTTGCCCTCTTTAAATTTCACCTTGGTTTATGAATCGATCTGATAACTGGTATTGTGATACCAACACTAATTAGTGTGGGCCTGTGTTGGCTTCTGGGAAAATGCTGAAGGACTTTCCTTGTGTGGTCTAAAGGTTTTCTTTCATCTGTGGAAACAAAGACCAGATCAGGATTGGTGTCAGATTGCCATCTAGCAGAATGGAATGTTTGACTTTTCTATAATGATGTGCCACATTACTAGGCCAAAAATCACTTAAAATTGGTTTGAGAAATATTCTGGACAATTCAAGCGATTTATTTGGCCATTTAGATCAGCAGTTATGACTCTGAAATCAAACCTGTCTGGGACATGATTTGAAGGTCAGTTCATGCACAGCACTCTACCCAATAAACACTTTTGATGAAAGGACAGTTGTACGTAGAGTAAGCATGGTTGTAAAATTCTTTAGGGGACTTTTGATGACTTGTCAAGTCAAAGCAACATCAGATTGCCGCACTTTGGTGGGTAAAAGGGGATGCCATGCGAAAAGAGGAGGTATCCCAGACTTTTTGCACATTGGTACATAATTAATTTTTTGTAAATAAGTGGAGGGAAGAGATTTTAAAGCAGTTCATTTATTGGAAAGGGTGATGAGGGGATGTACCAGGGAAGTTAGGAAATTTGGTTACAAAACCTTGGTCAGACCACTGCTTGAATATGGTGGTGTAGTACAGGATCCATATTATGGGTATCAAATTCTGGAGTTGGAGAGGGTACACAAGAGTAGCCAGATTTGTTTGCAGAAATTACTGGAGAATGTAATCATGTAATCAGTAATTGATATGAGACTGTCCATTAATTATGTGCAGTTTTTTTCCTTATATCTGGAAACCTGCCCCCCCCCCCCCACCCTTTTCACTTCAAGAAAGATCTATCTTATAATTTTTGTTTTTTAAAAAATATAAAATACAGATAGATTTACAGACATAATCAGAAGATGCAGATTATAATTCTACAGACATTTATTCTGAATGAACAGAGAGGATCTTTTATGTGTTAAATGCCTGAATCAGAAAAATCAATACATTCCATGAAACAGAAGAGGACTTAAATCTTGTATGGGTCAGTAAGGAAATTACACAGAAAAGGGGACATTTCAGGGACAAAATTATGAACGAAAAATGCAGAACAGGAACACATTGAACATATAATGAGGTTTTGGCAAGAGAAAAGGAAGAAGACAAATAAATAAAAAATAAAAAATCAACTGAATAATCATGAAAAATTTGAATTTAAACATTGTCCTCAAGGGCAATAATAACTAATAATAATAAATTTATTTGATATGTTCATGTATTCTGCTTCATTTCATTAAATATTTAAGTGTTAATACTTAAGTCTTTTATGTACTATATTATTTCTATGAAATAAGAGGAAAAAAAGGATCTAAAAAGTTGATGTGAGATTTTTATTGAACCCCCCTCTGCTCCCTTTAATTGGGATTTGGTGAAATTTTGCCAGGCCTACATCCCCCCCCCCTCCTATTTTATGCTCAAGTAATTAATGGATGCCCCTTATAATAAAGGAGACTGGTTGAGAATCATCGGAAGACAGAAGGTATGTGAAGAGAGTGTTTGAATTGTTTAAAGGTTATAATCACAATAATATGTGCATTAGCAGAAGGATTAGGAGTTGTACATGGAAGGGAAGAGATGACCAAAACATAAGCTGGCACTTGAATTCAGGCGAAAGGGAGAAAATAACAATGGAAATAATGGACCGCTTACCAAAAACACCGAATCTGTGTTAAGTTGCAATTCATACAGGGCAGGGGGTAGGAAGGTGGTGAAAAATCATGACTTTGGTGTAAGGATATTGCCACAGGGACCTATTGGCTCCTTCCCAATTGAAATTAAATTAAACCTATAGAGACAGGATGATGTATCCTGTTCATAAGGACCCTAACTTTCAGGTAGCAGTCGCTTGACAAAGGAAACAGAGTATTGGGTCACTGGAATGGCATTTCCTATCACCAGATTCACTTTGCTAATTTCCCAATTTTTCAAATTTTTAATGGATGAGCTGAAATTTCATATATATTCATTCATTTTGTATTTTGATTTTGCAGTCATCTTGCCTTCTCCTTTGGTAGGGTATGAGTTAGCAACACCCTCGATTCCTATCCCAACCCGTATAGCATTTTTATAGTAACAGATCAGATATGTTTGCTTTGATCCAATATGAGAACAGTCACGAAAAAATGCAACAGTCCATATAATTTTTGCAAACCAATAATGTTACCAGCAACTAATTAGTTACTTATCATTAGTATTTCTAGTGTTAATTACAAATAAGAAAAGAAAGGGAAATTAACCCACCACATACCAAAGTGGATGGATGCGATGAGAGAACAGTAATGCTGACAAACAACTATACAATATTTCGGCATCTGCCTTGCTCACAAATAGAAAAACGGGACATTAGGCTCGGAACGTGTGTGCACAACGAACGTTACCTAATGACTAACCGTGTAGTGGTGGAGGGGGGGGGGGACAGCTAAGGAGTAGACTATCAATATCGGTATGCAATGTCTGAGATAATATATTTAATATATTGGCAGCCGATGGTAAAATGAGCACCTGTAGTAATGGTACGGTATATACAGAGGGGGGGGGGGGGGGAATGGCGGAAAAAAAGAAAGGTAGTGATGGGTTAATTCCCAGCTAGCGTACCAGAATATCCTGGATACGAGACACCCACCTGGACTTAACCACCGTTAAAATCCAATTAACCCATCACTACCTTTCTTTTTTTCCGCCAATTCCCCCCCCCCCGCCATGTTTATACTGTACCATTGCTACATTTGCTCATTTTACCATTGCCTGCCAATATATTAAATATATTATCTCAGACATTGCATACCGATATCGATAGTCTACTCCTTAATTGTCCCCCCCCCCCTCCACCACTACACGGTTAGTCATTAGGTAACGTTCGTTGTGCACACACGTTCCAAGCCTAATGGCCCATTTTTCTATTTGTGAGCAAGGCAGATGCCGAAATATTGTGTAGTTGTTTGTCAGCATTAGTGTTCTCTCATCGCATCCGTCCACTTTGGTATGTGGTAGGTTAACTTCCCTTTCTTTTCTTATTTATATCGCCTTGAAGCCGCTTCCATTTTCCTTAGTTGCATCATTAGTGTTAATTACAAATACATAACATCCCATATTGGGTACTGTATATGAATGCAGGTTCAAATACTTTAAATAGATGCTGTATTTGTAAACAGTTTCTACAGCAAAAAAAAGGAAAACGACATTTTTGTGATTGCATTGACCTTACCATTCAGTATCCAAAAAATATAAAATATATCCTCTGTCATATTTTGTTATCAAATTCCAAGAAGAAAAGTGTTTCATAGAACAAAAAGATTGTGGATGATATTTATTTGTAGTATTATAGTTCTGTGTTTTAGCAATGAGAATGAAGTGTTTATTACTTTGCAGTACGATTTATAATGTTATTTATTTATTAATAATGTTGTAATTATGAAAAACTATAATAATTTACTAATTAATAAATTGTATTTATGGACATTATATTATTTATAAATCATATCTTAGTTTAATATTAATGTAATTATTATTAATAATAAGATTTTTGTATAAAATAGCTTACATTTTTATTTCCCGGCAGTTTATCATAACTCTATTACAATTCAAGATAATATATAAGAATTTTGTTGTTATTACTGCTTATGCCAAGTATGCAGCTCGATATACATCATGTTTGACGTCGTATTCCTCTTCTTGTCGCTCAACTTGAATTTCTAATTCATTATCATCATCATCATCCATACAAGGATTTTAGGTACATGTTTACTTTCTTTATCCAGATCATCTGGTTATAATGAAGCATTAAGGCATGTTTGTCCATTACACTCACCACAAACTGAGGATCATTGCTACTCTACTTTTGTGCATCCGCAATTTTAACCACAGTCTTCATTGCAATTACAACTTCATTTTGCAAAAGCCACCCCCACTCCTTGGGTTCTTAATCATTCCCTAACCAAGTTTGGATCTGATAGTAGACATGATTGATGTGTTGTCGAGTTGCTGCACTTGTAGGTGGAAGAGTGGATAACTGGACCGGTTTGTTGAATCTAGCTAATTTGATAAATTGTGTACATTGAAAATCGTCTATGCTGTATTCTGATTTTGGAGCATTATACATTGCTAAAAAAGACACTTACTCCATTTTCAAACAACATTTCTAGAGGACAATTGTCTTGCTGAAAAACATGAGCTGATTGATGCAAATCGGAATGTTTCTCCAACATTTTAATAACTGATATTTTTCCGTTTTTAAAAGTACATATGTTATGTCACATCCACTAAAGACATGCAAAAATAATTTGTTTCTTAGAACAAGGATATTTGTCAAAGCTTTTAGTTGAATATATTTGTGTTTCCACATTATCCTTACCATTTTTTTTAAAGTTTTGCTGATGTGATTGAGTACGTTATTAGATTTTTCATGGTTTAATTAATATGATAAATAACCAGTCCACCATACAGTTCACTTTAAACTTGTTTTTATTTGCAAATAAAACATGACGTCAAAGATACTGGTTACATGCATACATACATACAATCCAGAGATTCCATACAACATTCCTTCCACAGACAATAAAGTCCTTTGCTGTCATATACTGATTCTGTAAAAACTGTTTCTCTGTCTCGGATGATCGCTTTATGTATACTCCATCGACATTTATAGAATTCAAAGGATTCTGACAGATATTTCTCAAACATTAACAATACTTAAATAATTGAAACATATTAAAAACAATCAGAATTAATTCATAATCATTTATCATCATTAAAAAAAGGTCAGAAATGGAAATTAAACATACTTAAAGACAAAATTATCTACAGAAATCATTTTAAACTATAGCAAACTGTCCTTTAGACATCTTAACTTGCCTTAATACCTACAATTATTAACATTTAAGTAATTCTCTTGTACAATTCTGTCCTTAGACATATTAAATGGCCTCTAAATAATTGTTTTTCATAAAAGTCTATATACATTGATTTACAGTTAATTGAAAAACAAACATACCAGATCATATTCGACCAAACTCTAGCTAACTACAAATTATTCATAAAATACAATTCCATTTAATTTTAAGTTTGAGGGCTGTTACAATGTCCTATTAAATGAACTAGAATATTGATATCTTCTCCTATGATGTAAACAGTGTAGATTCTGTAATGGCTGTTTTAAACATCAGCATCATCTCTGGATTATTTTGTAGCGATGTTAACAGTTTTTAATTCTTAATAAACATTTCAATAAAGTTATTCATTACATCAGTACAAAAAAAAAAAAATTCTTGGTTGATTGGCACAATCATGGTTTCATCCAAAAAACACTTCATAAGAACTTGAAAGGCCTACAGTTCTTTTTACTTTAAAACTTGAATCACAATAGCTTTACGGTAGAAACTGTTGGTAGACAAAAATATAATAAAAATGCATTTAAACTATTTTATTTAAATATCTTATTAATATTATTAAATAAATGTATGATAGTCATGAATTATATAATATCCATAAATACAATTTATTAATTAGTAAATAACTACAGTTTTTCAAAATTACAACATTATTAATAAATAATTAACATTATAAATCATATTGTCTATTGGAATCTACAGCTAATGTACCGCACATAGCGCTATCGTCCATGCGGCTAAGTGTTCTCCACTCGCCACACTCTATCTCAAGAAGGTTTAAATCTATGAAATATTGTCTATGACAAAATTTATAGAGAATTTTATGCTCTAAAACTTTTATAATAATTCAAAATAACATTTAGAGTAAAGGAAGTGAGATATGTGTAAAAAAAAAAACATTTATTTTTTGTGATCTTTGACCTTGAATTTCTTGACTAGCATACACAAGATTATATGAGAATTTTGAGCCAACTTATGAAATGTCAAAACAAAGGTTTATGCAAATTTTCAGTTTGTTATCTCTCATTCTGAGGTTTGTCCCTTTTTTCACCTTATTTGACTGGATTATTATAGACGTTAGAGACATTTCAATGTTCATCATGAAAATAAGTTTTTGCTGCCTAGGTATTATAATACAGAGATTTTGACTAGGATCAGTTTTGATGATTATAATTGTAACTACATACTGTAAAAATTTCAAGCTGATTGGAAGTGATCCACTTCCAAGAATCCTGTGAGAATCTAGAATTTCCAGTTTCACAAGCTGGGGTTACAAAAAGGCACCCCAGGAGTAGGGTTCGCGTCACTTCATTTAAATCACTTGGGCAGTCACCATGTCAGGTTGGCCAGTGTTTTGGGAGCCATCTTACCATCTTAGAAATTTTTGGAAGCGTGTGTCTTAGTAGCAAAATTCTCTTGTAACTGTTATCAGTTAGTGGTTCATGGGAGTTGGCCTGACTTGATTCACTTATCTGTACCTTCAACATTTATTTTGGAAAAGAATATCTGATGCCAATTAATTGTTTAACAAACTTGTAAATTTTTTATGAAGAATAATGGGAATGTTAAATTTATTTGAGAAGACAGTGAACTTTATTATTCATCACCTTCCTTTTGTAATTGAGATTATCAAATTAGATGGCAACCGAGATAGTTAACTAGCAATCTATTCTCCTTAGGCCACATTATGATCACATTTCATGACTAGGCTATTATGCATAACCCTAACAGTCAGTTTTCTTTTAACAACAAGATTCTTAGGAATTTAAATTTTATGCATCATTTTCAACATACTGCATAATACTGGTTTTCAGATCGACAATATGGCTTTAGGCAAGGTTATTCATGTGAATCTCAGATGGTGGGCTATATGCAAGATATTTCAGATGAATTGTACAAGGGAAGCCAAGTTGATAGTGTGCACTAGATCTTTCTAAGGCATTTGACAGAGTGAGCCATAAAATGGTTTTAAATAAACTGAAATCAAATGGACTGGATAAAAAAGTTACTTGTTGGGTAGAAGGAATTCTTAAAAGCCAAAAAGCAAAGTGTTAAAGTAGGAAATACATTATCAAAAGGGATGGAAGTAAATATGGGAGTGCCACAGGGTAGTGTATTGGGACCATTGTTGTTCATAATTCTAATGAATGGCTGTATTGATGGATTATGGTCAGAGTCAAGATATTTTGCAGATGATATAATGGTATACAATAGGTCCAAAACAGGTGAAGACTGTGAACAGCTGCAGTGTGAAATGGACAGAATATCCAAATGGGTTGGTCAGCATGTAGTGAAGATAAATGCTAAGAAAAGTCAGTTTATTAGGTACGCAGATGAAAAACAAAAGGTTAATTATGATTATAGGGTGGGGTCTGAATTTATTGTTGAAAGCTTGAAGTGTACATATCTTGGCTTAACGTTTGATAACAAACTCAATTGGGCAGAGCACATTGGGCAGGTGGTAGGAAAAGGTTACAAAATCCTTTATTTACTGGAGAGAATGATGAGAGGATGTACCAGAGAAGTTGCGAGTCAGGTTACAAAACATTAGTCAGACCACTGGTTGAATATAGTGGTGTAGTTTTGGACCCACATTTTGGTTATAAAATACAGGAGTAGGAAGGTGTGCAAAGACAGGAGCTAGATTTGTTGTGTAAATTATCGCAGGACCCAGTCAGTAACTGATATGATAAGGGAGCTGGGTTGGGACTCATTGGAGGAAAGGAGGAAGGTGAAGAGTGCTGGGAATGTACAGGGTGATGGAGCTTGGAGGGATATTGGTCAAAGAATTGGAAATAGTGCATGGAAGGGGAAAGGCGACCTTGACCACAAGCTTGCGCTCAATTTCATTCATAAGGGAGTGGGAAAATCTTCTTTTGTTAATAGGGGTGTCAGGAATTGGAACAAATTACCAAGTGCAATGATGAATAATTTCCCAAAAATGTTTAAGGAATTTAGAATTAAAATTTGTAAATCATAATAGTAAATGGAGAAGAAATTTAACATTCCAATTATAAAAGAATTTTTTTAAAAAATATGTATATAAAACAGGATTAAATGGAATGACGAGGGGAATTGTCACCAGAGTGTTAGCTCCATCGCAATTAAAAATAAATTATAATAATAATAAAATCAAAAAATTGCATGCTCTGTTGAAACACCTTCCCTAAAATCAAACTGCTATTTACTGAGCTGGTGATTATTACAGATGTGCGCAAACACCATCTAAGCAATACTCTTTTGAAGCACTTTGAATGTTGACAGGTTTTTAATATGAAATATAAGGCTGCATTAAAAAGGTTAAGTTTTCTGAAAAAATAAAACAGTGACCCATCAAGGTAAAAAAAAGCAGAATGAGCCTGGTATGTCTAATGTTAACATAAAGTTAAATGTATACAGCATAGTATAATACAAACAAATGTTATTTTGATTGAGACAGGAGACCTACCATGCACCGGAGGACTGGAAATATACTACATCAGTATTAGTTCAGAAAGTGGAAGGGACAAATAATGTTGTGTCCTTCAGTACAAGCCCATATTAAGTCAATGTAGGTTGTTAAATAAATAAATACTATTGAATCTAAGAAAAATGTTCAATGTTTTTGGTGTTTAGGTTTCTGCGGCGCCTTGAACAGAGCCTCAAGAGGCGAGAATTGCTGGTGAGTCCTTCAGACAGCCTGGATGAAGATGAGCCACCACTGCTACACAAGAGCAGCAGCTATGGCCAGTTGCAGGCCTCTGGACAAGGACACCACCGTAATCGCCGACTGCGGCGGCATGGTGGACTGCTCGTACCACAGCTGCGTGTCACTAGTGCTAGTGGGGGCCACAGCAATTAAAATGATTGAGTGTTGCAGGCATGACTTCTGATTAACCTACCATCATAGCCTGTTGTGTCAAAGGAGTCAGTTCATGCTATATTTGCACGTCAGGTGAACCTGCCCTATGGACATGAAGTACTTGTTAGTCTTCCGGTCAAATGTGTAATAGTCACTTACATGGTTAAGGGTGGTAATCACTTTTCTGGACTTACAGAAGAACAACTCAGTAAAGATTTAAGAAGATAGTTGATAAACTCATGGAATTAATTAATGTTTAGGATAAACTGTTACCTCAAGTGGTAGTTAATTCTGGCAATATAAGACATCTCTGAACATACTGCTTGTTTGTTATTAACAATATACTGAAAAACTAAAACTGATATTTTTTAAAGTTTCCTTTTAATTTTTAGATTTTTTTAAAAATTTTTATTCCACCCCCCTCCCCCCCCATCCTTACACGATAAAAACAAGGTTTATAAAATAAAGAAGCTATATTGATTGTGTGTCCATTAAGTAAAATAGTTTGAAACAATTTTACTACTGGCAATAAGTGTAATACAAAAGCCACTACTTCAGTTAATAGCTGCCACTTCTAAAATATAATATCTGTTAGCTAATACTATTGTAGAAGTAGAATATTCCTGACTACAATTAATTTTGTGACCCCATTTGTAAGAATTAAGATATGTAGCATACTTTAATCCCTTGAGATAAGATTCAAACCACTCTCTTCTTTTTCAACAACAAAAAATATATATCTATCTATAGCAATACATAGTGATTATCAGTCACATAATAGTAAATTATTTTTTTCTATGAGAAAATTTATTTTCATATTGTTTATTTGCAAAGTAATATGTAATATTGTATCCACAAAATATAAATTCTAAATTATGTTACTAATATTTATAGTCAACCTGTGGATCTCATTCTTAATGACTGTATACTTAATGTTCATTATTGTGTGGAGAGCTAAGGTTTGATAAGCTGTTAATTTAAAGAAAAATCACATGTTCCTATATTTATAAGAATTGAGCTTTGTGCCTATAGTCATTCTTTTGTTTTTGTCTTTCTGTGCACTGTCATGCAAATGAAGTATTTATGGTCAGTTTAAAATTCTTTACTGAGCAGGAAAGTTGTGGACCAAGTATTTTGAGTTTTTGATGTATTCTATGATAAAGCAATTTTAAACACTAGACTTATTAGTTGTATCAAATCAACATTTTTACCACAGCTCTGAGTGAGCTGTTGGGTTACTTCTTCAGAAATTTTTTTATGACCAAAAAAGGTCTGTACTGCTGCTGGAAAATGCATATCTATTTCAAAAAGAATTTTACAAATAAATTAACAATTTCAATGTTTTTCATGCTACCCATAGAAAAGCAAGAAAATTTAACTCTATACTTTTGCACATTTCCATTTTGTACCAAAGCTGAATTTTCTCTCTGTACTGTGATCTGAATGAATTTTCTTGCTCAGTTATATTGTTTCACAGAGATGCTCTGAAATGAAGTTTTTGTTCAGTGTGAAATGTGAAAGTTTATTGAAAACATTTTCTAAACATTATATTTAATTTGATGTGTAATATTTCTCCCATTGTGAAAAGCAACAATATGGTCCCTGATGTCGTGTCGGACTGAACAAGGGGTGACTTATGATCAAATCAAGATTCAATATAAAATTCACATTATCATTTCATTTTTTTTCTATAATAGGTAAAAGAATTCATTACTTAAAAAGCTACCAAACTTAATGCACCTCTTCTAAGAAACTGTGCCAAGTGGATGTTATGTTAAATTTGTTACAACAGTTGCAGTATATTTGAAAATCATACCACAAGAATGAGAAAAGAAAAATATAGACATCTTTCTACATTTTCAGATTACAGTTACCAATGAAAAATATGTCTAGTGTTTTGATTAGTGTTTAAATAAATGACTTCAGTATCTATTCCCTCTTTCTGAAAAAAAAAAAGTATTTTGTAATTTGAAGCAAATTCATGACATACTATTCCACTATTTCTTCAATTTCTGTAAAATAATAATAACAATAAATGAATAAATCATCCTACCAGCATGAAGTTAAATTCAGATAGAGTAATAATAAGTGACTATTTACCTGCTCTAAAAATATGGTACATGTTGCAGAATTTAATAATAACTGCAAATGATTTTTCTGCTAGTATTAGCTCATTATGAAGTATTACAGTTTGCAATTTTATGTCACAAAATAATTCAAAATAAAAAGGAGATAGTTGCTATTTAAAGTGGTGGCGGATGAAATTTCACTTTTGAAACTGATATAAACTGTAATAATTTAAACATTACAAAATCCTAATTCATTAATTTCATTAGAAGGAACAATCTTTTGCAGTGGAATAATATAGTGTTCAGAAGTAAGCCATCATTCACAACAACTGACAGCTTGAAAGCACCAAATTATAAAATATTACACACACATATGACACCCAAAATTTTTGTTCCTGGCACCACCGAAACAAATTTGAGAAGGCACATAATCATTTGAAGGTGTACAAAAGCTATTTTTATACGTCATTTAGCCCGTACAATGCTGTCTTTAATACAACACATTGATTGTTAATCTGCACTCACATGTTCAGTCAGGCAGATGGTTAAGTAATATCAAAGTTAATGTAAAAACAAACTGTTGCAGAAACTGGTTCATGGCAAAAATTATCCTAAAATGAGGTGACAGCCGCAGCCAGGTCAATCTTGCCATTCCATTTTCATGATATATTTACTTCAATTTCAGTTTGAATAAAAAATATATTTGTATGAAATATATTTATATTATTTCCTATATTGAAACTGTTGATATGCTGTCATAGTGATAAGTAACATTTTGAATAATTCTTATTGTTACAAAGAACATTGTTATTATTTATTTAAATAATCTAACAATTACATGCTAATATCAGAATTTTAACAAGATAATATAAATTAATGTTTGATTTTTTAATGCTTGTTCATACTTTGGCATATACTCATAAATTGATCTAAACAGGCTCTAATTTGTATTATTATTTAGCAATCATAAACTGATATGCTATTTTTATGAAACATGTACAAAGCCAGTTCATGTAATAATAGATTCTTAGTAGGTTAAAGAATGTTTGAACTTACTGTAGTACGTACTGTTATTTGTTAAGCACAGAATGTGTGAAGCATCCAGTGTTAATCTATAATATAATTACGGGTAGCAAAATGTTGGTAATGAAGTTTACATGGAGATTAGTTACATTGTGGGGAAAGAAACTATACCTACAGTTTTAGACCAATGAATGACAATGACATCTGGTTTTATTCGTAATGACTACTGAACAATCATTTAGCAGGTGCTGATTTTTTTTAAAAATAAAAATAAAAAAAGGTCTGTGATAAAAAGCACAACATGGCTATAGACTATGTCCAACCCTATGGACACAAAATTTATTTAAAATAGTGACAGTAATACAACAAACTGCCTTGATTACTTGTTTGTTATGCATTGGCAAAACTATATATAGCTCCTGAAAGAAAATAATCTCTAAGAACATTAAAAGCAAAAAATATTTGCCTCAAATCCTAAATATTTAATGAGAAAGATGCACCATGCTACAATATGGACATATGTTGGAGTGATTCAGTGATTTGCTTAAAACACTATTGCAGCAATACTTCTGTGTGAGAAGATTTTTGAGAATTTTTGTAAATTAATATACAAATATATTTATTGTATCAACGAAAACCATTTAAAAATGTTCAGCACACAATTAATTTTACAACAATTTCATAAACTTGTCTTCTTGTTATTTACATCAAACAAAAATAATACTATTTACAAATATAATGAGTCATTTCAGTTCTCATTGTTGATACAGTAGTAATATTTACAACAGTACATAAAATGTTTTGTGCATATGTGGATTTTTATGTATTCATTTGCACTGACAAAGAATTCTGTACTTTGTTGAGAATTGAAATTGCTTCTTTAAAAGAAAATATTATGTAATCATTTTTTATTCTCATGTTACATCTTTTCAACTTGCAGGTTTTATAGAAATAAAAAAAAGTAAACCATTTAACTCATTTATTTTCCTGAATAATCAGAATTATTTATACATTTTTAAATTAGAAATTCTTAATTTCACAAACATTTTTTTTTTTTTAATTTTATTTTACATTGGCAAGGACACCACACAAAATACTGATGATAACAATGGAGTGAAAGAACTGCCGCAAGGCGATATAAGGAAAGATAAATTATATCCAACACTCAACAAAGTTGAAGGGAGGAGGGTAGCAGTATTTTAAAAAAAAAAAAAAAAAAAAAAAAAAAAAAAAAAAAAAAAACCAACAACAACGGAGTTTTTATCAACTCTTTATCAAGTGTTATCAAGTGTAAAGAAACATGTGGCTGATCTTGCACTAGCCTCGCAGACAACACAGCCACAGGCAGAATGAAATTACCATTGGAGGTTGTGGGGAAGGCAACAATAATGTAATTACAACGATAACATAATCACAACTATTAATCACAAGAAAGAAAAATGGGACATTTAAAAGGAGAAGTTGTAGGGTTACGTATTGCAAATGCAACCCTAATACTGGTGAAACCTACACCATCATTGGCCATGCCACCACCCATCTCATATACCAGCTCACCTGCCTCCACTGATCAGCCTTACCTTGAATTCACTATCCATCAAAATTAATGGCCGCAGACAAACAGTTCACTCCCAAAACCTAGACCTTCCTGTTGCTCACCATGCCAGCACTCACAACATGCATGACCGCAATAACTACTTTACAGTCAGAGCCATGAGAGTACTTCCAGATACCATTTCCCAATCTGAACTCTGCAGATGGGAACTGGCCTATCAATACATCCTGCAAACAACCCCTGGCCTCAATTTCGAATAACTTCCATCCTCACACTGTTATACCCATCACTGGTCAGTACAATACATATATAGGAGAGAGACCTTATTTCAAAATTTATCATTGATTATTTTTATTATCATTATTATTTTTCCTTTTAAATGTCCCATTTTCGTTTCTTGTGATTAATACTTGTAATTATAATATTGCTGTTCCCCCCACCACCTCCAATGGTCAGTAACATTCTGTGTGTTGCTGTATTGGCCACAGTGCTTGCATGAGCTTAACCACATGTTCCATTCCACTTGATAAAGGGTTAACCCTGAAACATTGTTTTATATATATATATATATATTAGTTCATGTTGCTGCTGCATTCCTCCCGTCAGCTTTGGTGAGTATTAGATATAATTTATCTTTCCTTTCCACACAGATAATTTTCAGTTATATCAAGAGATAATAAATAATAATTCTGTTTGGTTCGATGACTTTGTGACAGGGTTTCTACTGGCTGTGCATTCCGCCCCTGTCATAGCCGTCTTAACCTAACCCAGCTATCCTACCAGGTACAGGGGAACTACAGTTTAATGTGGAATCCGAACCACAGAAAAGTTCTGGTGTACTTCACATTATACAGCAAGGTGTGCCTGAGGTGAAGGTCAGGTTAAGTGCCTATGAAAATCAACACCCAGACAGGTATTCGAACTGGGGACCTTTTGATTTCCAGTCAGATGCCTTACCCACTGAGCCACCAGACCACTCATATTAAGAGATAAAATGGACTAGCATATTACGAATATTTTACTCCTTAATGCTCAACATCTTTCATTTAAAATTAAAAAACTGGTTTTCACATTTTATGCATCACATCACAATCAAACTAATACCAAATTTTTAAAGTTTTTAGCTAGAAATTACATTTATATTTTTATGCAATTTAGTGCCGTAGTAAAACCATATCTGCCCTACATTTCCTTATCGAAAAATAAGATGTGATCAAACACAGGCAAAAATTAATATAAAACATTTTTCTCTGTACATAAGTATGGTAGTATTTAAGGGGATACAGTCGCGAAGGACCTTCCATAAGAAATCAATGTTAAAACAAGCAAACTTCAGGTACACTTTCTGAAGAAACTAATGGAGATACAGGCCTGAAACTTTCGCAGTATACAGATAAAACCTCATCTGCAAATCACATAAAGATTTGTTAATATATTTTATATAGTTTATACGTAATGATTTTTTGTTCTAAAAGACAAAAAAATATAACTTTTTATAAATACCTTGGACCTTGTTAGTTTGTTCTTATTGTTATGACAGGTCCCTTTTTTTTTATCTTATTAATCATCATTTTATTTACAAGAGATGCTGAAAGTCTGATGTCTTTATCAGTCTTAGTTTTTGAGAAAAGTGTACCAAAAGATCAAAAAATATAGTTTTGAGAAAAATCTGTACTAAACGTTTTACATACGAGAAACTAATGTACATTACAATACAGACACACTATTACCAAGCATCACAAAAAAATTAATAACTCCGAATCTAATCGTCAAATTTGCATGAAACAAATGGCATTTTGTAGCTAAATAATTGGAGCATTGAACAAGTCTAAAAATAAAAAAATCGATTTTTTTGATCCTGTTCGCGACTGTGTCCCCTTAAATCTAGATGAATTTATCTCATATTTATGCTTCTGAGCACCTTAATTGCTTTTGATATATTAAGACATATTTTAACATATGGTTACAGATATCATCTTAAAATACAATGGAATTCTCAGAAAGGAAACAGTGTTTATCACAGAAACCCAGTTCTAAAATGAACAGCATATCCAACAGTGATACAAAACAGCTTAAAATTTGTAAAACTGTGACTAAATTAAAAAAAAAAAAAACAGAAATACATCACATCATATAATGCTTTCCCAATGAATAGATAATGAAAATTAGAAAAAAAAACATTTGTAATGTTTCTTTTTTTATCACATACATTTTTTCCAGGTAAGAATATAGGGAAAGTATCATATATTTAAAAAGAAAAGATTGCTTACAAGAAACTGATTAACCTTAAGAAGTAAGCAACATATATCATTTTTCATTTTGTCTTATATCTATTCATTCTATCACAATGAACGTACATTTCACAACTTTGATCTTTGGGCTAAAATGTTCTGCTCCAGTTCTGATTTCCCTTCATGTAGTCTGGAAATAGTCAAACGAATTACACAGTTTATTATATATTTTTATTTATTTGGTGGGACAGATAATTTTCCATCCCAAACCATTTAAAAAATATAATAAAATTTATAAAGCTGGTTTTGGCTGCTCATTATTTATTTTAATTCACATTCTGGAAGAATGTTGCTGTACATATAAGGGAACTTTACTAGAATGTTTTAACAATTCTGTAAAAGTTAATCAAAACCATGCATATATCAATGAAAAGATAGCAACTATTTAGACATTAATAGCAGCTAAAAAAGGGTTACTAGTTAGTGACAGTAAAAAGGCTGCTGGACAATGAAAATAAAGAAGGATAGGGAAACCAAACTCATTTTCCTTGTTTTAAATAAAGTAATAGATATATTCAATGCATAACAGAGATAAACAGTCCACACCCACAACTTGTACCTTCCAATAACAGAAAATGCCAATAGCCATGACTTCAACAACCTCTATGACTGCTATACTGTGAGAGCAATCACAGTTTTTCCTGACAGCACCACTGCATCAGAACTCCGGAGATTGAAACTAGCATACCAGAATATCATGGATACCTAGCCTTAACCGCCAATAAAATCCTCCCACTTAACCCATTACTTTTTAATTTAATTATTTTTTGCTTTGTACTTACATATTTAAACTTGTAATAATATTTCACATCAGTACTAGATATTGTAAGCTACCTTAAAATTTTGTAAATTTTTATAATGAAGTTTGTTTGCATTAAAACGGGCATAGGTGAAACACCCAATACAGCAACCTTAGAACCATTTATGCAGCTAACTAAAGCCACAAAGTAAACTAAACAGTTAAGACAGATAATAGATCAACTTTAAATAGTAAATCTCAGTTCAAAATTTACCTAAACAGCTGTAGTAGGACATAACACATCTGTAGTATATGCAATATTTTCTTATGATATAATTTAACTATAATCCAATACTTTTCTTCATTTTGAAGGATATTGATAATAATAAACAGTCTAAAGACAATAAATGTTACTATAAAGAATTCATACTGAAAGGTTTAAAAGTCATTAAAAGCCGGTACAGAATTTTATGCACGCTAAAAAAATAAAAAAATAAAAATAAAAAAATACAAAAAAATCAGATGTTAGAAAGGATACAAGAAGTCAACTATAGCAGGAAAATAACTTATTTTTTGTTTATTCAAGATACTAAAGTTTTGTAAATTTCTAAACAGTTTGAAGATTGTTTTTAAATATCTATATATATATAAAGTTGAATGTATGTATGTATGTTTGTTTGTTTGTTCTTCAAACAAATCCACAGTTTTCATCCAATCTTGATGAAACTTTGCACACTTATCCTTTGGAACAAGGAGAAAAATACTGTCTACATTTGGTTGAAAAATTATCTGTATAAATAATACATGTTGTCTTATAATTTCGAAACATTACTGAACGGCGATAGACAGACGCATTCGATATGGAGGTCTCTGTACTGTTCTTCCGTGTAGTGGTCAGCTAGCTCAGTGGTTAAAGTGCTTGCTTACTAATATTTGGGTCATGGTCTCTGGTTCAAATCCCCATGGAGACTAAGATTTTTAGAAATTGTTTTTGATCGTAACAGTCATACCTGGGCCGTCGGTTATTCGGATTGAATGTTAAACTGTAGATATCACAAAGTTAGGGGTGCAATGCGAGGCAATTCATAGGTAGTCTTGCAATGCTGTAGATGTACCCTCTCCTATTGCTGTTATTAATTTTCGAAGTTCAATAAACCTATTTTCTAGACCTAGTGACCCAACTATTTGTTCTAGCATGTTTGTTCTAATCTTCAGAAATTCTACATATATCGACGATTAATTTGGTGTCTCTCACTCCCTTCTAAAAACCTTTCATTAAAAATATATCGTCTCTCAACGTTTTCATCCCTTCTTGGTGGCCATCATTGAATTCAGATTAAATACTTTGAAATTAAATATCTTATATTGAGAGTGCATTGTTTTGATAAAACTTTCCGCCAAACTTACTTAAAAAAACTTACTTCATAAAAATAGGGTGCCTCCCAGATGTTTTTTCTTTCTTTCTTGACATTTATTTCTACCCACTCTAGACTGTATGTTTAGCTATGATGCATTAACAGCTTTCGCTTTGAAATTACTTTTAAATTACTTCCAATCAACTCAACAATCTCAAACTGCTGTCATCATCTTTTCTCACGAAGACTTTTAATCTGATGTAATTTTCTTTTGACTGCTCATTTTATTCTCGACTTACTATTTTTTCCTTTATTGAAAAAGTACCTTAAAACTACATAATATTTACTCTAAATTCCGTTTGAAACCATATTTTGTACTTCTAAACCAAGATTCGATACTTTCATCACTGTATCTAAATTCATTTACTATCATTCTTTCATACCTCTATGAATCTACTGGCTGTTGCGTCATCACGGGCACAAAGCGTCTCTGTTCTGATTTTAAGATTGGGCATAATTTCCTTCAGAAAATTCGTACGACATTGTGACTACTACCAATATGATTGTTACATTCTCTTCTACACCTGATAGTGTTATCTTTTGGGAGAAATATTACTTTAGGTAACTTACTAAAACTGATACCAAACATTCTCCCTTCTCATTTTCTCAGTTGCCAATGAGGCCAACTACGTTACAAAATCCCCAAGGAGTCTAAACTTTTTTTTAAAAAAAATTTTGATCGTAAGAGTTATGCCTGGGCCATCAGTTATTCAGATTGAATGTTAAACTGTAGATATCACAAAGTTAGGGGTACAATGCGAGGCAATTCATAGGTAGTCTTGCAATGCTGTAGATGTACACTTTTTTATGTTATATTGACCCATCAGGGGTGATTCGTAGTCAGTGTGTGTGTTATCTGCAGTAGTAATACTATAAATGCAGAAGTAAGTCTCTGTCTTATGTTACGTTTTGACAACTAAATGCCTATACCGATATTGGTGGAATTTTACAAGAAAATCTGTAGGGAGGGGACAGGACATTTTTTTTTTTTTTTTTTTGGTATGATTAACAGTTGTAGTCATGAAATTTTGAGAACTTATCGAATAGTGACAGAGAGACAGATGTGTGTGTTAGTCTGTAATGTTATGTCGCTTGCTCATTCTATGCTTCTTACACATTATGATAGTGTACAATTTGTTAATAAATTTCGTTTAGAGAAAAATCGTATTATTTAGTATAAATGTCGATTTTCTCTGTCCTATGACATTGTGTCTGCTTAAATGTTTCTGGCACGAATTTATTTTGCCTTCTTTTTTGACATGCCTTGCAGGCGTAAACTGGCCTAAGTTGTAGCTCTAGCAGAGCACGAGCAGCTTAAGTTATTAGAACCCAAAAATCGGATGCTCATGCTGAAGAAAGAAGAAAAGTCGAAGCTGAATTAAAGCTGCCCTTAGTTAACCCCCCCCCCCCAAAAAAAATCCCCTCACATTCATTTGTTTTTAAATATGTTGGAAATTGATTCTCTTCAAGAGACAGGTTCAATGGTAGAATGATATAGTGATTGGTTTCCAGTCATATTATGCCGACTCGGTGTTGTTTGGGACCAATCCTTCGCTACCAACAACTTTTTATAATCAATTCTGGCAAAGAAATTTTTAATCCATGCGTTTGAAGTAGCGGGTATCACCTAGTAATATGATAAAGCCGGACATGTTCTCAAAGGAAAATTAACTATCTCAAGACATACATGTAAATTTATAGGGAGAAAACACTTCCAGAATATACCACAATTTTTTGTAAGGTTTTTGAGAAACATGTAGTATTGTCATAAGTGTGAAACAAATGTGTGAAGCGATATTTTGCATATGGATGACCTCGGATTACATCAGCATTCAGCATGCTTATTTCAGAAATTACTAATAAATCAAAATAGTGGGTAGAGACTAGGAAAAGAGCTTGGGAACACATAGAATCATTTAAAATATCTCTCAAAGTCATCAGGATAATATTAGCACAGTCGAAAAATTTGCATATTGCGTAGGAAGTCAGATTTGGCCACTTTACCTACAGATGGATAAACTATTGATATTTGGTATCAAAAATAGAGAATCTAATTAGAAGCTGTAAAAATTTTATTTGAACCCTCTAACTTCGAAACCGCAAAAGTTATTAACAGATTTTGTAATATCACAAAATGACCTTTTTATGGCTAATCTGTTATTGATACAGAAAATTTTTTAAGGATCAAAATTGTTAATTATGACAAAATCTAGCTACTATTAAAGTTTTAGAACTGTAGAATCAGTGTGAGCCAAAAAAAACAGAACTGTTTTGCAAAGTCGGATAAAGATGATGCAGCTTTTTCCCCAAGGTGAACTTCATCCCCGCATGGGAATACATGAAACTATATATACGAGCAACACATTCTGCATTCTCTTTTTACTGGTCGACACTCAGTGTGATAATGTGGTACGCCGGTGGAGCATGCTGCACTCAAAGCTGGTTTTGTGTGTGTGTGTGTGTGTGTGTGTGGGCATGCATGCTTAGGTCTTCCGTGATCTAATTTTGGTACCATTAAATTTTCATAATGGGGTTTGGTCTGGTCTGATTGTTTTTCAGTACTTGCAATCTGGGCCGTAGCTAGAGTTGAATTTAAGGTAGGGCAGAGGTGGTTACAGGTAGGGCGGAAGATAAAATTTTACTTGATCTAATATGGTGAATTGATTTTTTTATCGTACTTGTAATTGAGAATGAGTGAGGTACTACTTAATAGTCGAGAGGGGTGATAGATAGATAAGAACAAAATAATCATTTATTCAGGATTATATCATTTCCAAAAACATATTATATTCAATATAATAATAAAATTCCTTCCTTGGTGGAACAGCGACTGCTCCAGACCTGTCGCTTTGAGACGCCTAGCTATTAAAACATATACACAGGACTCAACCACAGAAAACTTTATATTGCTCAAACGAAGGTCAGCTGAGGCAAGATCAATTATTCGACGGTCAAAATGAGAATGCTGGAAAAGTTTTTGCTCTAGCATTTCGTATGGTATCTCTTCCCAAGAGAAGTGGATGAAGATACGTTGGTACAAGGGCGACAGGATGGTTGCTAACTGGGCCAAGACTGATAATGAAGCAGCGGAACTATTTCTATGCAAGACTGCGCCTCTGTTCGTCCCATTAAATACGGAATCTGAATCAGGAAACGATTCTAACGCTAATTCCACCAGATTGAAGGGAACCATCCTTTCTTATGTCAGAATTGATCTGTGCCTTGAAGAAGGAAGACACTGCACCAGGAATGGACAAGATCGCTTACTCCATGATTCACAACCTGCCACAAAAGGCGAAAGGGATGCTCCTACAACTGTACAATGACATGCTGGCAGCTACGTTTGTCCCAGTACAGTGGAGAAATGTTATAATTATACCTGTGGCAAAACCTAACAAGGACAAAAATAATGTTTCAACTTACCACCCTATATCTCTTCTCCCTTGTTTAGCAAAGCTGATGAGTGCAATGATAAAAAACAGAATTGAATGGCATATGGAACATCATAGGTTGCTTAGTGATCGAACGATGGGATTCTGCAAAGGGTGTAGCACTATGGACAATTTAAGTACCTTAATTACTGACATACAGCTGACTTGTTTTTAGGAGAAACTTCCTTCTTGCCACTTTTCTTGATATCAAGGAAGCCTACAATAATGTGCAGATCAACATACTTAGGGAAATAATGGAAAATATAGGACTCTCGAAAAAACTTTTGTCATGGTGTTTTCATTACCTGGCGCACAGAGTACACATTATCTCTACTTTATACGGTGACTGCTTCAGTTGACATGTACTCCAAGGTTTGCCTCCGTAAGACCCAATGAGTCCTATTCTATTTGACTTTTATACTTTGAAAGTTTGCAATGGCCTGAGAGGTTTTGTAACCTATCTTCAATACACTGATGATTTTGTGGTCTATGTTTCTCATCCTGACAAACAAAAGCAAAAAATTTGCTCGAAACTCAGGTAAATGAAGTACAAATCTATCTGAAAGATAGAGGCATAGAGCTTTCGGTAGATAAAAGTAAGTTATGTGTATTCTCACAAAGACAATGTCAGAATAATGACTTTAAAATTACAATAGGTGGATCTACTATGGAAGTAATCTCCGAAGTAAAGTTTCTGGGTATGTGGTTAGACATTAAACTCTCGTGTCGAAGACATATAGCACAACTAAAACAATCATCCATACAGCGAATAAATATCCTCAAGGCCCTAGCAGCCCTGGACTGGGTCACGGATCCCAGACTCCTGAGAAACATTATTATAGCTTAGTGAGGAGCAGACTCGAATATAGGGGATTTCTCTACGAAACTGCGTCAATTTCTACCAGTCAGAAAGTTAGACATCACCCAATCGGCAGCTTTAAGGGTTTCCTTATAACTACTTCCGTTGCTGCGACAGAGGTAGAAACAGCAACTCTTCCATTAGACCTAAGAAGAAGAAAGTGGGAATGAATTTTTGGATAAGAGTTTGTTCCACCAAACGACATCCACTAATAAGAAAAGTGCAGCTTCTGGCTCATGAGCATTCTTGGAACCTATCTAAGTATCACAAAACACCTTCACTTGTGAATTTCTTTCAAACAACAGCTCAGTGGGCCATTTAAAGTTCAGAATGACTCGTACAGTGAGGAGGAACAATGGCAACGGTCAGATCTATCCCCTCTAGTTCACATTTACCTTATGAAAGACCAATTAGTGAAAATAGATCACAGTCAGGAGGAACTGAAGTGCCTGACACTAGAATCACTGAACTCGAGATGGAAGGCGTGGCACAAAATCTTTACAGGCGGCTCAAAGGAAAAATGAAAGGCTTCCGCTGCTGCATTTGTAGACCCTGGTCGCTGCGTTCACAAAGCTTACAGGTTACCAACACAGTTTTCGACGTTCTCCTCAGAGCTTTATGCCATTCTAAAAGCACTGCAATACATTCATTCGAGAGCTCATTCAAATATAGTGATTTGTACAGATTCTAGAAGTGCCCTACAGGCAATAATGTAATTGTCAAAAGGAAGATGCCAGAACTATTTAGTTTATGACATAGCCAGGAAAATTTAGAAGTTATCGGTAGAAGGAATACAAGTGCAGTTCCAGTGGGTACCGAGCCATGTTGGGGTGTCGGGAAATGAGGCAGCGGACAGAACAGCACGTCGCCACATTACTGCTGCAGAAACAGAAAAAGTTTCGGTACCCTGCACAGACTTCAAGGCCATTGTTAAAACTGAGTGGGAGAAGAGATGGTTTGCCGACTGCCAGGGAAAGGGACTTTGGTATCGAGCCATCTGCAACAACATAGTAAGCAAGCCATGGTACGCTCAACTAGAACTGAACAGGAAAGAAATTACTTTAATGAACAGACTTAGGACAGGTCACACTTTATTACGTGACAAAAAATACGTCATGCGGTTGGTGGATTCGCCGATGTGCCCATCCTGGATTCTGTGGAGGATGTTTATGACTTCATGCTGAGCTGCAAGCAACATCAATCAGCGAGAAAACAACTACCAGAAGATGGTCTGAATATAACTGATATAACTTCTCTCATGCAATCTCTCTCAGTTCCGAGCAAGAAATCGGTCAAGATAATTTCCCTATATGTTAAATGTACTAAAGGTGTAATTTAAAATTCATTGTAATATATTGTATGAGGTTATTGGCTGTATTAGCCTTTCGCTAAAGCCATAAAATAAAAATTAAAAAAACTTGACCAACATTTCCCCAAATCACTCCAGGCGAATGCTGGGATGCTTCCTTCAAAAAGGCCATGGCCGAATTCCTTCCCGTTCCTTGTCCTCAGTCCCATCCCGCCTCTAATTACCTTACCCGTCGACGAGGCGTAAAGCAATAAGTAAAAAAAAAATACTGGACCAACATGTAAACACAGACCTGACAGTAGGAGTATCAAAGAAGAAGGAACAAAATACTGAGATCATAAAGCAGCTGTCTCTGCAAACTTTAAACACAAGGTAGGAAGGATGGAGACAAATATATATGGACGGATCAAGAGAGAACGAGGAATCCAGTACAGCAGCGTACATCTACATGGTGCAAGAAGTGCTTGGGGCGTATAGATTACCAATCCCAATGTCCATATTTTCAGCAGAGATTATAGTGATACTAAAAGCAATCGAATACATAAAGAAAGTGGATATCGTTAAGAAAGTTATTTGCTCGGATGCTTCTTTTCTAGATGTACTTTTGCCTACACTTTTGATAATTTTCGTGACTTTATACACACACACACCACACATATGTGTGTAGAGCTCAAACAACGATTAAAGAGGCGGATTGAGGTTTCTCTAAATCTGTGTACAAACGGGCCAGCAGTTTATTGAGTTTTAGCTGAATGGGACCAACTTCGCCGAGTCTTTGATGTTTTATCAATGTAGGCCTATCTCATATGGATATCCCAACTACTGTCACTTTCATTTCTGGCTAAGTCATGCTGCCCATTGTGTCAAATGAAATTGTTTTATTCAATTTTATAGCTATTGTATTCATATACACTTTTGTATACGACATTTCATTTCTTGCCTTTCTTTGCTAGTACATATAGGTTTCTGGGGCTGGAGACACGTGAGCAGGCATAGACATTTTAATTCAACAACTTTTTATATGAAACGTCAAAAGATGAATGAGTTTATTTAACGAAATTACATAAATTGCTGAAACAGGTTGAGAGCAATACACGCCTTTAAATATATAGGTCTTTTGTAATTACATCAGACTGGACTTTCTCAAACTGAATCTGATGAAGGACTAGGGCTGTTGATAAAATATCGATATATTGATATATTTTTTAAAAAATTTGATATTTATGAGTGATATTTTTAGGACGATATATCGATACTGAAATCTGGATATCGGAGTCCGATATTTTTTAAAAATAAGTTGTTATTTTCCGTTTTCTTCGTAGAATATTCCAAGTTATTATTGGAGGGAAAACGATTACCTGTGTTGCACATGCAATACATTTTCATAGATAGAATTTTAAGAAACAATTTATGATCCGAGCACATGGAGAAGCAGGGCCGCCGTAAGCGGGCGTGCAAGGCAGCATATTATGTAGCGTGCAAACCCTTTTTTTTTTTTTTTTAGCTTCGGCGACACTCGGGATGGTAACAATGGGAGCGGCAATCTCACAGGTTTTTGACTCGGTTCGGAAATTTCCAATATCCAACACTGGCTGTAGTTGGACTGGGGGCGGCATAATCGCTATTGCACGCGGACGCTCAAACAGCTAGCGGCGGGTCTGTGGAGGAGTAAAAAACGAAGGTAAAATAACTCATTCAATATTCATTAGAATTCTTGTCTGGACATTTTGAAAAGTTTTTAAAATTTGTCTTCAGTCAATGAAAAAGTATTAGCATTAAGAAACAAATCGTAATGTACCAGGTATCGGCAGGGTTGCTAGATAGCCGAAAAATCCGGGAATGTCCCGGAATTTTGTGTCTGATCTCGTGTCCAGGAATTATGTGTTACTGTCCTGGAATTTCCGTATACTAGTTTTTTTTCTCAAACTCAGTTCACCACGGTGGCCAAGCCAAGTATCCCATGCTCGCACAGAACGAATTGGACTCGAACCCGTTGTTTTACATGAGCGTGCGTTGTCGAGAAAGTATTTTGACATGAAAATTGGATGTAAGCAGGAATATTGATAAATTCTGATACACAATCTTTGCTATGGTGCAAACATTTAGTCCAAAAAAGTAAGTAGACTCAGAATAAGCTATCAACCTACAAAAAGAAATTAAATTCCGCATAAAACAATACTTGTAAAAAAAAGTGACTTGGTCACTATGCAAACTCTGATAATAGAACATCAACCTAAATAAATGCCTCTACAATGTTGCATTATTGAGCTTTTAAACTCACAAAAGACAAAATTTCACTCGATGCTCTTTCTGGATTCACAAGTCTTCGAGTAAATCATAAACAATATGCCTTTCCTTTTAGTAAAGTAGTACTATAATGGCTAAATCACAATTTAAAAAAAATATGATTTATCCGTAACGTCATGAAAAACCATTTTTTTCAGAAAATCAAAACTTGATTCAGAAAAATATCTCACAACCCTTCATCATTAAATAGCCACAAGACTTCGCCCTTTTTTAAATGATTTGTTTTTGTAACATTGTTTTTTTTTATAATAGGGTCAATATATCGATACTTTTTCTTCGATATATCGAATCCGATATAAATATTTTTTAAAATATCGATATATCGAAAATCCGATATTTTTAAAAATATCAACAGCCCTATGGAGGACTGACTTCTCCTGGAACTCCACGCTTTGGAAACGACTATTGTGAACGAAATTTGTTAACATTATGAATTTGTAGATTATTTATCTTAGCAGGAAAATTGTTCGCTAAGTAAGGACAAATTTTGAAGGGATCGTGGCGGGGCCCCCGCGACTGCGGTTCTTGCGGTAGTCTTTAACCGGCCCTGCCTGCAGGCCATAAAAGGAATCCCCAAAGGCATATGCAAAAATTACCTAGCGTTTGAGGCAGCCATGCAAATAATCAAGGCAAAAATGGAGGGAAGAAGCTTCAAACTACAATGGATCCCAGGGCACCTCGGAGTCAGTGGCGTAGCTAGGTCAACAAGGGCCCCGGTGCAAAAAAATATTTTGGGCCCTTAGGCCAGACGGGCGATCTTTTTTTTGCTGTGTGTGCTCGTAGGGCCCCCTGAACTGAGGATAGGGGCCCTTGAATTGTTCTTTAGGGGCCCCTGAGCAGCGGTTGGGGCCCCCATGAGCAGCGAGGGGCCCCTTAGACGACGGTAGAGCTAAAAAAAAAAGTCACCAGTTTGCCGTGAAGAAGGCTCGTGGGCTCTCTAAACTGCGCTTGAGGGCGCCTAGAGGTGCGCTTAGGGGCCCCTTGAGATATGCTTGGGGGCCCCCTGAGCGTGAGGGCCCCGGTGCACTGCACCGCCTAGCCCCATATTAGCTACGCCCCTGCTCGGAGTAAAAGGAAATGAAGCGGCGGATGCCATAGCACGGGCACAATTAAATGTAGCAGCTATAGAGGAGATACCCATCCCCTACACCGACTACAACCACACAAATAGCGAAGAAGGAGTGGAACTAGTGTTGCAAACTGAAAAAAAACAAAATGTTTTTTTTCAGCTTTGTGAAAAAAAAACATGAAAAAAAACCTAGCACCCGTGTTTTTTTTCTAAATTTTGTTTTTTTTCAGAAAACAATATATTTGATAAATTATAGTTTTATTTAAGGAACTTCCATTTTACAAGTGTGTTTTAAGTCTTACTGAATCATATAATGTCTCACATAATGATTCATAAGTGTATCTATATAGGTAACATAATTTTATTCATCCTCTATGTCAGTACCACATTCACTAGTATCAGCACTACCAACACTAGTTCGATCGGTGTCGGAATTTTCTGTCTCTTCTTCTGTCTCCTCTAGATCCATAACTTCAGAAATAGTTAAATTTTCTTTTACTGGTTGTTCTTGTATTGTATGCAATTTTAAATAGTGAGCAAAGTACACACTGTGCATAAAGACTGTGCTGATAATTCTGTGTTACGGTCTTTTAAGTTTGAATTAAAATCTATTATCATACAAAATAGGAGCTTTACTTCTTTTCAATCATTTGTTTACACCAACGGTTGCAAGGAAACGATTCATAATTAGGGACCGTGCACAAACTACGTGGCTCAGTCCAGAGGGAGGAGGGGTTAGCTGGAAGGCTATGCTGGACTACATGGGGAGGAGGGGGGGGGGGTTCCGAGCCAGGCCACGTAACTTTCCTTTCGTAACATTTTTCACAGTAAAAATGAGGAACTGAACTCACAACAGCATGTGAGTATTTATTCCCTCAGTTAATTATATCCGTATGTAATTTACAATAGTCTGACAAGAGAAAACAGTACAAAATGTCTTCTGGAATCAAAACGGAAGAAAGCTACGTGCTACGTGAGCGGGGGGGGAGGGGGGGGATAGAGGCAAAAGCCACGTAGGGCTACGTGGGGGAGGAGGGGGGGGGTTCACAGGAGGCCAAAATGGAGCTATGTGGTTTATGCACGCTCCCTTACTGACAATTTAATGAGTCAGTACCACTATACTCTGAGAGTTAACAAGTATACGAATATAAGGAAAGCCCAATAAGTAATAAAAAGAGGCAAAAAACTGGATAAATTTTAAATTCCTAATTTTTTAAAAAGATCTGTAGGTAATTTTGTAGGGTTGGCAGCACTATTTCAAATAGCAAGTATCAATCCAAACAATGGGGAATGGGCAACCTAGTCTCTTCGGGAAATCCCCGTTCATAAAGAAAATTTCAGTCAATTTTGCCAATATTTTCGTAATTTTTTTCCCTAGTGAACGAGAAAAATATAGTAGATTTTAAACTAAGATAAGTACTTAGAATAAACTCTAAAACAGTCATTTTAAACGATAACTGCCTTACAAATTTGAGATTTAGTAGTTGTGAAAAAAAACGCGTTCCAGAAAAAAAACATGTTTTTTTTCAAAGTTTTTTTTCATGTTTTTTTTCAAGCCAGAAAAAAAAACCGTTTTTTTACAACACTAAGTGGAACAGAAGATAGATAGAAGAAGAAACAAGCAAGAGCATCTGGTACAGAACCATAGCAGGGAAACCAGACTACAACCTATGGTACGTGCCCTTAAAAATAAACAGAAGCCAGATAACAATAAGCAGACTGAGAACAGGGTATGCACTCCTACGAGATAGAATGTACACCATGAAGATCGTGGACAGCCAGAAATGCGATGATGTATGCCACATTCTACTAAGATGCAAACAATACAGAAACATAAGGAAAGATATTCTAGAAGGTGAATTCGGACTCAAGGACATAACAGACCTAATACAAATCTTATCCATACCAAAGCTGAAAGCAATAAAAGCAATTCACAAATATGTAATACAGACTAAAAATAGAATATAAAAACAAAAAAGGTATTTAACACATGATCATGGTTGAAATAAAAAAAAATTATTTGTAGGGGTGACGGACGGGAAATGAGGCAGCAGACAGGACACGTCGTCACCTTACTGCGCCTCAAACAGAAAAAGTTTTCGTTCCCTGCACAGAGTTCAAGGCAATTGTTACCATGTAATTTAAAATCAATCGAATGTATTGTATGAGGTTATTGGCTGTATTAGCCTTTGGCTAAAGTCATAAATAAACTAAAAAAAAAAAACAGTATTTAATTCGAAATTGTTTACACGTCGCTATGGTAGCAGTAAATTAATTTTTTTCCCATCATTTCATACTATAAAGAAAAAATTTAAGTAATTAGCATATTATCTTAGTTGATAGTATCTTTTAAGGTAGGGCATTGGAATTTTAAGGTAGGGCATTGCCCCACGATGCCCCCCCTTAGCTACGGCCCTGCTTGCAATCCAAAAAACTTGGTGAAGAACTTCCAATAGCTTTCGATTGTTTTGCACTTGTAAACTTTTTCAATAATATAGTGAACTTTGGATTTGAAACAATAGCTGTGACTTTCATTTGTGATTTTAACCTAACCTTTCCTATCTTGGGATTTAAATCAAGACAGGTGGTGGCCGATATAAATCCAAGCAATCGATAATCCAGTGGTTACATATTACATGGATGGAGTGAAGGTGATAAACTGTATATCTTAACCTGGTATACCACACTTTCCCCTGACAATATCCTTGCTATATATATTCATATTACCATTGCTTGCAATATATTTTCTCAGACATTGCCAATATATCGTTCCTCTACTACATGAAGAAGATTAATACTGAACTATTGTATTTGTGTGTCTGTCTTACATGTTTCCTCTCATCGCAGCAGTCAGCTTTTGTATCTGATGGGTTAATTTCCCTTTCCTTTATTATATATAACAGATATAAAATGACTAAGATTGGCAGACCAATTAACATGTGCATTGTGCAGTCAGGAACTGTTGTAATGTTGTTTCTGGTTGTAGGTTACAAGCTGACTCCTATTCAAATGTACTGTTGATTCTAGGTATCAAAGTAGATTCTTTTATTTTTACTTTGCTGTAGGCAACCTACCATCATCTCCTGTGACCAAAGACAAACAACTATTTGGCAACATTATTGGTTAGAGTTTAAGTGCAAGGTGTATCCACACAGTTAGCCTTAACACACAGGGTAGCGTATTGGGACCATTGCTATTCACTATTGTAATGAATGATTGTGTTGATGGTTTACTATCAGAAGTTAAAAATGACATAATGCTATACAAAAGGATCAAAACAGTAGAGGACTGTCAATAGCTGCAGAGTGATCTGGACAGGATATTTAGGAGGTTTGGTAAACATGAGATAAAGATAAATGCAAAGAAGAGTCAGCTTATTAGGTACACAGACAAAAAACTAAAGGTTGATTATAACTACAAGGTGGGAAAAGAATTGCTTGATGACGTGAAATGTAAATATCTTGACATACCACTTTATAACTAGCTCAACTGGGCAGGACACAAGTGACAGGTAGTAGGAAAAGGTTTCAAGGTTATCAGCGGATTTATAAGAGAAGTAATGGAACTGTGTTACAAAACTTTGGTCAAGGCATTGCTTGAATATGGTGGTGTAGTATGGGACCCACATTTTGGGTATCAAATATCGGAGTTGGAGAGGGTGCAAACAAAGGCTGCTACTTTTGTCTCTGGAAATTACTGTAGAAAACAACCATTAACCGATAAGATAAAAGATCTGGAATGGGATTCATTGGAAGACAGGAGCAGGGTGAAGAGAGTCATGGGAGTGTACAAGGCATAAATTGCAAGGGGGGGTGGAAAAACATTGCTATAAGAATTAAAAGTAATGCATGGAAGGGAAAAGATGACCATGATCACAAGCTGACACTCGATTTCAGGCACAAGGGTGTGGGAAGATTTTCTTTTATAGGCAAGAGGGTCAGGGATTGGAGTAAGTTACCTAGAGAATTAATGAATAATTTACCAAAAACGTTGAAACAATTTAAAGTTGAAATTTGTAGGGAGGAAAAGAAGGTGGATACAGGAAAGTGGGGAAATGGGTGTATGGGGAATTGCCACCGGAGTGCGCACTTCATCACAATTAAATTTAATTAAATATTTTGACAGCTCTCTCTGCATTCTTCAGGTGTAATATCATCTACATTGATCAACAAACCAAATAAAAATAAAAATAAATTGTGTAGGGCATTGTTGACTGCGACCCTGGAGGGTTGTTCAGCTGGAAAGTTAAACAGTTT
The DNA here is from genome assembly GCA_031002005.1 of Vandiemenella viatica. Lineage (NCBI taxonomy): Eukaryota > Metazoa > Arthropoda > Insecta > Orthoptera > Morabidae > Vandiemenella > Vandiemenella viatica. Next base: position 26,956,140 of record CM061920.1, on the reverse strand, counting down.
CAACTTGCCATGCATTCCGTCTTTGTCATGGCGAATCCAAACCACAGACAATCCTGGCATACTGTAAAAGCTCCTCTCCCCACTGGGATTTAAACCCATGCTGATAACTCCTGGAACTGCACCCAGTTTTATAATGTCAAATAACCCATATTTTCCCTACTGTGGCCTACCCGTCATAATATATTAAGCTTACATCTCTGTCCAAGATGAGAGGCCCCAGCTAGCTAACATATGTCATGCTCCCTCCAAAGATTAAAAAAAAAAAATTCTTGTTGAGACTCACTTCAGCAAAGTCCAGTGTGTTTATGTATGAGGGAAAAGTAGTGAGGTGCAACTGACATCACTGGGGAACATTAGACCACTGATTTTACAGGCATTCTGTGGAATCTACCTCATGAAGTCAAGAAATTGGGTTACAAAACTTTGGTCAGAATATGGTAGTGTAGTATGGGACCCTCATTTTACATATCAAATACAGGAGTTGGAGAGGGTGCAAAAAAGGGCTGCTAGATTTGTTTCTGGAAATTATCGCAGAATGCAATCAGTGACGGATATGATAAAGGAGATGGAATGGGATTCATTGCAAGACAGGAGGAGAATGAGGAGGGTCATGGGAGTGTACAGGGCATATTCTGGCGATGAGGCATGGAAAGATATTGCAATAGGTATGAAAGGTAGTGCATGGAAGGGAAAAGATGACCATGACCACAAGCTGGCACTCGATTTCAGGCACAAGGTTGTAGGAAGATTCTCTTTTTTAGGTATGGATGTCAGGGATTGGAATGAGTTACCAAGAGAAATGATGAATAATTTACCGAAAACTTTGAAAGAATTTAAAGATAAAATTTGTAGAGGGCAAATGTAGGTAGGTGCAGGATAGGGGGAAGATGGGTGTGTAGGGAAATTGCCACTGGAGCCTGTGCTCCATTGCAGTTAAATTAAATTAAAAATTAAATTAAATTAAAGGAAGAGCCACAGAGCAATTACAAAGTGGATAGGGATAGGCAGCTGACAGTGGATGAGCCAATGCAATGAAAAGGGGCACGTCATTGGTAATTACTCCAGAAGCTATTGAACCATTAGTACAGATGATGTAAACCATGAGCCATCTCTCAAATAACAGGTTTTAACAACATAATCTGGCAGTAGACCCATGAAGGAAAATATGATAATGCCACTGAACAAATATTATTGAGAACTAATAAAAAATATTTGTGCATTTAAGCTAAAATGTTTGTAATATTAGTGCAAAAATACTGTTTGAAAGCATTACCATGGATCTGTAAGGAGCGAAATAAATCAAAGCTGACAAAAGTTCAGAATAGCATTGAAAGATAAAAATATTCACCCAGGATAAATTCAAAACATGTGAATCTATAGAATGCTACAATCATGTAATGTGTCACAACCAGCACCAGAGCACCATGCCAAATGTCAATTTTTATGGTAACGTGTTTGATGTAAATAGTTAATTAAACCTAATTTCAAACTTCATCCAGCTATCTAGATAGCTGGATGAAGATATATATCTGCTTGGTAACAAACTTCTAATTAGATATGGAAAAAATCCACCAACAAAGAGAAAGCAGATGAATGAGTAAATAACACAGTCATAAATCTGTATTCACAAGATGTGAATTAGCGAAAATAAAGTTACAGTATGAAGAAGTTTAAACAAGTAATTAATAACAACATTATCATAGTGATGTGATGGGATTGAGACAAATTTCCAAATTACATGGAAACTTTGAAGAACAAGAAAACAATTAAACTTATACTAAATTTGATTTTTACTTTCATTACAAATGATCTGACAATAAAACATAATAAACAAAGAAGATTGCAGTATTATAAATAGAATTATTTTGAAGCTTTCCACAGTCATTTGAAGACTGGAGGAACCTAACTAGCCATATTTTAATACATAAGGCTTTTTGAGGAAACTAATATAAACAGGAAATGAGAAAAATTAGATTAAGGACCAGTATTTTGTAAAAAAATTAATGTGATATTTATTTGCAGTGCAGCTTAAAATGAAGAGTTACAGCATACGGTCATAGCTTACACAGTTATCCTGTAAGTTTATGTTGCTATCAAAGCTGAAGACAGGAGGAATGTAGCAAGACCAATAAAATTAACACAGCAGAAAACCTTTTTTTATGTCTTAAATCAAAGGAGAGAATATGAGGCAGGTATAATGTATAACAGACACCTGAAATGAAATTTATAAGATGAATGAAGGAATGCTGTTAGCAAACAATCAATAGCAAACATAGATGGGAGTAAGACAATAAAAATCTGTTGATAAATCATACACAGAGAATGCAGGGGATGGAAGTATGTAAGTTGGGGACAACAAATTAGATGAAATAAATAAATGTGTGTGAATAAAAAATAATTCCTCAATTTAATGAAAATAATTATCTTCAAATAAACAAAACAAATACAAATTTCTAAAAGTAAGTAAAAGAGAGAATTAAAATTCAATGTATCACAGATTTACCTGAATAAAGTGATTATCACTAACTGAATTTAATTTGCAAACCATTTCTCAGCCAAGAAGAGCAGATGGAATGTTGTTCTCAGAAAGGTTCTAATAGTTAAGAAGATGATTAGGTTATTGGAGTTGCATGAACTGAAAATAACAGCAACTGGATGTTTGTATATCAAACTTATACTTGTGACAATTCATTCATTATAATGTGAACACTGACTGGATTTGACACAAGTAAAAAACTGCAACAAAGATCGCAGATACATTATCTACCATTGATAGTATATCAAGTGTTTTATGGCACAAGTAACATTTCCTTTTATTGAGAAGCATGATCTAGTAGTGGATTACGGTAGGTTGTAATGACTAAGTGAATGTTGGAATCTTGGCTCGTATATTGCAGAGGAAGAGCTATGGGATGATATAGCAAAGTAAAGCAGTTGATATTTGTGGATGAGGATACCTTTGAAGCTGGGCAGTCAGCTTTTTGGGAGAACAAAACACAATTCAGGGAAAGAATTCTACTTTCATTGATGGATCCAATGCAGAGACTAAATACAGGGCTTCTAATTTCCACAATTTTGAAGCTACAAAGCAGAAATAATTTTTATTTTACTTCTAATTTACTGTTCGTTTGGTACCAAGAATGCTGTGTGTACTACCGCATTTTCTAACAGTTTGAAGCAAAATGTTATGTAATCATGAATTTATACCTGACATCTGTGAAACCTACTTTGTATGATTCTATGCAATATAATTTGAAAGTTGTGCAAATGATGATTATATTATTCCAACTATTCAAAAATATGCTCCTTATAAGATATGTAGCCTGTATAATAACATTTTCTATCTTGGGGTATAGATCCTGTTATTAAATATGACCATGCTTGATGATGTTTCTTGATTTTTGTACCTCATGCATTACTACTTACGAAAAGCAAAATTAAAGTTCTAAATCAATTTCTCGACCTTTATATACTGAGAATGTTTGTAGCTCGGCATTTAACTTTCTGTCACCCTGCAATAACTATCTGTTTTAAGCATGTGGAGGTACTGCTTCACTACACCTTCAACTGTTGATTGTGCTCTGTGGACCTAAGGGGATTGTGGCATGGTGGTTACTTTGGACTGGTACATCATGAGGAAGGAATAAATTCTGTATTAAAAGAGATTAAGGGTTAGTGAGATGTCAGTAAATTGAAGTGTCAGAGAAAGCGTGTGGAGGTAATGCTTCACTACACTTTCAACTGTTGATTGTGCTCTGTAGACCTTAGAGAGCAGGTTCATGATTGTAGCATGGGGATTACTTGGGAGAGGGGAGGAAATGGCCGTGGTGACTGTGGTGATAGAACATGTCTGTTACCTCATAATATGAGGAAGGAACAAATTCTGTAGTACATGGCAATATAGGTTGAGCCGGTGAGCTGAGTTCTTTAATTAACTGTGCCCATGACATTTTTCGTAATTAATTTGAACTTAATTCACAGATAAATTATCAACAAAAAAGCGCGCCCTGTTTCAACCTCTTTCTTAGATTGTGAATTATTCAAATGTGTCCATCAATAGAAAATCCCATGGGGTGCATTCAGTGAATAAGTTTTTAATGGTAAAAAGCCTCAAACCATTGGAATTCATCGGCACCTATGTAAGGTGTACAGAGATGGAATAATGAGTAAAGGTGGAGTGAGGCAGTGGTGCATTCAGTTTTAAAAAAGGCCGCACCAATGTTCATGATGAGGACTATAGAGGTTGGTATAGCCTTTTGACTGATGAACTGACAATTGAAATCAATGGTAAAATTTGAAAAAAATTACCACTTAATGATTACGGAACTCACACTTCATTTCCCCCAAGTTTCACAATTTTACTGCATGAAATTGTATCATGATATCTTGGTGGAAGACCACAGAAAACAGCATCTTGCTGCATCACTGAATTTCCTCAAAGCCTTTGACAAGGATTAACACTTCTCAATTGTGTTGTAATTGGAGATGAGACATGGGTAAATCATGTCAATAGTGTGACAAAAAGATAGTCCATGCAATAGGGCACACAAGTTGTAACGCAATTTGGTACACGACAACCGGTCTTACATTACAAAAATAGAATAAGGGCATCATACAACTTCAACAAAGATTACAGGTTAGCAGTTAGAAGGAACGCAAAGTTATCAACACACATGGTTATTATTCGCCTACTGTACAATCTTGGCTACTATGCCACTTTAAGGAACTGAAAGGCACGACACATATTGATTACCCACTCATCATCACACTGCTTGCGAGCAACATGTTAGGCGACCATTTTCAATGGTTGCCGGATTCAAACTTCTGACTATCATGGCCGTCTGCTAGATACCCCGACCTTGCAGTCAATCACAGTTCTTTTCATCACCACATGATCCTGCTGACCAATCATGTGTTTTCTTGTTGCATTCCTTACACCAAAGACCATCCCTCAGTGTACGCTGTCCACTCCTTCTTTCATTAACTAATCAACACCCTTGTTACAAAGTCCCCCAGAAAACCAGTAAAATGTTTGCAAATATTGTCAGCCAGAAATATTGTGGCAATTGTGTTTTGGGACTCTGAGGGAGTGCTTCTGGTTGATTTCCTTGAACATGGCACAACAACTAACTCAGAAAGGTATTGTGAAACAATGACAAAACTAAGACTAACAATACAAAACAAGAGTCAGGGAAAACTGAGCTCAAAAGTGTTGTTTTTTAATGATTATGTACATTCACACACAGCTAATCATACCCAAAAACTCTTGGATGGGAGGTGTTCGATCACCCACCACACAGTTTGGAACTGGGGTCAAGTGATGAAGATCTGGCTCACAACACAGACTTTTAGAGTGACACAGAGCTTAATGTCCATGTAAACCAATGGTTGAAATCTTAGGTGGCAGATTTCTGCAGAGACGGAAATGAAAACCCCTGCATCGTTAAGATAAGTGCCTCAATTTAAATAGCAACTATATAGAAACATAATTTAAGATTGTCCCTTTTAAATGGATATAATAAAATTTCTTTTTCTTATTTTGTTGGTTTTTTAATTTCAAAACATAAATTACTTTCTGCACAGCCCTCATATATTTTTAAACCTCTGCACCTTGTAGTTTTAATCTTATTTCCCTCCCAGTCATACCAAGTAAATTTAAGACTCCTCCCACAATGGCCATTGGTCATACACCTCAAAATGTAAATTGAAGAAATTTAGGTGTTTACCACTGTGGGACCAGATCATAAATATCTCATGCATGCGTCAGAACCACACAAGGGGGCTGAGGGGATTTTTTTCAGGAATTGTTCCTCCAGACACCTCAGGAATAGGTTGGAATAATATGAACCAATATGACTATCCATGGCAGTGCAGTGTATCAGATGATACATTTGGAAGTTGAAAGAGGAGCAGTCTTTGGAGAGGGAGAAGGGAGTCAAGGATGTGGAAAGATTTCTCTTGGTGAGCACATCTAGGAAGTGTTTAAGGGAACTGAGACCTTAACAGTAGGTGATTTGCATGTAAAAGGAGTTGATGAAGATAAGGAAACATTATGTAGCAAGACAGGTTCTGCCTAAAAGGATGGAGATTTTGATCAAAGGCTGAAGTTCATCTAGGAGTCATCTATACGCTGCAATGACAAGTTGTCAGGTACTAGCAGCCTTGTGTATCTTGGTGAGAAGGTATAGGGTTGGTGTACAGGTATTTTGAGGTGTGAGGAGGGAAATGGATTGTGACGAAAGGCCTTGTAAGGGGGTCATGGATGCCAAGAAAAGTGCACACCCATTTTTATCAGCCATTTATCTCCTAGTTTCAAGTATATTAACCAAATCTTTTACCGCTGACATGACTTTATTTAAGTTACCTGCCAAAAGTGTGCAAGCTTCTTCCAAAAACCCTACCCACTCACATGTGCTTCAGCATAATCACCCAATATTAAGAACCAACTGGTCCACAAATACTCATATCATGATTCTCCTAGACTACCACATGGTTCTTTACCACTTTAAGGATGCATCCAGTCTCAATTATCTATTCCAACCCTACCACAGTGGAATATTTTCCTATTATTTGACATACCACTTACACAACTACACAATGTAATATATCTATAAAGTTGTTAAAAAAATAGGAATAGGTTTAACCTATAGAAGGAATACAGTTAATCATTTCTACCAGTAGTTCTTAGTAATACAATACTTTTGAGTCCAATTTCGAGGCAGCCTCAGTGGAAGATAAAAGCTTTATTTGGAGTAGTTTTTCAAGTAGAATAGTTTTTGCTACATTCATTTTGACTGCAAAAACTCATCATGGTGATCATTTTAAGGTGTATTTATCATACTCAGAAAAATTTAGTTTGGAAGATATTTCAGTTGTTCGAGTGGTGAAATTGTGTGATAGGAGGAAATAAAACCTAAGATTTTAAATAACTACTTAACGAAAAAAGCCACATGAGAACTTTTATCACTAGCTGTAGTCAGCATCCTCTAGCATGTTTTGAGCACAAAATTAATTAATTAGGGAAAGTATAAGTAGAATTTTTAATTGAAAGAAAAAAAAATCAAAATAAAGAAGGCAGAAGCAGGAAATTAGTTTCATAGAATACATAAAATCAAGGGGGTTAAAATAATGCATTGGTTTCATTAGAAAGTTTGAGACTTTGGCATGACAAATCAAATTTTCGAAAGGTATGGTTAATAAATTATTGGAATATGCACCTAGATTGATGACGTGAAAGAATTTGTGATAAATTGAATAGAAGCTAAGCTAGTCAAAACAAGTATAATAAGCTACCTGAAGGGACATATGTTAATTACAATGCAAAATAGTAAGTGATTATTTAGATATTAATTTTCAAAATAGTGAGCTGATATCACAAATCCAACTGATTTAAAAAACAGAAGGCAGACATCTTCACATGCACGCAGTCTTCCAGCAGTTTTCAGAGAGGTCAGCTCATGTTATAAAGTGAGCCAGTCCGCGTGTAATTGGTGGTGCCATGCCACTTCGTGTTAGAAATTAGCAGTACGCTTTAGTATGCCACAGTTATTCTTTCATCCTAGTAAGGGGGCTATGTTGGGAGTTTTCTTCTCTCATGTGTGTGTGTTGGACTTGTAATCATCAATTGAACTATAAGTCTGATTGCCTTATCCGAAAATCTTGAATCTGGTACTGAACTTTTGTAAACGAACCTTCTGGAGATCATAATTTTTTGTGTACAGGACACTTTATTTACTCATACCTGTCACATTTTGTAAGCACCTTAGAATTTTGGCAAATTCTAGTTTTGCTTAGAAATTTCGAGAAGCGTAGTTTTCAACTTTAAGGAATTTTCCTGTAATCTTGCTCACAGTAACAATTAGTCATAAAAATCATTTTAAAGTGTATTTATCATATCGGGAAACGTTTGGTTTAAGAGATATTCCCGTTTGTTCAAGCTTTGAAACACGCGATCATAAAAGTAGAAATTCTAAGATTTGTAATATCTTTAAATCGCGTAAAGCTACAACCGAACTTTTATCACCAGCTGTAGTCAGCATTGTCCCCGATATGTTGGCAGTAAAATTAAATAATTTGGTAAAGTCTAATTAGTGATTTTAATTAAGAGAAAAAAATAAGCTTTTTATTAAAAGAGATATTAATTTAAAATTACACCAGTAGATAGCCCTAATCAAGACGATTAGGGGGCATTCACAAATTACGTGAGGTGTTTTTCCGGATTTCTGGACCCCCCCCCCCTCCCCCATGGTGAGATTTCGTGAGATGTGGCTGGGCCCCCCCCCCCCTTCTGGTGAGATCTGGTCCGTGAGAACCAGCCCTACAAATCGCCCTGGAAACTTTTGTAGACCTTTTTTTTTTAGGTCACACCCTAACTTTTTTGACGAAATACCCTCCTAAAATCGACTTTGGCGCAAATTGTAGACTTTTTTTTTGCTCTACTGTACCCAAATTTTTCACAAAATCTCACGTGAGATTTCCGTAGACACCCCCCTCCCCCCTGGTGAGATCTGGTGAGATTTCGCCGGACCCCCCCCCTCCCCCATTTCACCTCACGTAATTTATGGATGTCCCCTTAAGTACATATATGGGTTTCCATAAAAAGTTTTAGTATTTGTCTGGTAATCAAGTTTTTGAAAATAGATTATTGCTGATTGTCGGGTAGAAGTTTGGGAAAGTCCACAAAGTCCGCCAAGTTTGGTCACGTAATGAATTTAGTGTTAAGAAGATAGAAACCTTTTGGAATGGTAAATTAAATTAAAATAGATAGAACTGGATGATAGAAAGTCCCTGTAAAAATCTCAAATTAAACTATCATATACTTTTGAAGATATTAATTAAAGAAAGATTCGCCAAGGTCATAGGCGCGCGCAGAGCTATAATAGTTCGTGCGATAGACGCATGTTGTCTCATTCTTACGCCGGGAAGTGATCGAGCAACTCCGCGCATGACTTTATGTTTAAAATGGAAACTTAGCCAAATGTAGTCCGTTCCTGTCTGTCGTCTGTTTCGGTCTGGCTTTAGTCTCGCTTAGTCTTTCTTGTGTGCGTCGGTTGGTTGTAACTCGCCATGCTGGCTAGTTCAACCATGTTGGAAGTTGTCGGGTTATATAGCAACTTTAACTTGTAACATGAACTTTTAAATCTTCAGCAGGGGTTCGGTCGGTTCAAAATTTCTCTCCACAACCTGTAAACTTTTGGTAAAGTGTGTTCGATTTGCCTGCTCAACTGTAAAATGCTAATTTGAACTTGTGATTTTCTTTTAAATAAACTTGAAATTTTCGGAAAGTGAACTTTTATCATTTCGTAGTGATCTTGCAACATTTTCTTTACTTGTGGTTTAACAAATATTGTGGCGACCTCAAGCATTTAGGTTGAGTTATCCGGCTACATGGTCAAGTCTAAATTATTTCGTAAATTTTCTATAGAACTTTGAGTCAACATCAAGAGTAAGTTGAGGCACTAAGGCTATACTACAACCCCGGTATCGGCCTTGGGTCTTACAATTTGATGTCTACTTCAATCATGTGGCAACCATATTGTTTAAATACAGTAGGTACCAGAGGCATCAGTCATTATCCAATCATGTTCGGCAGTGTTGAGGGCAACCTCCAGCTTCACGCTATTCTGACAACACTTCATTTACCTACTTACATACCTTCACTGCATACTTATTTTACCGGCCTCACCATTAACCAGCTTTCCACCAGTATGAAAAACCACAGGCGCAGTATATACTAGCAACCCATGCAAATTTTCTCAGCTCTAACAACCACAACATCTGTATTACAGTAAGAGCTGTCAGAGCTATTCCTGATACTGCTAACCCTTCTGAACTCTGTTATTTATATGGTATTTATATGTTGTTTTTATATGAGGCTATACATAATATTTTCTGATACAAATTTTTATTTTATTTTACACCAGGCTCAAAGCCTGTCAAAATGACAGGTTTAACGGAGAGTTTTGGTAATTAATCTCTTTGCGGTTGCTTACCTAAATAGAATTGTTATAAAATAAAGCCCATCCCTTGTGCTGTAGCAAAAAGTTTCAGTTGTCAACTTGGTTCAGGTTGAATTTCAGCCTAACCACAAATCTGCTGATATTGCCACTATAAAATCAAAGCTTCAATCACACTCGAATTAATATATTCCCTGCATCACATGTCAATGTCAACATGCATTGTCATGAAAATGTGATCCAAAATCTTAACATGTTCTTACATCTTTCTTTCTTATTATCTATGACAAATATCGATGTTTTAATGGATGACACAGCTTACATGCAGTTGGAACAATGACCCCAGTGAAAAGAAATGATACAAAAAATAAATCTTAACAACTTATGTTATGCTATATAATATTATTTTTAATTGTGGCTTAGGCCACATAGATCGTGATAAATTTAGAACTTCTTTCATTTAAACCAAGTAATGAGTTCAGTAAAAAAAAGCAAGTGATAATTAATATGCCAATTTAAACAAAATACATCCATTTTTAACAATTGTTTAATTAAATAGAATTGTTATAAAATAAAGCTCAATGAAATTCCAAGTGGCTTGTACTGTAATGAAAGGCTTCCATTGCCATCCTGGTGCAGGTTGCATTTCAACCTAACCACATATTTCGTTAAACTTCCCACCAGAGAAAAAAATACTTCAATTACAAGCATATTAATACATGTACTGTATCACAATTTAGTGGCAATAATGCATCGTAATATAAGCTAAATCAAACATCATTCCGGGTTCTTACATCTGCCTTTTTTGTTATCCGTGAGTCAGATCAATATTATAACAGTTGAATGGCTAAGGCAGTTACATACGGCTGAAACATGTCATCAGAAAAGCAAAGGATTTTTTATTTTTTAAGAAATTAACAAATTATGTCATGGTAGGTACTATTAGATCTGATTGTAGTCTAGGCTTTATAGATTGCTATAAGTGTGGAACAACTTTCGTTCAAACGAAGTAATGATTTAAGTAAAAGGATGTTCATCAAAACATTATAAATAATTTTTAAAAAAATTACTTATGCACTCTGTTTTTTTTTTAAAAAAAAAGTGCTGGTTACAATAACAGTCTAATCATTATTAAATTAAAGGTTTTATCTTACTTGGAGACCATCAGACCTGTTCAGAACGGATTTTGATCCCCCGAGTATATGTCGAAGGGTAATTACTCCATATGTCTGTGGTACAATTATTTCTTCAAAATGAGCCCTTGGTATCGAGAAATTAACGCAGATACATATATGAATATAGTTTAAATATTATAATTTTAGCACATTGTTTAAAAGCTTCAGCGTGGTGTATGCGGTAAGGTGCTTACTTCCCATTTTGCGAACCCGGGTTCAAATCCCCATACTGCCAAATATTTTTATTTCTTTTTTTATATGCAGTAGTCATTGAGCATTAATTTTATTTCATTTAAACTTCATTTACGAATTTTTATTATGCGAAATAACTTTTAAAACAAAATATTACAGAATATACAGTCCCAATTTTTTTTTTAGTAAATCATTATTTCATTGTTTATTGTTTATGTTTTTTTTTTAATGAAACAGGTATATTTCATGTTCATCGTTTCTATACTTGTATCTCTACAATTAATATCGTAAAGTAAATATATTACTGCGATAAGGTCGGGGTTTCCCCCCCCCCCCCCCCCGACCACAGTTATACTTATTTCCGTTCAGTGGTGGTAGCATGTAAATGTTTGAAACTAACATAATGTCTGTTATTTCGCATAATAAAAATTCTTAAATGAATATTAAATGAAATAAAATCAATGCTCAATGACTACTGCATATAAAAAAAGAAATAAAAATATTTGGCAGTATGGGGATTTGAACCCGGGTTCGTAAAATAGGAAGTTAGCACCTTACCGCATACACCACACTGAAGCTTTTAAACAGTGTATTAAAATTATAATATTCATAATATATTCACATATGTTTCCGCGTTAATTTCTCGATAACAAGGGCTCATTTTGAAGAAATAATTGTAACACAGACATATGGAGTAATTACCCTTCAACGTATACTCGGGGGATCAAAATCCGTTCTGAACAGGTCTGATGGTTCCCAAGTTAGATATCTAAGTCCAATTATTTTTACATCAAACAAATATTAAATAGATATAAGCAACTAATTATTTTGTTGATTTGAACGGAATACATAATTTTCTTTCATTTTTCTGACAGTTAATTTATTTACTGATGCTTAGCTAAGTAGAACTGTTATTAAGTAATGTGCATATGTAGAACAACATTTCTGGTCTAAAGTTGTGCAACAAGCAAAGAGGTTTGAATATTATACATGAAGACAAAAAGTGTGGTGTCATAGTGCAACATCATAGTATGACATCATGGGGTGACAGAACATGACCAAATAAGCATTTAATAAGAATAGATTATTACTTTGTCATTTACATAAAATATATTGGATGTAGTCTTCTCGGGAGACTAGCCGAGTAATTAAGGAGTTTCCACACGATATTTCGGTGATCTGAGTCTCTGTTGCCATCTTCTGGTGAAGTGAATATATTTTTCATTGTTTAGTTATCCGTCCACAATTTCCATCCCTACACTTTCCACCTCCTTCATCTCTGGCATTAGTCATGTGGTCAGTCTCATGGTGTAAATATCTGATCTCCTTGTTATATGTCTCACCTCTAAACAGGATTATGGTTTTTACCAAAATATTGTAAATTGTGTTTTTGGTTTTTTTATTGTTTGTCATGGCCCTCCTGTCTTCACTTGTGATAAATAATGGATTTATTTATCATATCTTTTTGTTGCCTAATACCTAGTGTTTCATTTATTCATTAAAAATATGATAAATGATACCAAAGTGCTAATTGTGACAGAGGAGGCTAAGCGATACGCAATAAACTATGCTACAAAATGTAGATTACTCCAAAAAACATAAACATCATTTATGTAAACTGTTTCATTTTTCATTACACACAGTATAAACCAAATGATAGTGTACCTACAGCCATCATTTTGAAGAAGTGAGCTGCAGTGTCAATAACATGATGTAGGAAGCTCTTAAAAAATAGCTATAAGATCTGATTAATGATGAGACAAGCAGTTACAATAATGGCAAGTCACTGTATCTGTGTTTTCACAGGGGCTTTGAACACCAGGTGTTTGATGAATTCACACTAGAAATGGTATAGGAAACGGAGTTCAATCACTAGGTTGCAAAATAATATTCTTGTTTGAACAAATGATTCTCCAGAAAGTGCTTATTCCCTTTTAAGGTGCAGATGACATACATTTAAAAACTGGTGACTATACATTAAAGCAGCTTTCCTGATGTTATGCCCTACTTCATCATATGGTAAATGAATTTTTCATAGATCCCTGCAATTGTAATGATCTATAACAATCCGCCCAACCCCAGACCCCTGGGCCACAAAGTGGCCTGCCAGTGCATTTGAACTGGCCCACCAACAGCAGCAGTATAGAATATGCTAGCTCGAGAAACCTCTGCAAAGGTCTCATTGAAATTAAACTGTTTTATTTATATCTTTGTTATATTTAAGTATCTATTATAACTATAAGCAAGTATTATGTGGCCCAAACGCTAACTTAGAATAAAAATTGTGGCCCGCAGATTAGTTTAGAATTGAAATTATGGACCATCTCCATAATTTGTTAGGCAGCCTTGATATATATAGTGATATTACCAATAATACAAAGCATATGATTGTTAATAGAGAGCTAATGCCACCATAATCTGTGTCCAACCCATCTAGCAGATTTACATAGCATTTGTAGATTGTCCCAGTCTATCACAATGGATAGTGTGGTAATAGATTTAATATCTAGAATTATTCATATTATCCCCAAACACAATTTGTGTGTGTGTGTTTTATTAAATAAGTCACAGATATGTAGAAGATACAAATGCTAAAAAAAACACCACTATATTTGGTTATATCCCTTACTAATTATTTTAAAAGTTGAAGCACATATGAATAACTAGGTTTGTACAACCACTGGCAGTCAACCTCATGATTTATGTCTGTTTCACCATAGACTTCCTTTCTTCATCTATGGTAAATGATGGGTGTTCTTAATTTAATACACAGTATTATCAGCTCACAACATTTTGTACTGCTCCATTGCTTTTGAGATAATCAACTGGGATAATTGAACAATTGGATCTGTTTTAAAAATAGAGGACAATTTGCCTCAAACAGTGAAAGAATTTTAAATAAAAATATAATTAATGCTAAACTAAATGTTTAGGAAAATTTACATGTATGGGACATGCATCACCACATTTTAGGATCAATAATAATAATAATAATAACATTGGAATTCTTGGAATACTGAATTCATTTAGTTCATCAAGTGGGTTTATAAAGGTATTGATATTGTATGATATGAGATTAGATGAATACTCTGCTGATTAACAAGTTAAATATACAGCCGAGGCATTCAAATTTGGATACAGAGGATGTTTTAACCTCAAGAACAGGGGATGACAACCAGTTACTGGAAAACCAGTAAACAGACCAGAGCAAAGGCAAAGACAGAAAATCAGTAGACGATCAGTCATTTATTTGTCTAATTCATACTATTCAGATACTTTTAACTTTTTACTCCATTCATTTATTTTTACTTCCAATTAATATATTTATTTAATTTGTACCTCCCTTAATTTTCTTAAATGTTTATGATGGCTTTCTTTCTATTCTTTGCTACTTTCAACTCTTATTGCAAATCTATTATAAAAAGCCCATTTCTTTACTGTTCTTAAAATTAATGCACTTATACTGAACAGCTGTTAATACTTGAAATCTCTGAACTGCTCAATATCAATAATTTACGAGGGGGGATCAAATATAAACCGGATTGTTGTTCCTGAACATCAACCATTGGCAGTACTTGCCCAGCACTTCTGCTATGCTTAGGCGGGACCATTAGGAGTGGGGAGAGCATGCTGTTAGATATTTCCCGCCGTTTAGTCAGTAACGCTAACGATGTCGGTGCAACAGGTGCACCCCTCCACTGCGCAACGCATTATTATAAAATGTCTTGCTCTTGAAGGAGTTACAGCGGTGGAAATTTGCCAGAGATTGACTGCACAGTTTGCTGATCAAACATTGTCAAGGATGCGTGTGTTTTTCTGGCATAAAAAGTTCAAGGACGGACGAGAACGGGTGGAAAATCAGCAACACAATCGCCGTCCCCGGACCAGCGGTACAGACGAAAACATTCGTGCAGTTAAAGACATTATTGGCGTCGATCGACGGGCGAGAGTATCAGAAATTGCAGAAAAAGTCACAATCAGTTATGGGAGCTGTCAACCAATCATCACAAAACACCTACAGTTCTGTAAAGTGTGTTCCAGATGGTTCCCTCACCTTTTGACCAAAAATCTGAAGTTGAGACGTTTGGAAGTCTGTCAGAGGCTTACAGCAAGGTTTGCGGAAAAAGGTGATGCATTTTTGAGTCGGATCGTCACCTGCGATGAAATGTGGGTTCACCACTACACTCCAGAATCCAAAGAAGCCAGTAAGGAGTGGCGGAGGAAAGGGGAGGCAGCACCAGTGAAAGCCAAGACTCGACTGTCAGCTGGCAAGGTTCTTTCAACCGCTTTTTTTTGATCGGCGAGGCATTTTTCTAATTGATTTTTTGCATGAGCGACGCACAATCAACGCTGCTTACTACTGCGAGTTGTTGAACAAGGCAAGAGTTGCAATTTCTCCGCAAAAGAAGAGACCAACCGATTCGACAGGACATTCTCCTCCACGACAATGCGCGCCCCTATACTGCATCTCTAACTGTCTCTAAACTACAGGAAATGCACTGGACTACACTTGATCACCCTCCTTACAGTCCGGACTTATCGCCCTGCGATTTCCATTTGTTTGGACCTCTTAAAGAAGCTCTAGGAGGGCAACGATTCGAAGCTGACGAGAGTGTTGAAGACTTCATGCACAACTGGCTGCTGACACGACCATGTTCTTTTTATGATGAGGGCATCAAAACGCTGCCCATATGCTGGGGAAAATGTATTTCCATAGCAGGAAACTATGTGGAAAAATAAATTGTAATCCCATTTATATTTGATCACCCCTCGTATAATTCCTTTTCTGTCTCAGTGATCTCATCTTATTATATTAATCCTGATTCTGAAAATATTTCTCATCTTGTTAAGGTTCCATTATATAATACTTGCACTCCTGTTAATTTCTTGCCCTGCAACACCCAGACACCTGCTATATGTTATTTATCCAGAAATATGCAAGTCCACTTAGTGACTTCACTGTTAAATTTTGTGTGTCCGTGTACCTCCACAAATATATCCTTTTGTCCAGGTGATAACAAACACTAATTGTTCTTCAGTTTCATGCATCTTACTCTACAGAAGTAAATTTCCATGTAATAAGGAAATTTTATACTATGTTGTGCAAGACAAATAAAACATAATGAATGCTGCTTCAAATCTGCTTTTACTGCTTGCCTAAAATTCAGCAAAAAAAAAAAAAAAAAAAGTTCTCATAACTTTAAAAAAGAGCAACTAAATTATATTCCATACCACATTTCTTTCTCTTATTTCTGTATATTCTCTGGCACATGAAAATATTACAGAGAACTATTGAGATATGTAAGTCTTTATGAAGTTATAGAAATTCAACTTAAAGCTTTGTATCTTGCATATTTTTGTTTTTGCACTAACTTGATAATCATTCTTAATAATAATTTTTGGGATATTTTATAAGAAGGTGGAACATTAATGTTGCACACCATCAAAGTTTTCAAAAATAATTTTTATCGTTATTGAAAAGAACACAAAACGCAAACCACTAACTTTTTTACTTCCACCATTACAGAATAGATAGAAATAATTGCAAATTGAGTAATAGATGTTCAGATTATGAGATGCACGAAAATTTAGATATTAAAGATTTAAGTGTTCCATAGAACACCTTAACTATTGTTTCAGATCTTCCAGGGAAGAACGTTTCATGATATCTACCTCGACCAAGTTATAAAGTTACATATTATTTTAAATGACTGATGAGACAAAATTTTATATGAAAAACATGTATTTTAATTTTTTAAAGAAATAAAAATGTATACATTAATTCATAGGTGCAAAACTAGTTAAATAAAAGCCTTTCAAATGAATTTTGAACAAACTTTAAACCTATTAAAATTTCTTATAGAAAGCAATTATCATCCATCTCATGCAGTGTTTAACCTATTGAGGCACTTTTATATCGCATCATCAAAAACAGTAAAAAAATATAAGAAAGGTTCAGCATGATACTCAGCAAACTCCTGTATCTTGTTATGCACTATCACAGTAGTTTTAATCACTGCACACCGTGAAATCGGATAAATCTGGCATTTCCCCAAATATGAATAGAGCCCTTTACGCTGGACTATCATCATCAGGATGTCTTAATCTGTGGGGGCAGAAAAGATGTTTATATTATTTCTTCAAACAAAGTATCCTCAACATTATTATAGGTTTAGAAGGTGCTTAACTTTATATTGAAATACTATAATATAATCATACAGGAGGGAAACAAATATACTTCTTATCAACCTTGTCATAGTCCAATTGAGAGACTAATGTAACATAAAAGAGGAGCCAATCTTCATAATGATGCAGAGAATCTTAATGTGGAGCAAAGACAGATAACTAACAATTGCCAGCTACTTTTGTAACATGTTATAGTAGAATTTTTTTAATAATAATAGGATTATTAAATATCCATATAATAATAAAAATTTATTCACACAAAAACATGATTACACAATATTTAATCTCTACTAGAGCAATCAATTCTGCTTCAGATTGGAAATTTGCATGTTAAAGTAATAAAGGATTGTTTCTTCTTTATGATCTGTGATAATGTTATTATAAATTTCTTTTGATTTCTCTATTTCCCAAAGGAAATGACTGTCTCTTAGTGAATTACTACACTCCGTTAGTTTGGAGTTAATTTACTCAAACATATGCAAACGTATAGAATGATTTGGAATGAACCTTCAATGTTTCAACAAACCACAAAACTCATAAAAGAAAAATAATAAATTAATTACAGTTTAATTAAAAACAACAAACAATTATTACTTTAACATGTAAATTTATGTTTTTTCCATAGTTTTAGTATTACAGGTATTTTTTTCATTTAATAATGTTAAGACATGCTGAGGAAATACATATATAATCTTTCGTTTTAAGCTCCGCAATAGGCCAACAGAATTCTATGTCTACATGCAAATTACCAGAAATTGAGAACATATGATATTAAAAAATTTAAGGTTAAGAATTGATTTATATTTCCTACTCTTGCACTGTTAGTTTATTAAGTGCATCCATTTTCACTTTTTTAAACTGAACATACCATTCTTGCTTTGATTTCTGAAAGCGATGTATGGGATTTGTGTGAGAAGCAAACAGTAAAGGTGACACTACCATCTACAAAGTAGAAGACTCTTTGGTGTTGTAATAATACACATTGATAATGTTAATTCCCAAAGTAACTATTTGCTGTTGCACACTAGAAATTATACTATGTGATTATGCAAACTACAATACTAACATACAGGAGTTGGAGAGGGTGCAAAAAAACGGCTGCTTGATTTGTTTCTGGCAATTACCGTAGAACGTAATCAGTAACAGATGTGATAAAAAGAGTTGGAATTGGATTCATTGAAAAACAGCAAGAGATTGAGGAGGGTCATTGGAGTGTACTAGGTGTATATTGGTGATGAAGCATGGAAAGCAATTGGTGTAAGAAATAAAAGTACTGCATCGAAGGGAAAAGATGACCATGACCACAAGCTAGCACTCGATTTCAGCCACAAGGCTGTAGGAAGATTCTCTTTTTTAGGTAAGGGGGCATGGGCGTATCCAGGGAGGGGCAGAGGGGGGCTGCTGCCCCCCCCCCCCTAGAAGAAAAATTAAGTTGCCTTCAGTACGCTTCGACGAGTGAAGAACTAGTTCAGTAGCACTTTGGGAGATAAAGATTGACTGGATTATGTCTGATGAGTGTGCATTGAAATTTCGTGAAAGAACACCATGAGATATTGACAAACAAAATTATTGAAATTGAAAATCCAAGACAATTAATGTTTACGTAACAAACTAACGATCTTAATTAATTACATAGTAGGTCCTTAGATTAAGTAGTTGGGTTACTATATTAATCAATGATAAAAATATTTTCCTGAATAGGTTTAAGTTTGATTTTGTAATGTCATGTTTCAGTCTCCCACCCCACTTCCTCGAAACCAAAATGAGTTGCCCCCCCCCCCCTAGTTCTAATCCTGCCCCCCTCTAGTTCTGATCCTGGATACACCCTTGTAAGTGGGTCAGGGATTTGAATAAGTTACTAAGAGAAATGATGAATAATTTACCAAAAACAATGAAATAATTTAAAGTTAATATTTGTAGAGGGCAAATGTAGATGGGTGCAGGAAAGGGGAAGGATGAGTGTGTACGGAAATTGCCACCAGAGTGTGCGCTCCATTGCAATTTAATTAAAATTAAATATTAACTCCATGGCAAGTGTCATCTAAATCTAATGAGCAATTGAGGTGTGATTGAGGGAAATAACCTAAACATCCATATATCCAAACTTTCTCATTTATCATATTATTAAGATTCAGAATGTATAGAGTTTTAATGTAATCCCATTTATTTGTGGTGGAAAAACCTACTACTGGAGATAATTCCATACTCATTGAAATTCACTTTTCTTGAGTCTAATTCTGTCACTGTTTCTGATACATTGGTAAGCATTTTACTGGTTAAATTATTCCAGTCACTTGTACTGTTGCCCTCAAAATAGAATTACTCCCTCGATTATGCCTAAAATAAAACACTTATTTTTACTCATATATTCTCTTCCCCACACTACACCTAAATCTTCTAACAACAGCAATTCAGGCAATAAATCTGTTGCAAAATCCTAGCCTTCTCTCTATCCACCTCCTGTCTTCTAATGACACCCAACACAGCTCCTTTTTATAAAATGGTTACAGATTGTATTGTACAATAATTTCCACAAATGAATCTAACAGCCCTCCAAATTCTGTATATGATTGCTGTAATGTTGGTCCCATATTACACCACCAAACTGATACAATGGTCAGTCCAAGATTTTGCGGCTCAGTTCCCTCACTTATTTGATATAGCCCCTCTTCACACTCTCCAGTAAATGCATAATTCTGAAAACTGATTACCACAGTGGAAGAATGAATGAAGAAGGTGTGGTTCTTGGGGAGAAATTAAATTCCAATACAGACATAAGAGGTGAGCATAGAAATGAATTGAGTTTAACAGCGATAGAGCACCTGCTCCTGTAGCAATTTCCCAAATCACTTAATTAACTCTTTTCTTATTTTTTAGTTATTATCTTTTATTTTGAGTGTTAAATTCCTCCATTCATCTACCTTTGCCATTTCACTGACATGTTGATGGTCCAATTCTCACCAACAGAATTAATATAGAATGTAGTATAGTTACTGAGTTCATGTGAGCTGAAAGAGCAACTAGGAGGTGTAAATTTTGGAAGAAAATCTTGTGTAGTTGCAGCTTGGCAGGTTGTTATGTTATCTACTGAAATTGCAGCGTATCCTTTGTAGATTTGTTCACCAAGTAAAATTTCATTCATCGAATGTTTTTCTGAAGGTTCAGATTAGTTCATCATGGCCAACATCCAGCTTTAGGTGGTTTCAAATAAAATAAAATAAGGAAATGATTTCGCAAACCAAGTCAGATTCATTGTCCTTTTTTACTCCAGTATCTCTAACATCACTGATTGTTAGAATTGAATTCACCAGACTTCACAAAAGAAACATATTCTGTATAAATCAGAATGGCTATTTTAACAAATATTAGTAATCCTATTATTTCATAATACCATTTACACTTACATTTGCTCCACAAAAGTTTATTTTTATTTAAATACAGAACATTATTTGCATACATGAACATTAAACCTATCAATGTCTACACATGAACTTCTTGAATCTGTTTGCACAACTTATAAGATCCTACTCCCAACTATGCAGGTGGAAAGCATATCAACTGCACTGAAAATTTATACACATCCTCCTCTACTTATTGCTTCTAACCATTTGCTGCTGCTAGACCCCCACATTGCTCACCTGCACTCATGACTTGTGTAAATTCCAGTTCCAAAACCCACAACTTTAGTCAAAAAGAACACTCTGACATATTATTAGCCAAACCACTTGATATATACTGGATAAACTACTTCTAAATCTGAGGTGGAATTTATGAATACCACACACTCCAAATTAAAGATATTTCAAGCACTTGCATGGTCCTATTATGCAACCTCAAAAGGAAGTATGATATAAGTTTTATTTGTGCTTAGTTTGGCTAGTTTTGCTGGAAGATATAAAAAATTAATGAGCTGAATTAACTTTATTATAGGAATTAAGAACCATTTACACATATTTCAAAAATTAGATGTTTTCTATAAAATATTTAAAAGAAGGAAGGCTATTGTGTACAGAAGAGGAGACAACCCATTTTCAGAAAATAGCTGCAAAACATTAAACAAGGCAGAAGCGCCAAGCAGAAATGATGTACACAAGTTAACACAAGATGTTATTGAAGGAATTTAGGAAGTCAAAATGTCATCTATACCTGTATATCTGAACCACATGTTTGCAAAGCAATATTTTGAAGAAAGGTTTCTTCTAATCTCGTAGGAAAATTTTGGCATACAAAAGAGCTAATCACTATTACCTTAAGCATGCTGCCAAAATGCAAGTATTACTCCACAAATACTTAAATGCCGGCAGCGCTTGCGTGCAGCCATCTCACTTCTACTGAGGAAGAGCCATGCTCGAAAAATTTATTCTTTGTGTGTTCGTGTTTTTTTCGTGTACCAACGCCGCTGGAATCCCCTTCTTTGGTAAGCGGTGGTTTTTTATCCTATCCAATGTTCTATATATATATATATATATATATATATATAGAAAGCATAAGCAACTGTTATGCTACATTATCTAAGGCTCGTGTGGATCAGTGAATGAAATTCATTTTTCATGAAATATCTCCACAGCTAACTGCAACTTTAATCCTCCAAAAAAATATGATGCTGCTTGTATGCTAAAATAATATTAAATATAATGTGAGAGGTAACCTAAATCACATTGAAATAATCCTACCTTATTCTAAAGATGGTATCATGGGCTGCACATTGTTAGAAAAACCTCAACAAATTTATATATACAATTAGTTTTGTGTGAACTGCATTCAGCGAAAAAGAGATACTAATTTCCTGACACTTTTGTCTTAATTTCTTAGTATTATGATGTCACAACAAAAAGAAACTTTCCTGTCTGGTGGGCTGTATGTTATTCAAAACTCCATAAAACTCTGACCAATTGAACAAAACATGGATACTCAAAATGAAATTCACTCTACCTAACCACTGGTGGACACTTTTATCTTTTTGAAGGCACATAAAAATGGAACATGCCTTATTTTACCCATGGGATAACCAGCTGTACATTAATCAAAACCAGTCAAAATTCAACCAATAAATTTGCGTGACTCTCATTCATCCCAGTTCCCCCTTAACAGGCTCACACTCACTTGAATTAATAGGCACACACGCACACGATAGTTTATTTATCCTCTATAGCTTATTAAGAGCTTCCAAAACCCTTAAAAAAATCTTAAGTGCACACACACTTTACCCCTGCTACATTTTTATTGTTACATGGATATATTTCTTAGCTTTTCGATATCACATAAAAATGAAACATATTCTCCCTTACAGGTTGTACAGTAATTGAAATACCCTAAAACTTCAATCAGTAGTTTTTGTGTGAGTCATGTTCAGAAAAAACATTTCTTACAGTCTGTGGATTTCAATATGGTCTATTTTAACTATGGGACCAAGGGTTTTACTTTAATTAAAACCCTATTGAAATCCAACCAGCACTTTTTGCTTTAATTGCATTCAATGAAAAACAGATACTTACTTGTGAATACTTTTATCTTAGATTTCAAAGACTGTCAATGGTACCTCAAAGTAAAATTTTTTTATTATTATTATTTTACCCACGGGACCAGTGTAAGTACACTAAACTGTGCTATTCTTATTTTCACCAATTCCAACCCTGGGACTGCTTTCCAACATTAACTCTTTGTTTTCTACCTCTTAAGAATTAATCCACTTTTTTGTATACCCCAATGGTTTTCACCTTCTTTAACACCAATTATAGGCTTGTTCTGTTAAATTTTTTCACTAATCTTTCAACTGGTCTTCCTGGTCCATTTCATCTGAAACTGATCTATGGACTGAGAAAGCAATTTTTATAACTGTATATGTGGAAGATACCATGAATTTTAAGAGGACTAAGATCAAATAAAAGGAAAACTGAGGTACTTTATGTATGGTCTTATATAAAGATGTTGAAAATTAAGTGAACAGATAAAGAACAAAATGAAAATATTTTATAAATGTGTGTTAAGGTAATACGTTTGTGAATGATTCTTACATAAAAAAGAAACAGAATGGTGGGTCTCATTTCAAGACAAGCAGGATTGTGTAACATACCTTAGAAATTTGCATAACGAAATTAGTTTCCAGAATAGTGAGCTCAATTGAAGTATATGATACCACCATTTTAAAGTTATTTTTACAGTCAATATTAGTAATAATTCCAAGTAATGTATCTAATATCAGCAATAGTTAAAGTTTAAACAGTAAATTCAAGAGATAAATTCATTTAAACAACTTGTAGAAAAACTTAACTTCAGATTTGGATATGTAGTACTTGGTTTCATATAACTTTGCTTTCGTCATTTTAAATGATGTTTAAGAGAATAAACAGCTAGAAGATAAGAAAGTTGTTGCAATTAAATTTTACTTAGAGTTTGAACATATTAAAAAGTGATATGCCGGTAAATAATTTTGTTACATAATTTTCCTCTCCAAAATCGAAGTATTCAGCTGTTATAAACACTTTGGAAGTTAGTTGATAGAAAAAAAGGAGCATAATTTCGATTGAAACAACATATTAAAATTTTGGATAGTTTAGGTAGTTTAAAGATCGTTTTTGAACATTATTTGGTATAGCAAGACATGTACTTTATGGAAAAGCTAAATATTTCAGTCCTGTTGAAAATAAATTGTGTTCAGAGTAAAGGTTAATTAAATACAAAGGTTTCTGAATAAGTTTCATTTAAATATATCAAAGCATTTAATTGTGATAAAGTGAAATAGGTTTTGGTGCCAGAAAATGCTTTGTCAGTGTAGCTTGGATTGAACCACATTCGCGTGGAGTAACATTTTAAAAATTCATAGTAAATCAGAGACTCCAAATTTTTTCAGTAACTGTTTTATAATATGGAAATTTATTTGAAGCAACTAAGGAAAATGGAAGCGGCTTCTAGGCGATATAAATAAGAAAAGAAAGGGAAATTAACCCACCACATACCAAAGTGGACGGATGCGATGAGGGAACACAGATGCTGACAAACAAACACTTACAAATATTTCGGCATATGCCTTGTTCACAAATAGAAAAAATGGGCCATTAGGCGCGGAACGTGTGTGCGTTCGGTGTGCACACACGTTCCGCGCCTAATGGCCCATTTTTTCTATTTGTGAACAAGGCATATGCCGAAATATTTGTAAGTGTTTGTTTGTCAGCATCTGTGTTCCCTCATCGCATCCGTCCACTTTGGTATGTGGTGGGAAATTTATTTGAAGCTATTTAAATTCTGTATCTTGAATAATGTAGGTAGTCAGATTTTGTTTTCAGATTTTATCATACTTTAGGAAATAGGAAACATATTGTATTTGATATCAGATGAAAGGATAGTAGTTTGGGAATAGAATAAAATTTGTTTGAATTTGATAGATGTAATATTACGAAATTTATGGTAACCACATCTAAATGTTTCTTTTCTGGCAAAAACTATTAAAGTTATGAGATTTTTTATAATAACTGAATTTGACGTTCTAGCAACTACCAAAATCCCAAAACGATAGGAACATTTTAAAGGTTCAGGACAAAAGAGATGACGGGTTATTGTTCAAGAATGGTCTAATATCTCACGCTTTCCATGTAACCCAGATGCAAAGATGGTTCCTGCGGTCAGAAAGTATAAATACCCCCTCCAGAACCTAGCCTTGCCCCAGTCTTCCAGAAGCCGTTAATATGATATGATATAGGATCGCTCAGCGGCTATGTAGAGCGAGGTAGCTAGTTTGGACTCATGGTTTGGCAGATAAAACCTTGTGCAGACGTGTTTAACTTTTAGATCGCGGGTCTAAGAAAAATTAAATACCTCATGTAGCTAAAAGTAGCTGAGGGGGCGTGAGGTTGGTCGCGCTCAAAT
This sequence comes from Vandiemenella viatica, assembly GCA_031002005.1. Classification (NCBI taxonomy): domain Eukaryota; kingdom Metazoa; phylum Arthropoda; class Insecta; order Orthoptera; family Morabidae; genus Vandiemenella; species Vandiemenella viatica. The sequence goes on along the minus strand of CM061920.1, from coordinate 26,930,768 downwards.
GGTTAGTCAAATTTATAACCTTTTCTTCTGTGATTTTGTCTGATATCTATTCAGCTAATGACTTGAACACATTTTCAAGAATATAGAGATTTTAATTCCAGCTGATTTTGTCTATACCTTTCCTTAACTTGAGGTAGTAAAAAATGAAGTTAAGTGGCGACCTTATATCATTATTATAAAGCCATAGCTGGACTAATCAAGGCTACACGTGGTTAAAGTTGAGACAAAGTGTTTGCCTAACTCCCAGTAAATAGTTTGTTTCTCAAAATTGGTTATGGAAAGAACAAAAATTTGAATTTTTGGGCCAATAATTGAGTCCAAAGTAAATGAGATGTCATGATCATGAAATAGAGGATTTCATTCAACCAGTTTAAACAAAAAATATTTAATTAATGTTACAGCATGGACATTTTAAGCAATATATGTCTTTTCGCTCATGCATTTCTATTATTATTTAATTTAATTGCAATAGAGCACACTCTCCAGTGGCAATTTCCCTAAACACCCATATTTCCCTTTTCCTGCACTCACCTGCATTTTCCCTCTATAAATTTTAACTTTAAATTCCTTCAATGTTTTTGGTAAATTATTCATCATTTCCCTTTGTAACTTATTCCAATCCCTGAAGAGAATCTTCCCACTCCCTTGTGTCTGAAATCCAATGCCAGCTTGTGGTCATGGTCATCTTTTCCCTTCCATGCACTACTTTTCAAAACCTACTCCAATATCTTTCCTTGCCTCATCACTAGTATACATCTTGTAGACTCCCATGACCCTCTCACCCTCCTCCTGTCTTGCAATGAATCCCATTCCAGCTCTTTTATAATATCTGTTACTGATTGCATTCTGCGATAATTTCCAGAAACAAATCTAGCAACCCTTTGTTGCACCCTCTCCAACACATGTATCTGACATTCAAAATATGGGTCCCATACTACACTACCATATTCGAGCAATGGTCTGACCAAAGTTTTGTAACCCAATTCCTTTACTTCCCTTCTACGTCCCCTCATCACTCACTCCAACAAGTGCAGATGTTTGAAACCTTTTCCTACTACTTGTACAATGTTTCCTGCCCAGTAAAGTTTGTTATCAAATGTAATGCCAAGATATACACAGTCCTCAACAAGAATTTCACTACTACTCACACTAACTACCTGGATAAAGAATTACTCGCAAATATTGTACAGATCAATTGTATACACGAACACAAGTGAACAAGTGAAGTAAAAGTTTGGCATTTTTTTTTAACTATTAAACTTACTGGATGTTATCTGTTAGACTTTTCCTTTCTTCTGGTGTATCCAATAGTCTATGAGGAGCATCTTTCACAGATTGAACAAAGCTTTTTACAATGGACTGTCGATTTAAAGAACTTCTTGAGTTCCTTTGATTAGATGTTTCTAAAATAGGTGGAAGTCCTAGGTTGACACTTGTACCTGGTGACTGATTTTGCCCTAAAAGAATTAAAGAAAGAAATTAATAAGTTCATTAAAATACAAAGTAGAACATCAATAATCCAAATGCCAATTATTGGAACATCAATTATCCAAATGCCTTTTTTTTTTTTTACAAAATGTATACTACAGAAAAACTTCATTTCTATGTGTATTACAGTGCACCCTTGTACTCATCCACTTGTTAAGTTCAGTAATTACACTAAAAAAGATCTTAATTTGATCCTTATAAATGATATTTGTTTATATTATTGCTGCAGTATACTTGTGACCAACAGATCCTGCCTTTGAGGGAAAAAGGGGGAGGGGTGGTGATTAATGTTTGAACTAACTGTAATATAAATAATGTAATTGTAAAAGTCTTTCAATGTGCTGGCAGTTTTGAATCTGAAAGCCACCCTGCTTGTCCTGCATCTTTGTTATGATTGTTTTTAAAACAAAGCATTTAAAGCAGGTTACTTCAGGAGTAAGTAATAATTCACCAACAGGCATGACAAGTGTATGTCAATTCTGTTTTGGGTGTTTCAGTGATTTTAACTGATCTGTTGACTCCTTTTGCTAAGGGCACATAAAATTATAAAGTAGCTAATAAAACATTAATGGAAAAATAATTTTTAATATATTATTCAACAAAAACAATTGTCTGTCATTCGTAATGTGGTACGTGTATGCCTTACATTCAGTAAGTCTTCCTGTGGCTTTATCTTTCCCTTGATTTCTTTCATAGCAGTAACCTTACCAATTATTTCCATTACGATGCCATGTTTTTCCATAACCTGTCCCAGCAATGGTTCATTAAATGCTAAACTTTGTAGTTGTTACAGTGGGTTCATTAGATTTTGTCACAAGTTAATTTGATCACTGTTTTGTCCAACAACTCTTTCACTTCATTAGAAGATAAAGTCAGAGATTGTCTTCAAAATATTACATCAGATTTACATTCTTCCTCAGTGAGATGCCTGAGAAAACTAAACTTTTTTTTTTTTTCTTAAATATCCTGGAGGTACAAGTGATAGACTCGATAGATATTGGGATTCTGATTTGAAATTTGTAGTTTAACCTCAAAAAGTTCTATACTATCAAGATGTTGATCAGTGTATCATGAAAGAACCGCCATTCTCAATTTTAAGTTCACTGCATCACATCTTTCTCCATATGTGCTCATTCTGTGAGGCACACAAAACATTTGAAAAATATCTTCCTGAACTCACTATATGTTGTACCCTCATCAACAACCATTATTACTGCACTCTTATTAGCTAGGTATTACTTCTGCATATGTCATTCACTTACTTGTTCTGATTCATGAATTCATACACCTGACTCAGACTTTTCCCACTTTGTGAAATATTCACCTCCATATTACCCTGCATCAAGTGTCCACCATCTTGATTTATTATGTTCTTGCACTTGCCTTCTCAAGTCACTGGTATGTTATTCCACACTGTTAAAAACTTGTAGAAAGGTTGTCTTTGCTTGTTGTGTTTTTCCTAAAATTTCCTCCAATCTATACGTTTTAAGGCTGTCACCCACTTTTAATCCTTTTGGGCTTTCAGTGCAGTGCCATTGTGAATTCTCTGTACCCGCTCCCACACTTTGCCAACACATATCTCCAAATATACAAAATCAGAGTATACGATGAATATTAAATTACTTATTAATATGTAAGTGTTGTGGAACGTTACAATAATAATGCTACTAGGTCTCATATTCCAGAGGGAAAATTTATATACTGACAAATATTAGATGAACTAATCATCTAAGGATTTTTTGTTACTTAACAGGAGCAGTGTTTAAAATAAACATGTAAATGTGACTACAGATGCAGATAATCAGAGAAAACAATTAAATTTTTTGGTGTAAATCATGAGATGCAGAGATTAACAAATGAAAAATCCAAAAGCTCTCTGTCTCTTCTTGTTTTTGAATATTAGCAAATTCCTGCCATAATCAGTTGTAGTAATATTTCCCTTAAGTGTTTTATTTAATAAAAATATAGTGTGCCTATATGCTGAAGATCACTGGAGATCTTACCTTGAGGTGAATGTGCACCATGATGAGTCATGTTGGAACGTATTGAACCCCGTGAACCCCTCCGCATTGATTGCTGAAGATTGTGAGCCCTGCTGAGACGATTTTGGGCTGCCTTTTGGTGTCCCACAAGGGTCTGGATCAGATTTTCCAGTGTGGCTGGATCATTTAGTGGGGATTCAGGAGCTCCAGTCATACTGGTTCGATTATTCTGCTTACCTAAACGAACTGAACGCAACAGTGGCTGGAAGAAACACATAACATCATTTATTAGTTCTCCTAGAAACCACTTAGTCTAACTGCACAATATACAGAGGGGAAAAAATGCAATATTTGAGGTTATTCTCTTACTTATGGAAATGTTCAGTGTTTTTTGTTGTTCTGATATTCTGTCTTCAATTCTGGCAAGGGTCTAATGGCTTTGTTTGTCTTTTGTTGTGTGATATTAAGATACTCAGCCCCAGTGCTAAATATTTTTTTTTCACTTAGTTGCATGCAGTGTATCACTTTATTGTTAACAGTAACCTTTTTTTATTAAAAAAAAACATTAATATAAGCAAAAAAGTGAATGGCATTTAAAGATGTGCACCTGGCATGCTAATTTCTGCTCCAGTGGTGATGGCACTTGTCGATGTCATGTATTACATAATCAAAATGACAGCATGTACAGGCAAGAACGAAAAGATTTCTTATTATTTTTAGCAATAACCATTTTCAGTAAAAAAAAATAATATATAATCCATGCAAAAAGTGAATGAGTCTACACACATCAAGTTGTGACAGAACAGAATAATTTCATAAGAAAATCATAGTTTTGTGCCATGAAATTAAACAAAAAATGATATATTTACTCCTTTAGCAAGGAAATGTAAGTTGCCATGGCAATAAGAAATCAAGAGATAGCTAGAGGTTAGCGACGTACAGACCGAACGGTTGCTTTGTTACCAGTTCACTGCTTAAGAACTTTGCATTCTTCGGATACTTTAAGACCGATGTAGTTCCTAGAAGATTAAGAATTGGGAACAATAAATGTTAATCTGTTAAAAGCGTAAGAACTGAGTTATTTATAATCATATAACATCAGGCGCGCGACATGGCGACCGTGACAGGACTTGCATTTGTGTGATGTTAAGCTAGAATGCTGTATGTATGTATTTTTACATTATTAGATATTTCAAGACAATACCGCGACAGGACTTGCATTTGTGTGGTGTTAAGCTAGAATGCTGTATGTATATATGATTTCATTAAGACAATACATGTTTTTTTTAGTTCATTTCATTATGTTGTTAGTATTAAGAAGAGTTTTGTAAAAAATTCTAATAGGAACAGAGGAAAGAGTATCGCTGGATGCAAGGTTATTCTTATAAGTTTACCAATGTCTTTTAAGCAAAGACATGGTGAACTTGAGGAGGCATGTGACAGAACAGAATAATTTCATAAGAAAATCATAGTTTTGTGCCATGAAATTAAACAAAAAATGATATATTTACTCCTTTAGCAAGGAAATGTAAGTTGCCATGGCAATAAGAAAAATCAAGAGATAGCTAGAGGTTAGCGACGTACAGACCGAACGGTTGCTTTGTTACCAGTTCACTGCTTAAGAACTTTGCATTCTTCGGATACTTTAAGACCTATGTAGTTCCTAGAAGAATAAGAATTGGGAACAATAAATGTTAATCTGTTAAAAGCGTAGAACTGAGTTATTTATAATTATAACATCAGGCACGCGACAAAGTGCACTTGGCATGGTAATTTCTCCTCCAGTCCTGATGATGTATATCAATGTCATGTATTATATAATCAATACGAGAGCATGTACAGTAATGTACGCAATTGTAAATACAAATACAGTGGAACATGTAACCTTCTGTTGCAACAGTGCAGTGATATTTTGATATGCTGTTTTATGTACAATATAATACATTCATTTTGCATTGATCCCAATATAAGAGACTAGCTCTGTGGGATGTGGATTGTTGTCAATTTACAATTAAAAACTTTCACAACAAAATAATACATACACCAGAGGATGTACAGTCGTAGCACGCATGGTACATTAATTATGTCAACTACATTTACACAAATTACTTGCAGTTATTTTGTAGATACCTTAGAAACAAATTCTTCACCAGAGTAGAAGGAGTTCTAAATTATCAATTATTTCAATTTTTTTCCTGAATTTAATTTTATCATCTGCTATAAATTTAATATGTGTTTCAAGCATTATTGCTTCCATATTGTTGGCTCTGTCACATAGGTTCAGTCACCTCATGAAATCGCACACTCATTATAAATAGGCTAATTTACACTATAGTAAAGTAATAACAACAGCTGCATCTATTTCTGCTTCAAACTTAACAAATACTGACTGTGTCAGATGAGGCTTGCAGCGGACGTCTAAAGAAGTCATCAGCACTGATGTAGAGTATAAGCATGACATCTCTAGACATCATCCGAACCCAACGGGTTAAGTTCTTTGTATGTATAAGTTTTATATTAATATAAAAGAAAATTCTATTTGTTAATATTTTTACAACTTATTCCGTGTGTCAGTGATATGTTACTGTGATATGTTTCACAATATTTGGGTTTATGCATTTAAATTCCCACCCATACTTCCCACCATATTGATTTTAGCCACCACAAGCCTCCAGTTAGCTACCAGCCTCCATCAAGCAGCTACCTCAGTAGAATAACCTTGTAGATTCCTCACTCTATGGTTGTTGATCCAAAACATTTCAACTTTCCATATGCGTACATATATTTATTTGTTTCATAGCTGTGGCAAACTTCAACTTTGTTAAGCAGTTGTTATTATACACACAATTGTGGATACATTAAACATTTGGACTGGAAAATAACAACGCTTACGAAACTTGAAAATTGCTGCAGATTACAAATACACATACATACATAGAGAGTATCCTACAACACCAATTCAACAAAATGTTCTCTTGTTGTTAAAGAGCTAAGACCCAAAAATTATTATAGTTCTTTTTTATGTGTTCACACCATGCAACCATCATCTAAGATAACTGATGGTCCTTTCAATGAAATGAAAGACGCTAAGTAGCAAAAAGGAATAACAAATTAGGATAGGGAAATGAGCCACCACTCACCTTTAGATGATGGATGTGAGGTGTGAACACAAAGAAGAGACAAAAACACACATTGTAAGCACCTCAGAAGTTGTTAAATTCTAAACCTCGTCACTAAAGGTTATGGGAGATGGGAATCATGCAGAGGCCGATACTGCAGTAGATAGCAACATATGCAAAGATTTGAAACCAGAAAAACAGTAAAACACATAAAGCAAGCCATAACTTAACTTAGTCCACAACCCGAAGGTTGGTTGGCTTTCAGGAGCAACCGTACCACGTGTCATGGAGGCCTTTCCAAGAGCGATTAGGGAATCGAACTGCCGTCAGTTAAGAGTAGCTGCGCACGACGGCACTAATGACTCGTGTCGTGTTTCTGTTCCAGATATAGTTAAATCCATGGACAAGATGGGCCGAAAGGCGTATGAAGCCGCCCGGGAAAATTCAGTTTCATTACAGTTCTCAATTTGCAGTGTGGTGCCGCGTGTCGATTGTGGGGAGGCTGTGTGGTGGAAGATCTTTAATTTAAATAATAATTTGCAGGAGCTGTGTCGCAAAAACAACTGGGGCTTCGTCGACCTTCGTCCGATGATAGCTGCCAGCTGGGACGCATTTGACAGGTCGGGCGTCCACTACACACCTAGAATGGCGTCCAAGGTGGCTGCTAAAATTTGGAACCGCCTTGATATGAATTATTTTTTAGGAACAGTGTGAGGCCCGAGGATCCTTCATTTCACCGAAGAGGATGTGCTGATAACTTAGAAGCTGGTCCCGGTAGTGATGGCGCGAATAATTTTAATATTACAGCTCCAATTACTTCACCCGTTTACCGTCAGAGTGCGAGTATGAAAAATGCTATTTCAGACACAAATAACAATACGAAGCAGCTAAGGATAATGGTACTAAATTGTCGGAGTATTAGAGGGAAAGTAGCGGATTTTCACGCCTCAGTTGCGACTAATGATGTCGATATAATACTAGGAACCGAGAGCTGGTTGACGCCCGAAGTTGAATCTAGCGAAGTATTTGGCCCTCATTTCGATGTTTTTCGGAAGGACAGAACTGTTTCAATGGGTGGGGGTGTGTTCGTGGCCGTAAGTAAAACCGTTAATTGCTCTGTCGTAACTGAAACGGAAAATTTTTGCGAGTTAATATGGGTCAAGGTAAAAATTGGCAAAAATTTAAAGTTCATACTCGGGTCATTTTATCGACCTCCGGATTCTGATCTGGCTAACGCGGAATACTTCAGAGAGTCACTTAATAACATTTACAAAAAATTTCAAGGACATACGGTATATTGATCGTGGGTGGTGACTTTAACCTACCGTCGGTTAGGTGGGACACATACATGTTCAGGTTGGGTGGAAGAGATAGGTTAATAACCGAAACGTTCCTAGAATCATTTGCAGAAAGATCTCTTGAACAGATGGTCGAAGAGCCAACGTGGTGCGACAAAGATTCCTCATCCATTCTGGATCTTTTTCTAATTAGCAATCCTGATATTGTAGATAAAGTTTGTATAGAAGACGGTATAAGTGATCACAAGGCGGTTGTGGTAACGTTAAACTGTAGTCTGAGTCTGAAGCATGACAAAGAGAAACTCGTGTTTTGCTTCGATAAGGCAAACGATGCGGGTATGGTTGATCACTTTGCGAAGAATTTTGAAACGTACATGCTAAATACAAATGTTGAGGAACTTTGGTTTAATTTAAAAGAACTAATATGGACCGGTTTAAACCAGTTTGTTCCTAAGAAGAGTATTAAGGTCAGTAATAACTTCCCTTGGTTGAATAGGGAAGTGAAACGTTTGCTCAGGAGGCAAAGGTGTTTACATGCCGCGGTGAAAAAATCGGGGGACTCATCTAATCGTGCTAAATTAGTCCAGTTGCGTGCGGAAGTGCGTAAGGCAATGCGCAATGCGTTTAAAGAATTCCAAGCCAGGAATTTATCCGAAGATCTCATTACTAATCCAAAAAAGTTCTGGTCGTATATCAAAGTAATAAGAGGCTCTCGTAAGGTTATGCCGTCACTGATTAAAGAAAATGGTGAATTATCAGAAACAAGCGTAGAGAAAGCAGAAATTTTGAATGATATATTTAAAAAGGCTTTTACGATAGAAAACTCAGAGGAGATACCGATATTTAACAATCGTACCGACAAAATTATGAATGATCTCGCTCTTGATGTTGAGGGAATAACTAAACTGCTTATGAATGTAAAAACCAATAAGGCTCCCGGACCAGACGGTATTCCTACAAGATTCTACTCAAGATACGCAAAGGAAATTGCACCGTATTTGATGAAATTGTATACCGTCTCTCTGGATCAAGGAATAATACCAGCCGAATGGAAGACCGCTATCGTAACTCCAGTGTTTAAAAATGGGAATGTTAATGATCCTCAGAATTATAGGCCGATCTCGTTAACTTCAATATTTTGCAGGATTTTAGAACATATCATCTATTCAAATGTCTTGGATGAAGGTGAGCTTTTAAATCCAAATCAACATGGATTCAGAAAAGGCCGATGCTGCGAAACACAACTTGCACTTCTAATTCACGACTTGTGCTGAATTATAGATGAGCAATCCCAGGTTGATTTGGTTCTATTAGACTTTAAAAAAGTTTTCGATACTGTGCCTCACACTAGGTTACTTATGAAACTTCGCGGTTACGGCATATCTAGACAAATATGCGACTGGGTTGCAGACTTCCTGAAGGGCAGAACACAGTGTGTAGTTCTCGACGGTGAGCGTTCATCACTTACTGAAGTGGGGTCTGGAGTTCCCCAGGGAAGCGTGTTAGGGCCACTGTTGTTTCTCATATACATCAATGATCTATGCGACATAATAGGGGGGATGAAAAGATTATTTGCCGATGATGCTATAATTTATCGCGAAATCAAAACCCAGGACGACTGCGCTTTGTTACAAGACGATATTATGAAAATAATTGCGTGGTGTAAAGATTGGCAGTTGGAGTTAAACGCTAAAAAGTGCCAAGTCATGCGTGTAAGTAAAAAGGTGACACCATTTAACTATGAATATACGATTAATGGCACTGTCCTTAGAACGGTAAATTCCGCTAAATACCTAGGGCTAACAATTCGTAATAATTTGTCGTGGAATGAGCATATCGAGAATGTAATGGGAAAAGCAAATCGTATGCTCCGATTTCTAGGTCGTAATTTAAATCAATGCACTCAGGAAGTTAAATCGATTGTATACAAGTCACTAGTACGTCCTCACTTAGAGTATTGTTGTTCTGTATGGGGTCCCCATCAAAAGGGGTTAATGGAGGCTTTAGAGAAGGTCCAAAGAAGAGCCGCCCGATTCGTGACAGGTATATATAGTTGGAGGGAAAGCGTAAGTGCGATGTTGAAGGAGTTAGGTTGGGAAGACCTGGAACACCGAAGGCGTTGCTCTCGACGGAAGCTAATTGAAAAATTCAAGACAGATGTATTTCGGAATGACAGTCAGCAAATATTGCTACCAGCAACATTCATATCTCGAAATGACCATGAAAACAAGATAAGAGAAATCAGGGCCAGAACCGATTCATTTCTGTACTCATTTTTCCCACGAGCGATTAGGGAATGGAATAGAAAGGATTTACCGGGCGAGTAAACTTAAAATCCGATAGGAGTAGCTTTCGATAAAGCACTCCAGCCATCCTGATCTGGGTTTTCCATGGTTTTCCCAGATCACTCCACGCGAATGCGGGGATGGTTCCTCACAATAGCCCATGGGCGCCTCCTGCCATATCCCTTATAACCCTTCCAAACCATAACCCTTTTCGATAGGTGCAATGCACCCTCCGCCACACACTTTTAGTGAATCGCGGAGTAATAATAATAATAATAATAATAATAATAATAAAATAGATCCTCCCAAAGGAGGTATACTAAGCTGTTGTGTCAGAGGTAGGACGGCCAGTTCCCTTCCTCTGGAGTTTAACGTGGAATCCGAACCACGGAGCGGCCTGGTGTAGATCATATGATCAAACACAACCCACAAAATTCCTGCGCCTGCCAGTATTCGAACCTGGGACTGGAGCACCGAACGTTTTGAAAGCAAGCGCCTTAATCACTGATATACCAGAATGCTCAAGCAAGCCATAAACATACTTTAAATAAGAGAAATAGGTCCAATAGGGGATAATTCACCTGAACAGGCTCTAAACTTGATCACAACACTATAGTGCCTTTTCAACACACTTTTGGATGCAATAAAAATTGTTTATAATAATAATTAACAGGGAGAAAGTAAAATTTGCTATAAATCAATAGTTTTAGGCAGGAAAAATAAAGAAAACACGATTTTTAAAACTTTGTTAAACACACTCGCATTTTCAACACTACCTAACAGCATGTTTTAAGTAGTTTCAGGAGTTAAACAATAATTTTTATGTAATTAAAGAAAACACTGCACAACATATAAAAGTTTTGAAGCATTCTACACAGTTAAATAAGCACTAAATCAGTTTTAACGTAATTACGTGGTAGAGAAGAATGACGCCAAATACAGATTCGAATTGTGGACGATCTAACCCACATATGTAAACGAAATCATAGAACACAGTGACATAAGTTTTAAAGTCTGAAATTAAGAAATTATAAATACTTGGAATACGATGTCAAATTTGGGAAAGTCCCTTTGCTCACATGAAAATTGTATTACTGCACGTTTCACATTTCAATTTTTTATAGCAAACTGAGTAACTTTAAAGGGATAGTTATGATAAAGTAAACCATTCAACACGCAGATCATCATACACTGTAAAATATTGAGCACTTGAGGTTACAGAATTTTTCGGACTATGTTTAGAAGTGGGAAGTTACAGGTGTCTTGGGCCCAAGGGTATATAAGGACTTGCGGTCACGAGGCCGTCACATTTGTTCGAAAGTCTTGGGAGCAGTCTATGTGCTGAACAGAGCTGCACTTTACCACACAAGGCATGCTGGGTAGTACTGAAAGTAGTTCCAACAGCCATATTGTTTTGGCAGACATCGTGAATTTTCTGAACGTGTGATTTGTGAACTTTAAAATGAGACTTTGAAATTCTTAACAGGGGTTTGGTCTGTTTATTCCTCTTCAGTACTTACAATTTTAGGAAATGATTTGTCCGATAGCCAATTTCAACTGTAATTGTGATTTATAACGTGACTTTGAATAACGTGACTTTGAAGAATATAGTGATTTTTTTTTATTTAAATAGTGCATATTTCTTAGTAGTGCAAATTAACCTTTTCTTTCCTGAGGAGAATGAGGGAAGTGGTGGCCATATTATATTACAGTTGATTCATCCAGGCTTATACATGACTTAACAGTTTGAACAGTAAATATTTTTATCGTACTGAAAGCAAGTTGGAGGTTAGTGAAGGTGATAGAGCCAATAAAACAACCCCAGTGTTGGTTTTCACCCTTAAAACATGATACAATAATTTTTGGGTCTAGGCCTTAGTCAACAGGAGAACATGGTTGAGGAAGACTGCCTCATAAGACAATTATCCCATCATTATCTTGCATTTCAAACCTCAGTGTAGACATGCAAACAATTTTTATTAAATATAAATATTTCTGGCTGTCAACATGACTCCACTAACACTCCCTTATAGGTCACCTGTTGATAAATAAGTACACGTATGTAGATTCCATGCCTTTCAGCTCACCAAATTTCAATCACATAATCTTTTCTTAAAAGAATGCCTGTGCTTCAACATAACATCAAATGGTCTTACAATCAAACTGACCTGTTCTGCATGCCTTTTGTTACAGTCAGTCTTTGGCCCTTACTCGCCTTGCCCTGCAACAATGTACACTCCTGGAAATTGAAATAAGAACACATTGACGCCGGTGTGTAAGACCCACCACACTTGCTCCGGACACTACGAGAGGGCTGTACAAGCAATGATCAAACGCACGGCACAGCGGACACACCAGGAACAGCAGTGATGGCCGTCGAAGGGTGCTAGCTGCGCAGCGGTTGGGCACCGCCGCAGTCAGTGTCAGCCAGTTTGCCGTGGCATATGGAGCTCCATCTCAGTCTTTAACACTGGTAGCATGCCGCGACAGCGTGTACGTGAACCGTATGTGCAGTTGACGGACTTTGAGCGAGAGTGTATAGTGGGCATGCGGGAGGCCGGGTGGACGTACCGCCGAATTGCTCAACATGTGGGGTGCGAGGTCTCCATAGTACATCAATGTGGTCGCCAGTGGTCGGCGGAAGGTGCACGTGCCCATCGACCTGGGTCCGGACAGCAGCGACGCATGGACGCACGCCAAGACCGTCGCATCCTACGCAGTGCCGTAGGGGACTGCACCGCCACTTCCCGGCAAATTAGGGACACTGTTGCTCCTGAAGTATCAGAGAGGACCATTCGCAAGCATCTCCATGAAGCTGAGCTACGGTCCCGCGCACCGTTAGTTCGTCTTCCGCTCACGCCCCAACATCGTGCAGCCCGCCTCCAGTGGTGTCGCGACAGGCGTGTATGGAGGGACGAATTGAGACGTGTCGTCTTCAGTGATGAGAGTCGCTTCTGCCTTGGTGCCAATGATGGTTGTATGCGTGTTTGGCGCCGTGCAGGTGAGTGCCACAATCAGGACTGCATACGACCAAGGCACACGGGGCCAACACCCGGCATCATGGTGTGGGGAGCGATCTCCTACACTGGCCGTACACCTCTGGTGATCGTCGAGGGGACACTGAACAGTGCACGGTACATTCAAACCGTCATCGAACCCATCGTTCTACCATTCCTAGACCGGCAAGGGAACATGCTGTTCCAACAGGACAATGCACGTCCACATGTATCCCGTGCCACCCAACGTGATCTAGAAGGTGTAAGTCAACTACCCTGGCCAGCGAGATCTCCGGATCTGTCCCCCATTGAGCATGTTTGGGACTGGATGAAACGTCGTCTCACGCGGTCTGCACGTCCAGCACGAACGCTGGTCCAGCTGAGGCGCCAGGTGGAAATGGCTTGGCATGCCGTTCCACAGGACTACATCCAGCACCTCTACGATCGTCTCCATGCGAGAATTGCAGCCTGCATTGCTGCGAAAGGAGGATATACACGGTACTAGTGCCGACATTGTGCATGCTCTGTTGCCTATGTCTATGTGCCTATGGTTCTGTCTGTGTGATCATGTGTTGTATCTGACCCCAGGAATGTGTATATAAAGTTTCCCATTCCTGGGACAATGAATTCACGGTGTTCTTATTTCAATTTCCAGGAGTGTACCAATCTGGCAAACCAACATTCTGGACAACTCATATCCCTTCACAAAATACTCATACTATCATTCCAGTTATACACGAGATTTTACAGCAATCGGTTAATTCCAGCAGCAGGCATGCCAGAAACACTTACATCAGTTGTCCTAACTGTTGAAGTCCCATCTTGCATTTTGGAAGTTTCTTCCCGGACAGCCAATGGTCCACCAATTGAAATTGCAGCCTCCCCTGATTTTCTCAAAACCATCCACTACCCAGCTCCTCAACATACCTCAACCTCCCCCTTTAAAACCTACACCTTGCTCTCTGCACTCCAGCCCTACTCCCAAGGCTAAACTGTCAGTTGTTAGGTAACCTGCCTATTGCACCACTATCTGAATCCCAACTCTCTGTACTCTCCAAAGGACACACCTTATCACCTACACCTATATTTGACCATGCCAAACCAGTCAATGACTCTCTATCATTCTGCAGTACATTCTGATCGTGGTATCACTTTGCCACTGATGGCTGTGAATAGGAGTCTCAAGATCGAATGAAACCCAGTCTTCAGAAATTCATACCATCATCCACGCTTGACCCTCCATCTCTTCCCCAGAACCAACCCCTCCAAATTAACAAGGAATGCCTATCTGCTAGTATTCCTAGTCTAGCTGAAACCCGTGCCAGGAAACAACTCTCTACCAAACCAGATCTCATTATTCTTCCTGCTGACAAAGGCTCAACCTCTGTAGTCATGAATCACAGTGATTATTTGGCTGAAGCCCTTCATCAGTTATCAGACACCAACATTTACTACCACCTCACAAAAGATCCAATAAATGCAGTGAACAAAACAATACAGGAATGGGCCCCTCCAAAGTCTCTACTTACTACTCAAAATCCATGAATGCCTACCCTATACCTCCTTCCCAAAATCAATAAGCCTGGCAATTTGGGACACCCCATTGTTGTGGCTTATGGATCTCTGACTGAATGGATCGACTAATAACTACAACCTATAGTCCGTCAGCATATTAAGGGCACACAACACTTTATTTTCTGTCTTTCTACTATGCCTACATCACTTCCTTCCAACTCCATTCTGGTAACAATTGATGTCACATCCCTATACACACACATTCTACATTCCCATGGTCTCAATGCCCTCCAATCAGCCATCCTAGCACATTTTCCTTACCACCCCGGCTGAATTGATACTTAATAACAATTACTTCTCCTTTGAAGGCAGTGTCTACCACAAATGGCACCTGTCATGGGCACCTGCATGGCCCACTCTTATGCTAATCTGTTCATGGGCCATCTGGAACAGACATTTCTGGATGAAGTTCCTCTCAAACCCCTCATGTTGCTTAGGTTTATAGATGATATCTTTATGATCTGGAAGCATGGTAAAAATGACCTGCTAAATTTCCTGAAACATCTTAATACCTTTAATTCACTACACACAGTCCCCATTCTTGGATGTGGATTTGTCCCACTCCAATGAATACCTCATCTCCTCAATCTACATAAACCCACTAATCTTCAACAGTATCTCCATTTCAACAGTATTCACCGGCACCATACCAAACATTCCCTCACCTGCTGTCTTGGCATTCGGCGTAGTCGCATATGCTCCAACCGAAAGTCTGTCATGGGTTATTCAAACAACATTTTACAAGCATTGATGTCTCACAACTAGCCTATGTCTTTGGTTAACAAACAGTTTTCATGGGGAACACTACACCCTACTCAGCCCATCAGTCATCCCAAATCCACAAAAACCAACCACAATCCAGTTCTGGTCACACAATACTTCCTAGGCCTGAAATTCATTAACAGAAACCTCCAGAAGGGTTATGATTTCCTGCACACCTGCCTAGAAATGAGATCTATTGTTCCCAAAATCCTTCCTTCTCCTACTAAAACTTGTTTCAGCAGGCCTATTACCACAGCGAACTCCTAGTCCACAAACATAGTCTTTCTTGACCCAACAGTCAGCCCCTGGCTTTTTCCCACGCAGTAGACCCTGCTGCAAAATGTGCAACATATACCATCCCATCACTTTCATCAACCCAGTCACGTGGGAAATCTTTCTGATCATAGGACACATCACCTACGAAACCTCCCATTTAATTTACCATTTAACATACAGCCACTACCTGGCTTCATATATAGGTTTGACCACAAATCCATTTTCCATAAGAATAAATGACCACTGACAGATGGTATTCAAAAGGAGCCCAAGCATTCAGTAGCTGCCCATGCCATCTACCAGTAACAACTGGGCACAAGGCAACACCCTGGTCCCAACTTATTATTGTTATTACTTATCTTTACTTTTTTATCCTCTCTTTGCCTCCTTCCCTACTACCAAATTTGAAACACCACTAACATGAAGTAATTTTTAACTTCTGGAACATATGTTTTTTTTAAAAAATTATATATATTCTTACAATAATAAAAATGAGCAGGAGAATGCTTTAAGGCAATAAAACTAAGGAAGGATAGGGAAATATGACCCACCACTTGTCACAGACGAAGGCAGCTGGGAATGATGATTACGTGAGGCAGTGCTTTCTGTGTTAATATAATTTAAAGTGTTTAGTCTTCTTTTGTTTCATCTTTGAATATTTGTTTAGCAGCCCCAGTAGTCAGTCGTTCTTCGGTAGCCGTTACGTGAAGCAGTGCCTTCTGTGGTGATATAATATAAAGTGTTTAGTTTTCTTTTGTTTCATCTTTGCGTATTTGTTTAGCAGCCCCAGTAGTCAGACGTTTTTTGGCAGCCGTTACGGGGAATAGTGCCTTCTGTGATAGTTTTTATTCAAAGAGTGTGGTTAGCTTCGTCTCTGTATAGTTGTTAGTCAGTAGCAGCAGCCATCGTCGGAACCGTTACGTGACGTAGTACCTCTAGTGATAATTCACTTGAAAGTGTGTAGTTAGTTGTAGCTTCGTCCTTGCATATTAGTTTGTCAGTAGCAGCAGCTGCAGTCGTTGGTCGGAATCGTTACGTGAAGTAGTACCTCCAGTGCAAATTTAATTTAAAGTGCGTAGTTAGCGTAAGCTTCGTCTTTGTACATTTGGTTATTGACAAAAGTCCTCATACTGAGAACGTATAGTGAGTCCGTTTTTCTCGTGTACTCCTTAGTTTTGCTTTCTGTAAGGTAGTATGTGTAGGGACTGTGGTTGTTGTGTGCAGACGCAGGCTGACGTGACTGACCTGCGCACCCAGCTTGCAGCTTTGGTAACAAGAGTTACACAGCTGGAAGCTGCCGCAAGTGAGTGCAGTAGATGCGGTATTGGTGACCCTGTAGACGCTGATCGGCTCGCAGGTTCTCCAATACCAGTCATCGAACCTGCAGTCCAGGCCGAGATGTTGGAATCTATGCGGCCGTCGCCTAGTGGTGGCTGGCGTGTGGTGTCTGGACGTCGACGGCGCATGCGGGGGCAGTCGGGTAAGCTTGATACCCAAGAAGGCAAGCTTGTACATCTGTCCAATCGGTTTGTCTGGATCTGATTCAGTCCTGCAATCGTGGGCCTGTGAGTTGGCAGCCCCACAGCCCACTAAGTCTGGGCAACTGCAGAAGGGGGTTTTAGTGGTCGGTAGCTCCAACGTTAGGTGATTTATTGAACCCCTTAGGGAAATGGCGAAGAGGTCGGGGATGAATTCCTGTATCCATTCATTGTGTATTCCGGGTGGTCTGATCCGAGATGTGGAACAGGCCATCCCGGATGCCATTGAACGGATGGGGTGCAGCCAGCTGCGGATTGTAGCTCATGATGGCACCAATGATGCTTGCCGCCTAGGGTCGGAGGTTATCCTCTCATCCTTTGGGCGACTTGCAGAAAGGGTGAACTCTGTGGCCATTGGCCGCAAGATTTCGGCTGAGCTATCCATCTGCAGCATTGTCGATAGGACTGACTGTGGAGCCATGTTGAGGGGCTGAACCAGAGATTACGGCGCTTCTGTGATAGTCATGGCTGCAGATTCCTTGATCTTCGCCCTAGGGTTGAGTCTTGTAGGAATCCCTTGGATAGATCAGGGGTGCACTACACACGGGAATCAGCTACACGGGTGGCAGGGGCCGTGTGGAGTGCATTGGGGAGTTTTTTAGGCTGAGGGAAGATGACCCTGAAGAGGAAATTCAGTTGCGGACAGCCAAGATAAATTTAGCACTGCGGTTTAGGGGTAGCTTAAAAGAATCCCGAACATTAAAAGTTCTAGTAGTTAACTGCAGAAGTGTTTGTAATAAACAGCCTGAAACTCGAAAACGTTATTCGTAGTGCAGATGCTGATATCGTATTAGGCACAGAAAGTTGGTTAAAACCGGATGTAAGTTCCGGCGAAATTTTTAATAGTAACATGAACATTTTCCGTAAGGATAGGTTGCATTCCCAAGGAGGTGGTGTATTTATAGCTGTTAGTAAGTACCTCCCATGTAGCGAAATAGATGTCCATACTGTCTGCGAAATCATATGGATCAAGCTCAACGTAGCTAGGAAAAAACTTGTGATAGGCTCGTTCTATCGTCCACCCGATGCAAGCGTAAATATTGCCGAGGCCTTGAGAAATAATGTAAATAATATAGCACGCCAATTTCCGGACCATACAATAATGCTAGGAGGTGACTTTAACTTGCCTGATATCGACTGGACTAATTAGGTTCAGGTTACTGGGGGCAGGGATAAAGAAGCTTGCAAAATCATTCTAGACCTCTTCTCAGATCACCATCTTGAACAGCTCGTAACTGAACCAACGCGATGCCTCAACGGTAATGAAAATATTTTAGATATAGTTGTTACAAATAGGCCCGGACTATTCACGGATATTTCTACCACCGCAGGAATAAGTGATCACAAAGCTGTAATTGCTACAGTAAAACTAACAACCACGCGCAGAAAGAGAAAAGAGAGAATCGTTTACAGATTCGAAAAGGCTTCAAAAGAGTGTTTTAGAGCGTATTTGAGGCATAATTACCACACCTTCTTGGTAGCAGGAGGCACCGTTGAAGAGAGGTGGCATCAATTCCTACATATACTTGGGGAAGGTATGAACTTGCATATACCCCAACGGACAATTAGGGAACAGAACGATCCCCCATGGTACACACGGGAGGTTAAAAGGTTACTCAAGAAGCAAAGGAAGATACATGCACGATCAAAAAGGACGTTGCATCGGACTGATTTAGATAAGTTAGAGGAGATAAGGGGACGAGTTAAGAATGTGATGCGTGAGGCATTTAATAACTTTCGTGAAAATTCTCTCTCTAAGAGCCTCACTGAAAACCCTAAGAAATTTTGGTCGTATGTAAAAAAAGTTAGTTGTAGTGGGAACAATAAGCCAGTTCTAATAAAAGACGGACGGGAGGTTGAAGACAGCCGCGACAAGGCTACCTTATTTAACACCGAATTCAAAAATTCATTCACGCCAGAAAACTTGGAAAACATCCCCACTTTACCATATCATGTGGAATTAGAGATGGATCCGATAGAAATTGATAGCGTAGGAATTGTAAAGCAATTAAAACTCCTGAAGTGGGGTAAAGCACCGGGTCCCGATGGTATACCGGTAAGAGTATTTTCTGAATACGCGGAGGATATTGAACCATTTCTGTCAGATATATTCCGTAAATCACTAGAAGAGAGAAAAGTACCTTCTAGCTGGAAAATAGCCCAGGTAATTCCCGTTTTTAAGAAAGGAGATCGGAGTGATCCTAGGAATTATCGACCCATATCTCTAACATCGGTCTGCAGCAGAATTCTGGAACATGTCATAGGCTCGAACATAATGAAGTTTCTAGATGAGAACGAGTTACTTACACCATGACAACACGGATATCGGAAGAAGAGATCGTGTGAAACACAATTGGCCCTATTTTCCCACGACATAATGAAAGTTATCGATGCAGGTTCGCAAGTTGATGCGGTTTTTTTGGATTTTCAGAAAGCTTTTGATTCTGTGCCACACAACCGACTTTTAGCGAAGATTCGATCTTACGGTATTTTGGCTCAGATTTGCGAGTGGATATGTGATTTTCTAACTGGTCGATCACAATATGTCGTTGTTGACGGGGAAGCCTCATCTAAGATAAATGTTACTTCGGGCGTTCCTCAGGGAAGTGTAATAGGACCACTTCTTTTCTTAATATTTATAAACGATCTAGGTGACAACGTCAAATGCTGGTTGCGTTTGTTTGCTGACGATGCGGTTATCTATAGGGAAATAAGGTGTTCCGACGATTGCTTAGAAATTCAGCGTGATTTGGATGCTATTTTCGATTGGTGCCGTAATTGGCAGCTTACACTTAATTGCAAAAAGTGCAAGGCAATGCGGATAAGTAACAAGAAGAATCAGGTTGTTCACGAGTACAAAATAAACAATTCACCTGTTGACACGGTTGATTCCGTGAAGTATCTGGGGGTGATAGAACAAAGCAACATGAAATGGGACATGCACATATCTTCCGTCGTAGGCAAGGCAAATTCTAAATTACGATTCATAGTTCGTATTTTGAGGAATTGTAATGCTCAAACAAAGGAGATAGCGTATAAAACACTGGTGCGTCTGCATCTGGATTACTGTTGTGGGGTTTGGGATCCGTATCGCAAGGTTCTGAGTGACTCAGTTGAGAGGGTGCAGAGGAGAGCCACTAGATTCGTGACTTGTTGTTACAGCCCTTATGAAAGCGTCACAGAATTGATACATAGATTGGGCTGGGATAGTTTGGAAGACAGACGACGTAGCTTGCGTTCGAATTTATTGGAGAATATGCGAAAAAATTTAAATTTCGAGTGCAATGAAATACTTCTTCCGCCAACCTATTTAGGTCGCAATGACCGGAGGGATAAGATTAGAGAAATAAGATGCCGTACTGATACTTATATGTATTCCTTCTTTCCTCGCACTATTCGGGATTGGAATGGGCGGGTTTAGGATTGGTGCTTAGCACCCTCTGCCACCCACAATGTTTGTGATTTGCAGAGTATGGATGTAGATGTAGATAAAAGAGACGAACACAAGAAACGCAATATTTCAGCAGCTAGCCTTATTCTTGCCAAGAGTGAGACACCAGGCAGGGCACGACGTGCACACACTGAAACCAATCTGGTGAATGGAGGTTGTGCACCAAAAACCATAGTATAGAAAGGAAAATACTAGATCGATTATGCCAAGACAGCTTTTCCCCTTTCCATAACCAACCTCATTCTATCAAACAACTACTTTTCCTTCAACTCTCAAATTTACCACCAGATGCGCAACACTTCTATGGGCACCTGCTTGGCTCCATCCTATGCTAACTGGTTCCTGGGCTATCTCGAACAATAATTCCTATGCAATCTTTCCATTAAACCTCTTGCGTGGTTTAGATACATATAATACAAGGAAAGGGAAAATAACCCTTCACTCACCAAAGTTGAAGGCAGCGATGGGTGAAGAACATATATGACGAACAAAAGAATACACAATATTTCGTTTTTACACCTTATTCATGCTTTAGGAAATGAGTTATGTTGTTCGGGAGGTGAGCAAACGCCGAAGTTTAATACATGACTAAGTGCATTATCGATATGTCAGAAGAGACTGAGATGTTATACATAAATATGTATAACACAGATGGTGATAGAATTAGTAATACACCAAAAAGGTATAGAATATTGAAACAATGACATAAATTAGACCAATAAATTTTAAACAAATAAAGTTTGACAGATAAATTCTGAAAAAAAAAAATTATAACCGGTTAAATGACAGTAATGATAATACTAATACTAATAATAATGAGTGATGCATCAAAGAAAGGAATTTAGGAATTTTAATGGTGGTTGAGGCCAGGTGGGTATCTGGTATCTAGGATATTCTGAAGAAGCGGTGGTTTCTGGGGAAAAACTGATTGCTCTCACGGTAAAACAGTAATTGAGGTTGTTGTAATTATGGTAGTTAGCATGTTCTGGTATTGGAAGACATAAATTGCATGTGTGGACTTTGTCTCTGGACATTCATTCTGTTGGAAAGTTGTTGTGTAGTTAGGCCTATAAAGGAATTAGTGTAATGGCGGCAAGTTAGTTGGTATATAATGTGTGTTGTGGAGAATGTGTCGTGTCCAGTGATGTGAAAGGTTTCCCCTTTGATGGAATTGCAATATGTAGTAGTGGGAGGATGCAAGATCCATAAGATGTTTATGGAGAGTCAGATGGAGGATATTTGTGAACCAAGATGTTTTTGAGGATAGGTGGTCTGCTGAAACATGTACGGGGGACAGTTGGCAGAATGTTTGGTAAGAGAGTGCGCATTTCTGGAAAGGAGCGAAGGAAGTTATGCCCCTGTTGTAGGATTCAATTGATGGATTCGAGGCCAGGCTAGAACTGGGTGACAAAGTCAGTGCTGTGGTTGGATTTTAGAGGTGACAGGTGGGTGTGGTTATGTGGAGGGTGGGTGATTGCACGGGTGATTTTTTTATGTACAAGATCTGCTGGATAGGAGTGGGAATTAAGGGTTTGGGATAGGTTCTGGGAATAATGGGAGAGGGATTCAGCATCAGAACAGATACATTTGCCATGGGTAGCAAACCTGTGGGGGAGGGTACATTTGGAATCGAATAGGTGGCAACTGTCAAACTGTAGATATTGCTGTAGATTAGTTGGTTTAATGTGGATAGAGGTGTGAAGGGCACCTTGCCTGAGTGTAATGTCCATATCAAGGAACGTGATGTTTGTGCGGAAGTAAGTCCAGGTGAAATTAATGGAATGGCTATTGTTAAAAGAATTGAGGAATTCTAGGAGTTGATTTTCACTGTGGGTTTAGATCATAAATATATCATCTATGTATCTGAACCACACAGTTGGGGATCAGGAAACATTCCCGCAGTTAAAAACTATTGGAATGGATGAGAAAGTGATTTGCTGGGTAGAAGAATTTTGAAAGGTAGAAAGCAGAAAGTTAGGGTAGGAAATGCAGTATCAAAAGAAGTAGAAATAAAAAATGGGGGTGCCACAGGGTAGGATATTGGGACCATTGATATTCATTATTCTAATGAATAATTGTGTCAATTGTTTACTACCAGAAATAAAATTGTTTGCAGATGCCCTACTGCAATATAAAAGGATCAAAATGGTAGAGGACTGCAAACAGCTGCAGGGTGATCTGGATAGGATGTCTAGTTGGGTTGGTAAACATGGGATGAAGATAAATACAAAGAAGAGTCACCTTATTACATTCACAAATAAAAAACTAAAGGTTGATAATGATTATAAGGTGGGGAAAGAATTGCCTGTCGAAACCTTGAAATGTAAATATCTTAGCATTACATTTGATAACAAGTTTAATGGAGCAGCACACATTGGACAGGTAGAAGGAAAAGGTGTCAAATTTCTGCACTTGTTGGAGACAGTGATGAGTGGATGTATGAGAGAAGTAAAGGAATTGTGTTTCAAAACTTTGGTCAGACCATTGCTTGAATATGGTAGTGTAGTATGGAACCCACATTTCGTGTATCAGATACAGGAATTTGAGAGGGTGCAAAAAAGGGTTGCTAGATTTGTTTCTGGAAATTATCGCAGAATCCATTCAGTAACAGATATGATAAAAGAGCTGGAAGACAGGAGGAGGGTGAAGAGATTCATAGGAGTGCACAATGCATATATTGGTGATGAGGCATGGAAAGATATTGGTGTAAGAATTAAAAGTAATGCATGGAAGGGAAAAGATGACCATGACCACAACCTGGCACTCAGTTTCAGGCACGAGGCTGTAGGAAGATTCTATTTCTTAGGTAAGGGTATCAAGGATTGGAATAAGTTACCAAGAGAAATGATTAATAATTGACCAAAAATGTTGAAAGAATTTAAAGTTAAAATTTGTAGAGGGCAAATGTAGCTGGGTACAGAAAAGGGTGAAGATGGGTGTTTAGGTAAATTGCCACTGGAGCATGTGCTCCATTGCAATTTAATCAAATATCATAATTAAGATGCAATTTCTTGGATCTTCACTGTTGGTTTAGAACCTCTGGGTTCCCTTGGATACGAAAGGTATGAGCTATGCATGAAAATTGATTCCATAGATGTTGGTTGCTTTTTTTATCTGAATATATGCCACAGTATGTCTAACATGGTTCATGAGAATCTCAGCATATTATGGTGATTATAAACATTAGTAACAAACATCCAGAACTCAAAAGTGTCATTCCTACATCAGAAGTGGATGTAATAATTGGTATAGAAACCTAAAAACCTACTAACCTGCCTCCACTGCTATAGTTCAAACTTAGGCCTTGCTATCAAGTAGCTCTTAATCGGAATGAATGGCCTCAGGCACTCTATACTTGCAACTTGTATCCTTCAGTATCAGTCCATGCCAGTTCCCACAACTCTAACAGTCTTGACAATGCTTTACAGTGAAAGTTGGTTAGAGTTTTTCTGGCAACCACCACCACAAATTAACTTCAGAGATGGGAACTAGCTTACTGAAATATTCTGGTTATCAGACATCCACCTGGCCTCTATTTTCAATAAGACCATACCAATTAACCCATCATTTACTGTTCAACTATTAATAATTTTACCAATGTTTTTATTTTATTGTTCCCTTATTATTCATTATTAAAGTTCACATTTTTATTTGTATGCATGTCTATTTCATATATATATAAAGAGAAATTGTTGGAATACAGTATGTGGTTAGCAGCAGGACAAATAAAAGATATGGATAGGAGAATATCCACCGCTTACAACAGTTAAAGGCAGGATGGCATCAAGTATTGGAATTTTCTAGTTTATGTCCCTTCATCAACTATAGAGTGAAGTGGCTGGAAACTAACTAGAGACACAAATAACTGGTCAACAGTTCGTGGTGGAAGGAATTCAAAAAGGTAAGAATTAGAAGTTAGCTGAGGTTGAGGAGAA
Organism: Vandiemenella viatica; assembly: GCA_031002005.1. Classification (NCBI taxonomy): domain Eukaryota; kingdom Metazoa; phylum Arthropoda; class Insecta; order Orthoptera; family Morabidae; genus Vandiemenella; species Vandiemenella viatica. Next base: position 26,906,063 of record CM061920.1, on the reverse strand, counting down.
GGGAGTTGAAAAGTGTAAACCTGAGCATTATAAAATTGGAAATTATACTTCGGTAAAAAGTCAGTAGAAATTATATTTCCGTATATTGTAAATATAAACAATCTTGAAAAACTCAAAGATATTGCATACTACTTAAAAATCGGATCTGGTGAGTGGTAGTTCATGTGGGAAGATATAGAAGGGGTGGGGATTGTGTAGGAAAGAAGGAAGTTTACTGGGTGATGTCTCACGTTAAGACCTAGAGGATGTCTGGTGCTCAGATTATAGTGGTAAGCCAGTTATCCCCTTCTGTTTTCAGCGAAATGGTTTGTGTTTGGGAGGACACGGATAACAGATGGTGAAGCAAGAATTAAAATTGTTGGCACCTTGTATGGTGGCACCAGAAGATACTGGGTGGTTTGACTGTGGGTGAATACTGTCAGTGGTCATTCGATCTTATTGCTAGTGGATTCGTGGCCAAACCTAGGTGAGAAACCTGACAATAGTTGCAGGTTAACTGAAATATTGCACAAGAAATTTCACAAGTAGCATGTTCTATGATGGGGAAGCTCTCCTCAGTGAATGGGTAGGTAATAAAGGCATGGTGTATGATACATATTTTGTAGGGGGACTGCTGCATTGGAAAGAGTCTTGGGGCTATCTGGTGGGATGGGAAGACCATGTTTATGGACTAAGAGTTAGCAGAGGTTGAGGGGTCTACTGAAGCATGTACTTTGAAGAGCAGGAAGGATGTGGAGGAGGAGTTATATTATTTCCAGGCAGGGTTGAAGAAAATCATAACTAGGGATGTTATGGAGCTCTGCATCTGCAAGTTCAGAACTTCTGCGTGAAACCCTACCTCCGCTTCCAAATGCGCAATTTTTAATGCAGATGTGCAACAAAAATTTTGTTTATATAGCAATATATATTATTACTTTCTCTTTATAGAAGATTCAACCCATCATCACTTAGCAAACAATAATGTGGTTGTTTTATTCTTATGATCATGCAATAAAAGTAACAATTAACTGAATGGTGTTATTAACTAAGTGACGAATTTACAAGTTTGAACTTGCATGTAAAGTAATGTGGCCTATTCATGGTACAACCTACAGGAGATCTGTATAGAACTGCCATTGGATGTGCTCACCCTTTCATACTAGTAGAAGGGATCCAACAAAATGTTCCAAGCAATTCTTTCTACTCGTACTTTCTCACGGCACACCCGTATCTTCATTGCATATTTGCAGGATGTTTCCTCCAATCATGATCCAATGTCATAGCTTGTTGGAAACATGTGTTGGTTGTATGGGTATCCTACAACATCCCACACATCCTATATGTAGTCCTACAACTCCTTTCAATGAACCATCAAGTGTCCTATATCAGAAAATCAGATCATCGTAGGTCCTACAAGTTTGACTGTGAATGGATGGCTAGACTGGTGGAAAGACGGGTGGCAGGCACAGAGATGTGTGGTGGCGTGGCCTTGTGCTTAATGCTTGAATTAGTCAAGCCACAAACTTCACGAAATTCATTTGACAAAGATTTTTTTTTTTTTTTTGACGCATGTGTAGCTATGTAAATAATTTAATTAACTTGTGAAACAATACAACATTTTTTGTTGTTGAAAGATAAGACAAAAAAATCAATATGGCAGTATGATATGGAAATAGACTTTGCTTATGAAAAAATGTAGATTTAGGGATAAAAAATATACTTATTTTGATTATAAGTTTATCCTATTATATAAAACGCTAACGTGGCGTCTGCATGCGTCGTCTATAGCGGCTACTGCTATTGGCTAGAGAACGACCAATCATCAACCACCATATTACATTCGTAGCACCATCTTGCTTTTCGTTTATTTACAGCTAGACGCAGAAATTCATACAAGGAGAAGGAGATTCAATATTTACGCTATTTTATCCGTATCAGTTTGACGCAGAAATTCATGTAAGGAGAAGGGGATTAAATATTTACGCTATTTTATGTGTATCAGTTGTGAGGACTAGGTTAAACCATAACCTAAGAATTTTTTTTGGCAGAAGGTAAGAAGCAATGAAGTTAATTAAAAACTAGGAGAAACGTACATAATGCGAAATGTTTTAGTCACATAAATAACAGTTATCCGTTTTCAAAATTATAGTCCCCGTCATCTAAAGTGAAATGCATTTTTTTATTTTAAAATCCTAACAAAATACTCTGATAATCTGATAAGGAGAGTAACGTATTCATATAACTAAAGATATCATCTGGATGACTTATTCGTTTCTCCTTATAAACTTTTCCATAATAAATTCCTACTACCATTATATATGATAGCCCTACCCTTAGTTTTTGATACATGTGTTAGCTATTAAATGAGATTTAAGATAACCTTGTTATCAGATTTAAATCATCAAAGATATGACTATTTACTATATACACGATGTGACACTCGCAATTCAACAACAATATTATTGCCGCAAAATAGCAGTGAGCAGTGATATTAGAAATACTGAGAGCAGCGGGAAAAAAATTAATGGCAGGCAATTATATGTCACAAAGTTACAATTAGTACGTTCGATTATATTTACATATTGATTTTTATTTATCTACGACAACCAGATGCAGAAATTAATGTAAGGGGAAGGGTTTTCATTATTTACGCTATTTTATCTGCCTCAGTTGTAAGCACCAAGTTAAACCGTAAACTAAGAATTTTATAGTAGTATCTGTGTGTGAACGTATGTTATTCAAATTACTAATTTGCACTATATATATATCAAAAATAAGAACACTAACACATATCAAATACATACTTACACATTGTTAATTTAATTATGTAACTAATTTCTGTGAAATTTGATAAGTTTATGCGTTACAAACTAGTTTTTTATAAAATATTAAAATCTAAAAAAATATAAACCTATTTTTCCAAGTCTGAATCTGTTTCCACAAACCTTCACATCTGCAAAATCTACTAAATTTCACAAGTAGTTACCGGATATCAGAGGTATGAAAAAAAAATGAAATACAGATGTAGATGTGTAGGGACCCTCAATGGATAATTTATGATGGGCACCTGTTTGAATAGTCAGTTGCTCAAGAACTGCTTGCCAGAATTTTTCAGAAACTTATACCAGTAATATGATTAAACACATTAGCATTATACACTGACAAGTGAAAATATTATAACCACATACTTAATAGCATGTTGGTCCACCTATGGAACATAATATAGGAGTGACTCTGCATGGCATGGATTCAACAAGGACTTGATAGACTTATGGAGGTATCTGACACCACATATCTGTGCACAGGTCACACGATTCCATTAAATTACAAGCCACTGGCATGTGGCCAGAACTGATGCCCAATAGCGTCCCAGATGTGTTCAATCGGGTTGACATCTGATGAATGGGGTACGACGTGTAGATAACCTCCTCGTGGTGTACCCTGGACAATGGACTGCTGATGCAGGACGGCTGATAATCTACACAATAGGCGACCGAACTAGATCCCGTATCTCTCATGGTCACACAAAGCAACATCAGAAGATGAAAAATCTGAAGATAAAATTGAACAACACCACTTGTCAGAGCCAACTGACCAGAACATTTGGACCCAGCGCTCAGATTCTTCAAATAAATGCAGAATGATTAACAATTGCTAAATGTGAATACCTTAGTAAACTAGCTACTGACCTCAAAATCGACATCTTAGATGTTCAAGAGACCTACCTGACTGAAAAAGATTTGGAAAACAGGGGCAAGATTGCAGGATACAGAATGATAGCGAGACTTCCCTCTCCTATACACAGATCAGCCATGTATGCCAAAAGTAACGTTTGCAACATCTCGGAAGTGAGCTGTCAAAAAGTCAATGAAATGCAAATAATTACTGCCAAACTCAACAATTTAACTGTTGCATCAGTTTACGAACCACCTCTATCCAACTGGCCAACTCCACCACTGCCCTCACTACCAAAACCTTGCATATATGTAGGAGACTTTAACAGCCGACATACATCCTGGGGTTACCAAAAGTCTGATGAAAACAGAGAGAAACTCACTGTATGGTGCGAAAGACAAGACCTGTATCTCAGCTATGATGCTAAAGAAAAGAAAATCCTGATCTGGTCTTTGTTTCCACAGATGAAAGAAAAGCTTTAGACCACACAAGGAAAGTCCTTCAGCATTTTCCGAGAAGCCAACACAGGCCCACACTAATCAGTGTTGGTATCACAATACCTGTTATCAGATCGATTCATAAACCAAGGTGGAATTTAAAGAGGGCAAACTGGGACAATTATAGCTCCGAGGTAGATAGTAACCTGCGATGGATACCCCCAAAAGTGAAAAATTACAAGAGATTTGTAGGTATTGTTATTGCTGCAGCTAGACGAAACATCCCTCGAGGGTACAGGAAACAATACATTCCATGCTGGGACAAATCTACGCAAACTTTATATGAAAATTATCAAAAAACTGGTGACCCTGAAACAGGAAAAAGAATATTAGAAAAACTGAATGAAGGGAGGAAACAGAAATGGAAAGAGCTAACTTCTCAAATGAGCTTTACTCACTTCAGTAGAAATGCATGGACTCTCCTTAGAAAACTGGGTGCACCCTCAAACATGTGCAAAGAGGAACCAGGAATTACACCAGCTGAAATGGCATTGCACATCAAAACAAGAGCTGACAAAGTCCCAATAGATCCTGCCATGAAGAAACAGATGGAGAAAGAGATGATTGAAATGGATAACAACCTTAGAAATAATCCTATCCTTTCTAATCCATTTAGTTATGAAGAAGTTGAGAAAGCCATCAAAATGCTAAAAATGAGGAAGGCTGCAGGGTTAGATGGCATTTTCCCAGAATTCATAAGATATCTCGGCAAGCAGGGAAGAACTTGGCTCAAGAACTTCTTCAGCGATATCCTGGACACTGGGATAGTCCCCACCAGAATTTAAGATGGCTCACACTTTGACAATTCTCAAACCAGCAGATGATGCTTCAAGCTATTGACCTATTGCTCTACTCATTGTTTGCTATAAACTTCTAGAATGCCTCATCCTTAACCGCATACAAGGAATAATAAATATCATAACACCAACATATCAGGCAGGTTTCAGGCTAAAACGGAGCTGTTGTGAGCAAGTATTAGCACTGACATCATATATTGAGGCTGGATTTCAGAAGAAGTTAAAAACATCAGTAGCCTTTGTCGATCTAACAGCGGCATATGATACAGTTTGGCTGGATGGACTGCTACTTAAACTTAAAAAAGATATACCCTGCAGGAAACTAACATCACTCCTGAAGAATATGCTGATCAACCGATATTTTAAGGTCACCGTCGGACATTAGACAAGTAGGTCATTTACAATAAAAAATGGATTACCTCAAGGGCCAGTACTAGCTCCATTGCTCTTCAACTTGTACACCAGTGACATACCAGAAACAACCGGCAATAAATTCTGCTACGCTTACGACTTAGCTATCGCCATCCAAACTGCCACATTAGAGGAAGGTGAGAGCATTCTCTCTAATGACTTAGAAACCTTGAACACATATTATAGGAAGTGGAGACTTTGCCCGAACCCAATGAAAACAGAGGTATGGGCATTCCACTTGAGCAATAGAATAGCACATCAGCAGCTCAAAGTGAACTTCTGCCACCACAGGGTGAAACATAATTTCTATCCTAATTATCTTGGCATCACCTTAGACCGCTCCTTAACATTCAAAAAACACCTCGAAAAAGCAAGTCAGAAACTTAAAAGACAAGACAACATCATGAAGAAGCTAGTTGGTACTTCGTGGGGTGCTGATGTGGACACACTAAGAACAACCGCTCTCACCATGGTTTATCCTGTTGCTGAGTACTGTGCTCCAGTGTGGCAACATAGTACTCATACTAGAAAAATCAACGTCCACCAAAATGAGTGTATGAGAGTAATAACTGGCACCCTAAAATCCACCCCAGTCCCCTGGTTGCACCTGATCAGCAAAATACCACCTCCAGAGATAAGACGCCAAGAAGCAACGGCACGTGAGTGGATAAAACTACACCATCCTGATCATCCACAGGATCTCCCAATCCACGAGGTTCTAAATAACTTACCACCCACTCGTCTTAAATCTAGAAATCCGGTATGGCAAGATGTATTTGACTTTGATGTCATGGAAAAATGGTGACAAAGCTGGAATTCCGCATCTGTAAAACATCCAGATATTAAAGATCCCATGACAGGACTTCCAGGATTCCATTAAACAGAGACCAGTGAATCAAACTAAATCGCCTAAGAACAGGCCATGCGAAATGCAATGCCGTGCTGTATAAGTGGGGTCTTCAGGATTCTCCTGCATGTGACTGCGGTGCTCCTTCCCAGAGTGTGGAGCATATTATCAGGGAATGCGCTCTACAGAAGTACGATGGACCATTTGAAGATGTTTTTGAAGCTACAAGTTCCTTCGTAGAATGGCTAGATGAACTGGACATCAGCTTGTGAATGCTATCAACGTTCTCGTCATTGTATATATTAATTAGTGTATTAGTTGCTTGCCATACGACAAATAAATAAATAAATAAATCTGGTGAATATGGTGACCAAGACATCAACATTATTTTCACTATCATGCTCCTCAAACTTCTGTATCATGATTCTGGAATTTTGACATTAACAGTTATCCTGCTGGAATATTCCATTGCCATCCTGGAAGACATGAAGCCTGAAGGAATGCAGGTGGCCTACAATAATTTTCACATGTCCACTGCTGTTATGTCTCCCAACATGTGTGGATTCAAAAGAAGTTTTATTTATGAAATCATATGACTAAAACTTGAATTTATGTAATAAACAGAATCAAATTTAGTTACACAAGCCTTATCGTCACAGGCAGGTCATTACCATTTTGTTTATTATTCCAGTTAACTCTTAAATTTTTGAAAGAACTAAAGTTTAGTTTATTTCAATTATCTCTTGGGAGGTAAAATCCATAGAAACTGAAATTCTGTGGTTTTTCTTATTACATATTTTCATAAAAGTTTCATTTCTATTTCAATAACATGATATCAGATTCTAAAGAAAATTACATACTAGCTTACTATCATTAATTCCTTTTTCTCTTTCTCTCTCTCCCCCTCTCTCTCCCCTTTTTTTCCTTATGGATTTATGCCTCATCGAGGTAATTAGAGTCAGGAAAGGACTGGGTGCAAGGAATTCAGATTTGCCTAGAGCAGTGTTTCAAAAGTGGTACGTTGCAAGGTATCCTTTTTAAGTCGATAATTAAAGAAATCCTGGTTGATATGTGAATGCAGACTTTCCCGGCGAATAAATGACAAAAAATCTTCACAGGTTTGCAGCCGGATTTTATTATAAGATGACAAGCTTTCGGCCACTATCTCAGTAGCCATCTTCAGGTCGATAACAGTAGCGGCGATCTTGCGTTTACGAAAGCCAAGCGTTTACTGGTGTCGCCTAGCAACCTAATGACGCTAGCAGTCTTGCTTCGCTGTGATTGGTCGAGGCGGCGGTCACCCATCCAAGCGCTCACCACGCTCACAATTGCTTAACTACCGGAGCTTAGCAGTGCCGGTCACCCATCCAAGTTCTTACCACTCTCAGCATTGCTTAACTGCCCGAGTCTAGCCGGCTGTCCCACCCACGTTCCCTGGTTGCCGGCGATCCGGTGGAGTGTGGACAGCCGGCTAGACTCAGGCAGTTAAGCAATGCTGAGAGTGGTAAGAACTTGGATGGGTGACCGGCACTGCTAAGCTCCGGTAGTTAAGCAATTGTGAGCGTGGTGAGCGCTTGGATGGGTGACCGCCGCCTCGACCAATCACAGCGAAGCAAGACTGCTAGCGTCATTAGGTTGCTAGGCGACACCAGTAAACGCTTGGCTTTCGTAAACGCAAGATCGCCGCTACTGTTATCGACCTGAAGATGGCTACTGAGATAGTGGCCGAAAGCTTGTCATCTTATAATAAAATCCGGCTGCAAACCTGTGAAGATTTTTTGTCATCCTGGTTGATCTTACCAATCCTTCCAGGTTCTTTTGCAATTTATTCTATAATTGATAGCACGTTCTGGACAATAAATGTGTGGCCACAAGATATAGTCTCACATGTTTTTTGGCTACCACCTCGCAGATTAAATTTAGTTATACCTACTCTTCTCTATAAAATCAAAGTATTTGTTGTTTTATAACAACTACTATTTATTAACACTTAGAATCAACTCAAATAATTACACTTCTCATATTCATGAAGTCAAATACAAACAACAGCGCTTTAAAACATTCATCAATCTCACCGCCTTCCTTCTTATATTAATACACATCTATTTGGCTAAACTAACAATAACATTGCAGTCTACCAACTTCAACACAATAAAACATATTATGAAAACTTAAATTTACTCCTTTTTACACATACTACTACACTGTACAGCTTAGTATATTAAAAAATACATTCATACGTTGCATAAAAACAAAGTCGTATAATTATTACTATTATTATTATTATTATTTCAATGTCTGATAAAGTGGAACCTCACAACGTGTACCCACAGGGGTACCTAAGGTTGCTAGAAGGGGAACACATGGTACTCTCTTAGCTAAGGTATTCACTAAGATAATTAAAAAAAAAACAATTAGACAAACATTACTGTAGCCAAATTGTATGATTTGACAGTTGATGAATTTTAGTTACTGGATTAAAATATGATAAATCTTGAACATATCATTTCACATTTTATTTATAAGTGGTACGTAAATTGCTACTCGGGAATCAATTGCCAAGAGTGATTTGTGGAATCCATGGAAAACCCAAATCTGGATGGCCAGGATTCTAGCCTGCTTCCTTCCAAATCTCGGGGCAGAGCATTATCACTCACTCACTCACTATGCTCAGTCCATTAAGTCTAATGAGACATGTGCCCACTCCCATGTCTATGCCCCTATAGACCTACATTTGTATTTCACAAATGTTCTCTTTAAAATCTTACTCTCAGGTAAACTATAATAGTAATAATTGATGAAATTGTGATGGAGCACAAACTCCAGTGGCAATCTCCCTACACTAACATTTTTCTCATTTACTCTTCCAACCTACTTTCTCCCTCAACTAATTTTTACTTTCAAGTCTTTCAGTGTTTTTGATAAATTATTCATCACTTCTCTTGGCAATTTATTACAATCTCTTACACCCTTTCGTATGAAAGAAAATTTTCCCACACCCTTATGCCTGAAATCACGTGCCAGCTTGTGGTCATGGTAATCTTTATCCTTCCAAGAACCTCTCTTAATTTTCCCAACAAAATCCTTCCATGCTTCTTCACCAGTATAGGCCTTGTACTCTCCCATGACTCTCTTCACCCTCCTTCTATCCTCCAACGAATCCCCCTCCAGCTCCTTTATCATGTTAGTTACCGCTTGTGTTCTGGAGTAATTTCCAAAGACAAACCTGGCAGTCCTTCTCTGCACACCCTCCATCTCCTGTATTTTATACCAAAAATGTAGGTTCCAAACTACACCACCATATTCCAGCAGTGGTCTGACCAATGTTTTGTACCCTAATTACCTTACTTTTCTAGTGCATCCCTTCATTACAGTTTCCATTAAGTGAAGGATTTTGAACCGTTTCCCTGCTACTTTTCCAATTTGTCCTGGCCAGTTAAGTCTACTATCAAACGTTATGTCAAGGTATTTACATTTCGAGTCTTCCATAAGTAGCTCCTTCCAGACTTATAATCATAATGTACCTTCAGCTTTTTATATGTGTACCAAATAAGCTGTCTCGTCTTTGCATTTATCTTCATCCCATGTTGACTCACCCAGCTAAACATCCTGTCTTGATCACCCTGTAGCTGTTTACAGTCTTCTATTGTTTAGATCCTTTCATATAACATTATGTCATCTGCAAACAATCTAGCTTCTGACAGTAAACCATTAACACAATCATTCATTAGAATAATAAACAGCAATTGTTCCAATACAATACCCTGGGGAAATCCCATGTTCACTCCTACTTCTTTTGATATGGAATTTTCTTCCCTACCTTTCAGAAATTCTCCTACCCCGCAAATCACCTTTTTATCAACTGAAACAGATTTTACCTTATTTAGCAACATTTTATGGTTCACTCTGTCAAAGGCCTTTGAAAGATCCAGTGCTACCCTATCAACTTGACCTCCCCTCTCCATTTCATCAGAAATATCTTGCATATAGCCCACCAACTGAGATTTACATGAATATCCTTGTCTAAAGCCATGATGCTGACTTGAAAACCACTTATGATCCTCACAGACATATCTGATATGGTTGCATATTAATCTCTCCATTAATTTACCTACCACTGATGTCAAGCTGATTGGCCTATAGTTTTCAACCCTATTTTTCAACCCCTCCTTTATGTACCGGTACTACTATCGCACTCTTCCAGTCATCTGGTAAGCAACAAGTATCCAGACTCAATTTAAATAATGTTTCAAGATAAGTTACAATGTTCCATCTTATTATCTTTAAGACATCTGTAGTAATATTATCCACGCTGGCCCATTTACGCTTTTTTATATTCCTTAGTACTTTCATGATATCTTCATTTTTAATTTCAAATCTGCTCACTTTCAACTGTGCGGATAGGCTCGTTTTCTCATATAACCCCTTCTGTTCCTGAATAATTGACCCCAATGGTCTCGCTGAACCAGTTACTTAATAACAGACTTTTTTTAAATCCTCAGTTACTTTTTCCTCAACCTTATCTATAATTGTCTTAACACCCTCTCTTATCCTCAGTTTCCTGATATAGCTATAGAAATTTCTAGATGCATCAGTCAGAGGTCCCACTGCAGCAATAAAATTATTCATAAACTCATTCATAGCCAGTTTCTATGATATTATTAATTCCTTTGTTAGTTGTTTCAAGAATTCCCAACTGCCTTGCTGTTATCAACTTTGTTATGTTCTCTTCTCACCAACCTCTTTAACCTCCTCATCTCCCTGTTATAGTATATAGGTTCTGAACTTCTTTTTATTTTCTGTTTTGGAATAAACATTTCTTCACCCTTTTTTATTATATCCTTCAACTCTTCCCACTTCATCTCCACTTTACTTGTGCTATTCTTCTATTTAATAAAATTAACACTGAAATATCTTTTCAGAACAAAAATTTGTGCCTTTTCATAACTGTATCTATTTCCCCCTTCAATTTTGGCCACTGATTTACTGAATCCCCTTATATCCATCAGAACTGAATTGTGATCACATATTCCTTCAGTTACTTGACACCCAATAAGGTTATCACCAGGCTTTATTAGGAAGATATCCAACATGTTTGGTCCCCTATTTTTCTGCTCAATCACCAGGGTAAAACCTCCTTCCCTTACTAAGGTATTTGCAAATCACTGTTCCATTGTGTTATTAATCTTATTTCCTACCCAGTTGACACCTGGTAAGTTCAAATCCCCACCAATAATGACCATTCTATGCTCACTTCTGAACTCTGAATATAAATTTAGTTTCTCCCCAAGAGTCTCATCTTTATCATTCTCCAACTATGGTATGCAGCCAACACCTTGACTTGTTTTTTTATTTCCCCAGAAATCTTCCCCAAGTAACTAATGGTCATAATCTCTGAACACTAGTGAACTATAGTACTCTTTCCTAACCAGTATGAATACCTCTCCTCCAGTTTCTCCTCTACATCTGTAGTACACTCTGTAACCATCAGGAAAAACCTCATTGTCTAGTGCTTTTTCTTTTAACCTGTAGACTGCCCTTATAATGTCTTGTGATTTGTGGATATCTATTAGGTTTGTAAAGTTGTTCAGCACATATTGAATTAACCCATGACCTTGTTATCACCAAATCTGTATCCTGTTTGTATCTTGATAGATATGCAAGGTGAATAGCACCAATTAACATGTGTCAATTATTTGTTGTGTCAGTGATTGGAAATTTACTTTTTGTAACTATATTTATATGCTGTTGAATGTTGTTTTAATTGTATTACATTATAATTCAGTATAAATTAGGAAAGATGCCATTACTTAATTCCTCATACACATTTGCCAGTTAGCACCTGTTTCCCATCAAACCTACTTTATCACACAACTTTATATAGATTAAATACTATTAAAAAATAGGTGTTATGTTAGATGCGTAGAAGACCAGTTATTATCATGAAAGTGAATATTTTCTTCCTCTTTAATGGACTTTTAAAACTTTTATTTTCCTCAAGCTTCATGTGATTTCCATTGTTTCAGGTTTTTTGCGCATCAAATAATAACTGAACTTATTATCTTTGTTTAACCAACATCACTAGCAATTTCCACAAGTCTGAAAATATAAAATAAAAGAAAGAATATTTTTAATATTACTTACATCACCTCCTAATTGACCTGAATAACTGCATCTTTTTATTTTCTGGAAAGTTGGATCATCCATAGCTTCTCGAACAGCAGCTTCTAACGTCGTGCCAAGGTTCTGAGGAGGTATCTTATTCAACTGATCAAGCAGTCTGCAAAATATTTATACAAACAATATTACACATAATTTGTATAAGCATACTAATTTAATAGTTTTTTTAAAAAAAATGTGGAAAAAGAAGGGAAGAAGAAGTTTCTAAGATTCAAGAAGAAATAACAAACCGAATAAAATGAAATGAATGCAACATTTCTGGTGTCCTATGTAAAGGAGTGTTATGTGGAAGTGAAGAGAGGACCATGACCATATACTTGCTCTTAATTTCAGGCATTTGAAAACAGGAAATTTTTCTGTTTAGTTAAGGGAGTCAGTGACTTACATAGATTACCAAGGAAGGTGTTCAACAATTTACATGAAACAGTAAAAGCATATAATTTAAAAATTTAAAAAAAAATACTAAAGTAGGTTTGTGGGGATATTGCCTCTGTGGCACAAGGACTACATTATCACCATCATCAGTTGACATTTCCACTTCTGTGAGTTGTCTAGCACATCCTCCTCCATTTTTGATGGTCACTCAAAGACTAGTCCTCCATTATTCGTCTATAATCAATTATTCTTGCCTCCATGAAGGTACTGTGGAGTTTTGTTTGATGGACGGGAAGATCTCGGCTCAGGAGTAAACTACCAGGACACATGAAATGATTGGTATATAAAATAAAAACTTCAGAGCTCTTCAAGCTCAGCTGATAGTTGCAGAAAAGAACTATGTATATTACAGAGAATGAAAGAAATTGTCAGGTTAGATCAGGCTAAAGGCTGCAGTCAAATAAGGCTAAACAGAATGATGGATTTAAACAATGAGGTAATTGAGGGGAGAAATGAGTTTTACCTGTTATTTGTCTCCACAAGCTTTTAGTCTAATGTAGATTCATAAGTAGTAGCAAGCAGCAAGGTTAATAGAAGCAAAGAAGTAAATATATAAGATAAGAAGAAAAACTTTTGCCTATAGGCAATAATCTATTGCAATACTTGGTTATGTTATGAAGGATATGAGATCACTGTCTAAGTATTATACCAAGGAGGATAGGGTGGCAGTAGTGAGTAGATGGGGTATGAAATAGTATCAATGGAAATGCGGTGTTAGTGTATAAGGATAGTGAAGAAAGGGACATTATGTAAAAGAATGTAGTTGGTGCATGTTCCACTTTATCTTAATTTATATAGTTAAACCCAGTTTTAAGGTAGTTAATTTTTTAGGTGAAGAGACTAGTTCTACATCTACATACATACTCTGCAATTCACAAATATTGTGGTTGACTTTGGGTGTTTTGCACTAGAACTAACTATGGGCATTCCAATATTGAATTGACTGAGAAAAGAAAGCATACATATAAGCATCAGCATGCCATCTTATTTCTCTAATCTTATCTCTTCTGTTATTGCAACCCAAATAGGTTGGTGGAAGAAGTATTTTATTGCACTTGTAAATGAAAGAACAATTTCGCATTTGTGCCAACAAATTCAGATGAAACTCATGTCATCCATCTGCCAGACAATCCTAGCCGATTCTACGTATCAATTCTGTGACACCTTCATATGGGTTGTAGCAAGCAGATACAAATTGAGTGGTTCCCTTCTGTACTTTCTCTAATGCATCAATCAATCCCTTGTGATAAGGATCCCAAATGCCACAACAGTAATCCAAATATGGAGGCACGAGAGTTTTAGAATCTATTTTCTTTGTATGAGCATTGCAATTTGTTCAAAATATGAACTACGAATCTTAACTTAGAATTAGCTTTACCCACAATGGAAGTTATGTACAACTCTCATTTCATGTTGTTCTGTACTATTAACCCCAAATACTCCACAGAATCAACTGTGTCACCAACTGAGCTGTTCACTTCATACTCATGAGCAAATAGATTAATTTTGTTAGTTATGTGCATTATTTTGCACTTTTTACAGTTTAGCTAAGTTGACATCTACAGAACCATTCCAAAATAACATCCAGATTGCACTGAATTTCTAAGCAATGGTCAGAGCACCTTATTGCCCTGTAGATAACTGCATCATCAGCAAACAATTGCAACCTGCTATTAATGTTGTCACCAAGATCATTTATAAACATTAAGAAAAGAAGTGGTCCTATCAGGGGCACGAACTTTTAGAAAACCTCATGGGTGCTGATGCTCATTTCATGACTCATGACAAAAAAGGATGGGACTTTCATTGGCACAGTGCATATTGCTAATTTGGCAGGAAGTAACAAATGTTACTTTTTATCTCTGAAATATTTAGGGTACCATGCAAATTTAATAAAACCTTCAAAATTCTTAACTTGCATGAACAAAGTCACAGCCACTAGTTAGTCTTACATAACAGTGTAAATCACATCTAAATACATCCAGTAGATTTCAAGTTATAAGTGAAAAGACAGAGTAGGAAAAAAAGATTTTGAATTTTTTAAATTCTGTTCCAGGCAAAAAAATATACTAAACTTCATTAAAATAGGGTTGTCCTTTTTAACGCGATTGAGTAACAAACAGATTTCCAAGTTTATAATAATAACAGATAGATATCTAATGATTTGAGTGTTCCTTATAGAAATCAGGATTTTATTATTGCATTTGATCTGTGTCCGCAAGGATTGCTATCATGAACGCAGTCGTGGGTAAAACTTGTAATTAATATACATAGGAGAAGGAAAAAATTGAATAAAAATGCTAGATAGAACAATACAGAATGGATACCTATCCCAATAATAAAAATGAAACCATTATATCAACAGTGTGTAACATAATTTTTATCAGCCAAACTTGTGTGAAGTTGGGGTTTGGCCACACACTTCTTGAACTTGATTTGATAATGACCGGTGCTTTGGTACCTTGATTATTTCTTCCCACTGTCGCCACAAGATTGAAATGTGCCTTAAACGTGAAAGGTATAAGTAAATAAAGTGCGCTGTACACAGTTTAGAGTTCAATGAAACAATATAATTTTCAGAAAGGTTCTTTTACAAATGTTCATACCAGGATTCAGGTTTTCAGATAAGGCATTCAGAATCACAGTTCCATTTGAAGATCACAGACTAAGCACACATTGTGAAAAGACAAACTTCCACCCTAGCCCTTTGCTAGGATGAAAGTGTAACTATTGCATACTAAAACGTATCCTTAATACCTAACAGAAGCGAGATGGCATGGTTCCACCAATTACGCGTTGACCAACTTCTAGAAAATGCTTGAAAAGACTAACCCTACATACTGATGTGGACTTGACTCTAGAAAATACCCAGAAAGACTGAGCAAAAAGTAAGATGGCTGACCTCCTTTTATCGAATCATTTGACCCTGTGACGTCAACTTAGAAGTTTTGAAAATTAATATCTAAGTAATTACTTAGTGTTCTGACTCATAATTAACACACTAGTCTTTAGGTAACTTATTCTACATATTTTCGCTCAGTTTATTTTCTAATTTTTTTTATGTCAGTCAGATGACAAGGAAAATTAGTGTGGTTCATGTGTTGAATGTCTATATTTTTACATATCCTCCTTATTTTTGGAGTTATTAATGTTGGTCAACCAATATAAGACCTAGGTTAACAGACAATTTACAAAGGTTTTGAAATTTTTCATCAGTTCTTTGGGACAGTATAATGTCCTTGACAGTATTAACATTATCTATAACTTTTTCCAGATGCAAAGAAATCTTCTATAAAATTGCATTTAGAACTTTGAAATGATCGAGAATTTCTGTCAGGAATTTGACAGTAAAAAGAAATTCAAAAGACTGAAGAATTTTTAAAAACCAATTTTGCTTTTGAGCCTGCATCATATTTCTCTCTTTTTGTGTCATTAAAAACATAGCAGTACACTATAATTGTTTAGAATAGTTTTCAAGGAATATATACGACAACACTATCTTGTTGATCTAAATGGCCGCAGAGAAAGGTTTTGAGCATATCCAGCTGCCAATAGTGATTCAAAACAGCCTTGCGTTTCACTGAACCACGTACGAAGACAAAACATTCTCTTACTGCATGTACTTCTTTCATTCTTCGACAAGCAGGATTAATGAGTGAGTGATGCAATGCACATCAATTCTCCTTGTTTTGATAGCTATAACCAGTACTGGATTAACCACGTAGCAGAAGGTAGCAAATGCTATGGGCCTCGCGCCTTCCAGGGGGGCCTCGTAACTCCTAGGGGTCCCCACTCCGCACCTAGGCAAATGGGCGAACTTTATTTTTTATTTATTTAGCTCTACAATTTTCCCCCGGATGGCAAAAAATAAAGAGCCTCTTCTGCAGATTTGCTACGAGCCCTGTGCTGTCTCAATCCAGCCCTGGCTATAACCCTCGATTGAAGGCCAGTATATGCTTTAACATTATAAGCATTTTATGTATATAGACCCCTACAGTTCTGAATATTTATGTCGAATCTTCTTAGCTCTGTAAATCATTGGAAATTTCAAACAAATGTTGGCGGGTATTATTGATACAGTTTCATAGATACGGATAAAAGTTTCATGTCTATTACACTGTGAGTCCACATAACAGAAGAAAATGTGAATTATTTACTATTGGAAATATCACTAGTTTTACTAACCATAACTGGCTAATAGATCACATTTTGTACTACTTTGTTTATTTTAAGCAGTATTTCGGCGCTCAAAATTTTACATGCTACATTAGTGATATGGTGTGACAACCACCCATACTTGTTATGGTGAAGCCATGTGTTTAGCTCGGGAATATCATCTGATCACAGCATCAAGAATCGAATGTAATTTGAATATTCGTCATTGTGGTCCCTTATGGCTACGCATCTGGTCACTAAAGACACAAGTTGTTTTCAAATCTTGAAGTTTAGTTTTTGATAGCATGCTATACTTTACATGATGATAAGCCATTGAGTGAATGCCTCAATGCACTCATCATTTCTTGATGATGTTTTCAGCACAGAAACGCCACTAGACACTAGTTTGTTTACAGATTTTCAAATACGCATTATCTATACCTTCATCATTTAACAACGTTAGAATAATTGTCTGCCACTTACTCTGAAGATTGCACCTTTTCTTCTCTTAAACTGAATTTTCAGAAATAACATCTTCTAGTTGGATTTGTTGAGCTAAGCTTAGAAGAGCTACTAGTTGAGGGTTCTTCAGGTTTTTTTATATTACAGTATGAAAGGTCAAATTCATCTATTGAAACTAATGATTTTCAGAAATAAACAAGATAACATTAAGTGCAGCGCTCTTTCAAAGTGCGTGCTTTGTTTACCGGCTCAACAAGGAATGGGTGAGACACCTGAGACAGAGCTGCAAGCCTTGGCCGTGAAGGTGCTGGCAGTGTGGCGGACAGGTGGGGCATGACAGATGGCGGGCTAGAATTTGCACACGGCAGGCAGGCGTGAGTTACTTGACTTGACTGTGTTTGTGTTCTTAACCATTCAAAGTTACATGTGTTTACTACACACTAGATAGTGTTAGGTATGATTTAATGTTCATATTCTCCTGGGACATGCCACACACACACACACACACATTGTAAGTGAGTGCAACCCCGTCAAGATGTCTTGCCTCGCCATATGGTGCGTGATAAAGTAATACTGAAGTTGATAACTGATTTGTTTTGATGCCTATGTTCATGGGTGCTCTGCACCCACTATTTGCATCTCATGGGTACTAGAGACCCTGAGCACTCACAGAGTCAGCACCTCTGGGTCCTATTACACTGCCTTGAGGTATGCCTGAAGTAACATCTAGATTAGAAGAGGCTTCCGTATCAACAACGACATACCATGACCGGACA
Organism: Vandiemenella viatica; assembly: GCA_031002005.1. NCBI lineage: Eukaryota > Metazoa > Arthropoda > Insecta > Orthoptera > Morabidae > Vandiemenella > Vandiemenella viatica. The sequence continues at coordinate 26,887,849 of CM061920.1, read as the reverse complement.
GTTAGAAAATCTCTCAACCATTCACAAATCTGATCCAATATATCATATGCTTGAATTTTTGGCAAAGTCATTTATGTGGCCTGGAGTCAAAATGTTTTTGAAAATCCAAGAAAATTGCATCAACTTTTGAACATGCATCAATAACTTTTATTACATCATGAAAGGAAAGGCCAACTGTGTTACACATGATCTGTACTTCCCAAATCCATGTTTGTTTATTATAAGTAACTAGTATTCATCTAGAAACTTCATAACATTAGAATATATAACATGCTCCAGAACTAGAGTGCTAACAGATGTTAACGACACGGGTGATAATTCCTAGGATCCCTTTCATCTCCTTTCCTGAAAATTGGAGCTACCTGTGCAATTTTCCAGACAGAAGGTACTTTATTCTCTTAAAAAAGATTTATAGAATATATCACACAAAAATGTTCCTTTCTCCTCAGTGTACCCTAAAAATACTTGTATACCATCAGTACCCGGTACTTTCCCCCACTTCAAGAGCTTTAATTGCTTTACAATACCTACTCTATCAATTTGTATCGAATCCATTTCTAATTCCACACGATGTGGAAAAATTTGTATGATCTCCATATTTTCATTGTGGATGAATTTTTAAATTCGTTACTAAATACGGTAATTATGGTTGTCATATACTTTACAACTATCTTGTATTATTACAAGCATATTGCTGTTGCTACTACTGACTTTTTTTTACGTAGGACTAAAATTTCTTTGGGCCTTGGAAAGTGGTGGATTGGGGTGGAGGGGGGAGGTGGGGCTAGGGGGTTCAAGCCCTCCACGAACCAAAATCCGCTCAAGGCACCCCCCCCTCCCAAACCAAAATCCTGGATCTGCCACTGACTACATGGGTGGGATTTTCTTTCAGCCTAATACAGCTAACAAATGCAGATAATTGTAAGGTTTAATTCTTAAATAAACACTGAGTTTATTCAATGGTGTTTGAAACAGATTTATTTGTAAGTTGTTAGTTTAGGAAACCCATGTTGATATTTGAGACTAAAGAAATGCGTAAGATGGAGTATGTATTGGCATGCAAGTGGTCAAATCACTCAGTGTAAGATATAATATGATAGATAATATAAATGTATAGCCCACTAAAAAATATTAACACATTTATGGAGCTCCCACAATATCCCAGTGTCACCTGATGATTATTGATTTTAGTATTTCAGTATATTAAGCTGACAAACTAAACCTAGATCAAATTAATTAAATAATATAGTAAAACACCCACCCACTTATAAGCCAATACTGTTACAAAGTGTCATTGTAGTGTCATAGTACAGTGTATATAAAGATACACCACTGGCAGAATTGCTCAAAATACTGTTTAGGGGGAGCCACAGTATCATCATTTTTGTATGTATGTGCTGTTGTTACTTTTGTCAAAAGTTTAAAGTATCAGTTTTAATGTTGCTCCAAAATAAATTTAGAATAAAAGTTTAGCACAAGTTTCATCATTTCTAAAACTACCCTACAGTTAAAAAGATTAAAAAATATAAGAACTTCAGTGGAAGTAAAATGACCGGATTAACATGCAACTGATAAATATTACTAGGCAGTATAACTTGTTCATGCATGAATCGTTAGTTATGCAACAACATATTACAATGGAACAAAAAGCCACAGCCCATCACTGAGTCTCCACAGCAAGGAAAACATGCCTCACTTTATTCTTAATTCCTATGAATAATTATGGTTTTTAAAACCAGTCTTTTTGAAACAGGAAAATGAGTAGTATCATTTTTCTACAAACTGTTGGACCTATAAGTTGTCCTGTGGCAGGAATGGAGGACAGTCAAGATTTTTTCTACATTTACACAGAGATTCACCTAAATATTGTAATCAAGGTGAGTATTACTCGCACAACACATTTAAATATGTTATCAAAAATACTATACTTTGTACTAGGTCACATCTCATTTACTTTAATGAATGATGAATTTCCTTTTTCATCTTGACAGACATTCTGTAGCAAAAATTTGGATTTAACCTGGTGCATATGATAATGTATAATTTAGCAATTTTTTAACAGTATTGTAGGAGACCTCACCAGAATATGGAATCTGGCACACCATGGTTTCAAACTACAAATATCTTATGAGTGCTTTGATAAGAGTGGAACAATTATCCTCTCCCCTAAATCACAAATTTGAATGCATAGCTATGTTCCATAACCATAACAAATTCTAAATATTAACTGTAAATTAGTCATGTTACAAAAATAATAATGAAATACTATAACTAGAATCTTACTCTTTATCTGTGTTTCTGAGATTTGTTGCATTTGGTCCATCAAGCGTTCCACGGTTAGTAAGACGTGCCATACGTATGTCATGCTCCCAGAATCTTCGTAGATCAGGGGTTGCCATGTAGGGAGCAGCAACTTCTTTCACCTGGAAGTTTAAAAACCATAGAAAGCATATTGGGTGTACAGTTAATTTCAATATGTTCAAAAATGGTTCACCACAATGTGGCAATCTAGCAGGTACTCACAAATAAATTACCAAATTAATTTATGGTATCCTGACAGACAGATAATAAGAGAGGACAGGAGAAAATAGACCATCACTTACCACAGATGACATTTGGTGGAGCACATGAACACAAGAAACACACACACAAAAAACACTTCAGTTCGTAACCCTAATCATGCAAGTGGCGAGATGTATGGTTGGGAAGGATGCGCACACATCAGGACTTACCATATGAATGAACCAATGATGAAACAAGAAGGAAGACTGGGGACTGAATCGGTGATGGGAAAGCTGATCATTGTTAATTGTGTGACAATCAGTTGAAGTAAAATAAAATTTAAAAAATTGAATTGTTATAAGTAATATAAGAAATGTATATATATAAATATATGTTCAAAACATTATATAAAATATGTAAATAGACTGTGAATTTCTAAAATTGTAAGTGACAGGGTTACAGGTGGGGTCTTAGTATAAGTTGAAGCCAGAGGTAGGATGTGTTGATAGGACAGTTCCCATCCACAGAGTTCAGAAGAGGCAGTGGAGTCTGGGAAAACTCTGACAGCTCTAATCATAAAGCAGATATTAAGGTCATTGGAATCATGTAATCTGGCATGGATTGCCACTGGATGGTCGAAGTTAGGAGTATAAACTGTTTACATGTGGCCTTTCATCCTATAGGGCAGTTGTTGAGTGGTCAGGACGATGTAGGAGGCTATGCAGTGAAGACAGGTAAGTTGGTAAATTCGGTGAATTGTAGTGCAGGTGGTATGTCCAACAATGGAAAAGGATTCTTCTGTGATAGGATTAGAGTAGCTAGAGGTGGCTGGATGCATGCAGCATGTTTTTCAATAGGATCTATTACAAGGTAAATATCCATGCGAAAATATAGAGGAGTCAGAAGGTAAATGCTTGAGGACCGGATATTGTTCAGATCAGGTCTGTTAAATTAAGTGTGGGGGGCAGCAGATAGTATTTAGAGAAGGAGGACAAGCATTTCAGGGAAGGTTCATAGGAAGTCATGTCCACAGTTCAGGATCTAGTTAATGAAATCTAGGCCAGGAGAGAACTGAGTGGTGAATATTGGTGTGTGGTCAGCTTTAGGAGGTGCAGAAATGGAGTTGTGGGTGATAGCATGAGAGATTTGCTTTTGAACAAGGTCAGGGGGGTAGCAGTGAAAAATGAGGGCTTGGGATAATTTTTGGGAAAAACTGGAAAGTGATCTATGATTGGAACAGATGCATCAGCCATGTATTGCAAGGCTGTATGGAAAGGAATATTTGGTGTCGAAGGGATGGTAACTGCCAAACTGTAGGCACTGCTGTAAATTTGTTAGCTTGATGTGCACAGAGGTGTGGAAGGCACCTTGTCATGGGGCGATGTCAACATCAAAGAAGATGATACAGGTTTGATACAGTGAAATTGATGGAATGACAGTTGTTGAAAGAACAGAGGAAAGAAATCTAGGTGGTGATTTTCCCCATTGGTCTAGAACATAAGTATGTCATCTATCCGCACATGGGGGCTGAGGGGACGGTTTTTAAGAAAATGTTGCTCCAGACACCCCAAGAAGAGTTTGGCATAAGTTGGTACTATGTGGGTACCCATGGCAGTGATGGGAATTTGGTGTTAAATTTGGGAATCAAAATAGTTCTTAGAAAGATGAAGTCAACTAGGGATGTGAGGAAGGATGTGCTAGGGAGACTGTGTGGGGGGGAGGGGGGCAAGGGAGGCATTTGAAGGAAGTGTCGAAGGGAACTAGGGTCTCGACAGTGGCAGATGTTAGTGTAAAAAGAAGTTACAGTAAAAAGGAAAGAGTCTGGATGTAGATGACTGGGGACTTTGGGCAGATTCTTCAAGAAATGTGGAGTATCTTTGATGTAGGAAGGAAGCATCTGCACAAAAGGTTGGGGGTGATGATCCATGAAGACTAAAATCTGTTCTGCGGGTGAACCATATGCTGCCACTATAGGTTGCCTTAGATTGCCAGCCTTGTGGATCCTGGGGAGAAGGTATGAGGGAGGATCAAATACAAACAAGTCTTTTAAAATTGTTTGTCCAACGGAGGAATGAGGAGTCTGAAGTGATATGGACAGTAGAGGGAAGGCATGTGGCAACCATTAATAATGTTCGATGCTGAGTGGTTTTTAATTCTGAGTAACACTAACATTGCCACTAATAGTTCACAACTTGTCATTATTAATTTCCTCATCAGAGAAAACATAAATGCTGCTGTAATTTGACTCTGTTTACTCTCAGAGTTGGTGGAAAGAACCCTTTCATAGGCTCAGGCAAAACAGTGGTGTAACAAATTTAATAAATGATGGGAGCATGTTGGAAACATTGCCAACATGAGCCCTTCCTGCACCAGCATGAAAAAATGAGGCTGTTCGAGAACTCGTCAAAGGCCATCTTAAAATCTCTCATGAACTTCAGATCAGCTATGGAAGTGTACAATAAATCATTCACATTTAGTTGATATTTGAAAAGCGTCAGCTCAGTGGGTTCCAAATTTGTTGAATGCAGAGCAGAAAACCGTGTGTTTTAACTAATCATATGCAATGAGAATTGGATACATCATTACACCCCTGTTTCAAAGAGGACCTGTATGGAGTGCCAGAAGACTGGCAAAAGGGCACCCGTGAAAGTATAGATAATGCCTTCTGAAGGGAAGATCTTGGCCACTATCTTCTTGGTGTGTAAACTATAATTGGATGTGGTGATTTTAATATAGATTTTTATAAGGACTCAAAGCTGAGAAGTGATACTTTGAGGTTAATGTCTTCTTTCAATCTTAAAAGTTTGATAGAAACACCCACACGAATTACAAAACATACAACAACAACAATTGACCAGATTTTTGTAAATAGCAGTAATTATAGCCATGATGTAGTAAATTTTGATTCAGGTTATTCAGATCACTTAGCACAAATGTTAACATTAAACTTGGAATCTAAAACTAACACACAGACAACAGTTAAATCAACAGATTAACCAATTTAATAATCTGTTAAAAAATGAAAGTTGGGAAGAAATGCATAGTTGCCCAAATACAAATGAGAAATATGAGTCATTCATTAATACATTCTTGTATTATTTTGAAATATGTTTCCCACTTAGGAACACAGGAAACAACACCAGAATTTGATAAATATTTCAAAAAATACAAACAGGTTCTTAACAGGGTAGTAAGATATGCAAAAAAATAGAAAATGACAGATATATTTCCTCAGCGACCAATAAAATGAAAGCCATGTGGAAGAAAGTTAAGAATGAAGTAGGAGCAAGACAGGTAGCATATCATTCAACTGCAAGAGAATAAAAAAATAATATCTGATCCATTAGAGATATCCAATACCTTTAATACATATTTCACAAATCTTGCTGAAGACCTGATTAAGAAAAATGTTGATAAGTCCAACATCAACACACAAGCTAATATCAGTAAAACTAATAGGAAAACCCTTTTTATTCAACCCACAAATGAAGAAGAAGTATTAAAAATTATTGGCAAGTTAAAACCTAAATTTTCATCTGGAATTGATGATGTCCCAGATTTTCTTTTTAAAAATTTGCTAAATTAATAACTTGCCCTCTCTCATATATGTAATAGTTCATTTTCTAGTGGAATATTCCCAGACAGTCTTAAAACAGCAAAAGTTAAACACCTATTCAAAAAAGGGGAAAAAGAAAATGTGTCAAACTATCACCCGGTGTCGAACCTCTCATGTTTCTCTAAAATCTTAGAAAAACTATTTCACAAAAGACTTGTGAACATTTTAGAAAATAATAAACTATTATCAAATACTCAACATGGATTTAGGAAGAATAAATCAACTGAAACTGCATTTTTTTAATTTTATACAGAAATCTTACAGACACTTGATGAAAAAGGACATGTGTCTGAAATATGTTTGGATCTCTCAAAGGCATTTGATGTAATTGACCATAATATCTTGCTCACAAAATTAGAACATTTAGGAGTTAGAGGAGTAGCAAAAAATTGGATAAAGTCATACCTTTATAATCGGAAACAGATTGTTGAATGTAGTTTTAAGACTAACAACAGTGTAAACTATGTGCGCTCAGATTGCAAACACATGAAATATGGAGTGCCGCAAGGATCAATTCTTGGTCCTTTACTGTTCTTAGTGTATATAAATGATTTAGAAATGAGAAGTACCTGCCAGAAGTATATTAAATATGCAGATGACACCAGTGTATTAATAAAGGAATGTAATAAGGAACAATTAGTGAAAACATTGAACGCTGTTCTAAAAACTTAGCAAACGGGCTTTCTCAAAACAAACTAATAATAAACACAGAAAAAACACATGCCATACACTTCAGGACAAAAACTAATTTAGATACCCCAGTACTTACAGTAAAACTCTGTGATGAACTACCGAAAAATGTAGGAAAAACAAAATTTCTGGGAATATGGATACAAGATAATTTAAAATGGAATATACACGTTGATCACCTTTGTAAAAAATTAAATACCATTTGCTACATGATGAGAATATTAGTTGACTGCATATCAGATGAAACAATTAAGAATATTTATTTTTCGTATGTGCACTCATTATTAAGGTACGGTGTTATATTTTGGGGAAATTCCCCACCAATTATCAAATGTTTCCAAATGCAGAAAAAAATTATTAGGATTATGTATGGGGTACAGAGTGGAACCTCATGTAGACTTTTATTTAGAAAGATGTAAATTCTACCACTGCCCTGTATATATATGCTGGAAACTATAACATTCATAAAAAAAAATACTGAAGCTTCTGGGTATACATTACAAACAAACAATGATGTGCACACATATAATACTAGACAGACATTAGATTTACATGTACCACAAACAAATACTATCCTATGTCAGAAAGGACCATTACATACAGGAATCAGATTGTTTAATAACCTACCACATAGTATCAAATCTGTATAAGAAAATACAAAATTCACTTCAGGACTGAAGGAGTACATGCTCGGCCACTGCTTCTACAGTATTGATGAGTATTTTGAAACCAAATGATAGACTTATATAGTGAAAAATCATGTGTTATTTGTAATTATAAATTTTGTATCTTTATCAAACTTGTACAGCTATCTTACGAATGGTCACAGCACTGATAAAATGCCCATGTGTGTGTGTGTGTGAGAGAGAGAGAGAATGTACTGTCTGTCAGCGTACAGACTATTTTTGACTTATCCCATATCATTTGTACTTTGTACTATGTATGATGCTAAGGGACCAATAAATACAAATACAAAAAATAAGATCAGGCGAGCGAGACGAAAAGTTTAATCCGCATTTTGAGTTGATGATGTAAAGTTGCTGAAAGCAAAGGATCATTGTATTCTTCGGATATTTACTAATGAAGTGAAAAGATAAAAAATGTTAATGAAATATATATTATAGTATATTACTATTCAAGTGCGAGAAGTTAAGTTAATAAGTTCGAACATTAAACTTTCTTCACAAGTCTTAAATTTTTACTGTATCCCAGCTCTGACAGTAAGAAGAGAAGAATCTTTTTAAAGTGTGATACTATGCTAGAATAATGGTTAAAGGTTTTTGCAAAAAATTAGGTGTAGATTATCATGAAATCTTTTCACCAGTGGTTAGACACTCCATGTTGAGACTTTTATTTGCTATTAGTGCACAATTAGGGTTACACATTAATCATTTAGATATAATGACAACTTTTTAAATAGATATCTAAATGAAGGTATTTACATGCATTTTTCTGAGGATTATAATACAGTAAAACTCCAGTGATCCAAATCAATTGGGACTGGACACCATTCATTACCGTGTTGTCTGCAATGCTGTATTAAATAAATGTATTAAACTGGAATACATGCAAACTGTTGAAGAGCCTGCTGACTTACTCATTAAAGCTCTGTGTGTCTCCAAACATACAAACTTATCAATAAAATTGGAATATTAAGGAATAGTATGTAATGTTGTATGATGTCATTTGTTTCAATATAGTGGAGCTATTATAAATAATATTGAAATAAATTGTTCTAGTTTTATTTTCAATCTATCTATGAAATTTGTATAATATCTGTGGTTGATTAAAACAGAAGATGCTTGTTGCATTCTTGCTGTGCCTTGAAATGAACATATTTTAATAATATAATTACAACTATATATTAAGAATTATGTGTTTAGGATTTTCCACTACAAATGATAGTATGGACTATATATACTGTGCTGGCATTGTAAGTACACATAGATTCCTAAACAGATTTCTGTACAACATCCATGGGCTTGCTCCACAAATAATTTTTAAAGCACTTTTTTGTTATTTGAACACTTGCAATTGTGAAGAGTTTCCCATGAATGAGATGCAATAAGTGAGCAGGCAGTGACAATATGCAAAATATATCAACTTCCTTGCTTCAATATCAGCTATTATAGCTATTACCCTCAAAGAAAACATTGTTGAAATCAGTATTTAAGAAATTGTTGAATATGTTACTTCCAGTTCTGCTATATCTATATTTATATCCAGGAATTTTCTGAAAATGCTTTCATTGATTGCTTTTCCCTCAGATATCACATTATAGATGTCCTTTGCTTAATTATTATTATTATTTTTTAACAACTCGAAGTAACTATATCTTTTCTATATTAAGTTAACCATCTGTTAATTTTCTTTAGAGCAGCATTAAAAGTTTTTTCATTGAAATAGTCACTGATGGGCTCTGAGAAGAGTCATTTGAAGTTGATAACATTGTTTAATATCCTCTAATTGCTGGGATATCCACAAATTATAGCTCTAAGTCTAGTAGCCTATTAAGATAGACTTTTCAGCACAGATTTGCCTTGTTGCTTGGGGTGCAACACCAGGAGGCTTACTTATGCCGAAGACATAGTCATGACAGCATAATCAAGCAACTTCAAAACATCAGAAGAAATTCTTACAAGTTACCTTCACACACTGAATAAATACTTCAACACATGGCACCTGAAACTGAATATAAATAAGAAAAAGGTCAGCTCTTTCAACCTAAACAATAGATGAGCCCATTGTAGACATCAAATAAAATTCAGAAACCAATTACTGAAGAACAATCCTCAGCTAAAAGTATTTAGGCATGGTTCTAGACTGGTCACTGAAGGAAAAAGAACATATTCATAAAACAGTGGCAAACTCAAAACCTGAAATAACATCCTTTACAAACTTTCAGGAAAAGTTTGGGGACCACATGCAACAACTTTTAGAACATCAGCTCTTGCCCTACTATACTCAACTGCTGAATATTGGAGTCCAGTTTGGCTTAATAGCAGTCACACAAAAAATATCAACACAGTTAAACAACACAGCAAGAACAATATCTAGAAATGTAAACTCTACACCTACAGAATGGTTAACTATACTTTCCAAAATGTCTCCACCAAATTTCTGAAGACAAGCTGCTTTTAAAAAATGAATGGCAGAAATGTTTAAGAAATCAACAACTTCCTATGTATCAGGACTGCACACATCAAACACAAAATATATTAAAATCAAGGTATTCAACGTGGATGTTTGGTGAGATGCTCATTCAAAATCACTTCAACACTAACAAAGTATGGACATTTTACAATCCTGACAAATAAACACTAATCCAAGACCCTACAAGACAGCCTTGTGGATTAAACCTACCTAGGTGAACCTGGACTACACTGAATCCTGAAAGAACAAGCCATTGTTGATGCAGCTACTGATTGCAAAAGTATGGAATAATAGGGAATCCTTCTTGTGACTGGTCCACCTCACAAAATACCCTCTCAGGAGATTCAGTGGTACAGTTTAGCAGCTTCATGAAGCAACCACAGAGACAATTGAATGGATGCAATCTATGGACATCAGTCTGTAGAAACATTCTATGTTTGAGTCCATCTATTGTATTTCAACAAAATTAAAATCTTTGTATCCTTCTGCCACAAGAAATAAATAAATAAAGAGCATCATTTTCTTTGTTTTTATGATATTATACTGTTGGATGTTTCCATGATATGTTAGTATCAACTGCAAAGAGCACAATAAGTGACATAATATGTGTGGGAGATCATTGATGTAAATTAAGAACAGCAGAGGGACAAGAATTGAACCCTGAGGTACATCACATTTAACTATTCCCCATTCCGAGCTTATAAATGCTCCTGTGTATTAATAGGTTTCAAGGATACCCATTGTTTTCTAATTTCCAGATATAATTTAAACCAAAGCTCTGGCCTACCACTAACACCAAGATGTTTTAATTTATCTAGGAGAATTCCATAATCAACACAATCAAATAACTTAGCCAGGTCACAGAACATACCTGGATTTTTTATTTTTTTTTTCTCCTATTGATATATTGTCTATAAAAGCAAACATTGCTGACTCTGTCAAAACATCTAGCCTCTGCTGCTGATACCTTTTTCTAAGTTTTCTGTGTTTGCCACATGCCATCTTCCCCTGTTTACCCGTTAAGTTTGTTTCATTTTTCAATACTCCCACCCTCGCTCCTGTATTTAGGTTGGTTAAGATTATTTCCGCTATTCTCGTTCAAACGTTTAATGCCTTGCAGTGATGTTTCTTCTTTGTTATTCCAGGCACATATAAATCAGTTGTTCTGCTGATTCACAGCTGCACTAATATGAATTACATCCATGAGCAAGTGAGCAATAGTCATTTTATTTTGTCTCTGCAAAACTTCTCCAGGAATAAGTGGTAGACACCGAGTAAGAGGACAAAAAGTTAAGTAAAGAAAACTATAAATACATTGATCACCTAAAACATTATGACCACCTGCTTATTAGTGTGTTGATCCATCTTTGGAACACAATTCAGCTTGGCATGGATTCGAAAAGTCCTTGTTAGATTTGTGGAGTTTTCTGGCACCAGATATCTATGCACAGGTCACGCAATTCACTTAAATTACGGGCTGGTGAATTGTGGGCACAGTGCCTGGGAACGAGCATCTTGGAAACAGTGAGGCTGGTCAGCTGTTCGCATGCTACTGTATTGAGCATCTGTGCAGAGTAGTTGAAGGACAATGAAACCATGACTGGGTGACAAGGTGGTGGACGTCCATGCCTCTTTACAGAATGAGGAAGTCAGAGGCTTGCCTGCTCTGTAAAGCAGGATAGGTGGCAGATGTGACAGCAGCATGTGCTCCAAAATTACTTGTGCCTTCACCAGCATTGTACTCTGCTGTAAGATCTGCCACAGATCACCACTTACCCTGCTTTATATAGCAGATAAGCCTCCGACCTCCACGTTCTGTGATGAGGCATGGACGTCCACCACCTTGTCTCTCAGTCATGGTTTCACCATCCTTCAAACACTCCGCATAGAGGCTCACTACAATAGCATGCAAACAGCCGACCAGCCTTGGCATTTCTGAGATGCTCGTTCCCAGGCGCCGTGCCCACAAATCACCGGCCTGTTATTTGAGGGAACTGTGTGACCTGTATGTAGACATCTGGTGCAAGAAAACTCCAGAAATCTCACACAGACTTTTAAAATCCATGCCAAGCCAAATTGCTGCTGTATTGCATTGCGAAGATGGACAAACACACTAATAAGCAGGTGGTCATAATGTTTTGGCTGATCAGTGTATGTGTCTTATTTTATGTATCAGTGAAAAACTAAAAAAACTGATGGACCACTTTACCCTTTTTCCAGACTAACTGGCAATTTCATTCATCACATCCAAATAATTCTGTATGTGTTTTCTTCAAGGTAATACAATTAATACTTTTAGCTCCTAATGAATTTTTTGACTTAGGCTCAATCATTTTTATCTAAGGGTATCTTTTAACTGAGGACTGATACAGTAATTTTTTTACACAACAAAACTTCTGTTAGGCAGTGAAAAGAAGGAAGGACATGGAAAACAACCTATCACATACCATTTGATAAGGCAAAAGGGCCAGAACAAACACAAACATGAACATACTTTACAATATTTTGATAAAAATATCAGTGACGCAAGAGAATCAGATCTGTACACATCAAGGCCTACCACATAAATGAACCAGAGTGGGCAATGCAATGTAAGGGGGGGGGGGGGGGAGTTAATCAACAATAATTGTGGGAAAGTATAATCTCTACACAGGAATAATTACTTCTGCAACATTTTTTCTACAATCCTCTTCATGTATGCATCCTCCTCATGTTTTTTAAGATTGTTAAGGATAGAAACGTGAAACTTACCTGTAGAAAGTTTAGGCAAACATGGTTTGAATTCATAAATCAACTATTCCCCCAGTCTTGATTTAAATGCAACATAATTACATAAAAGAGGCAAAGGATTTTTTAATCTTCCTGTTGCTATTGCTAGCAAAGCTGCTTTCACAAACAGATTCTAGATTGTCAGTTTCCAAGATGTTATTTTATAATGAATGCCAATTAATTTCACTAGCAAACTCCAAATTAACACAAACAAAAAAGTGGCACTGTATTCCTCAAAGTAAAAACGTTTTGTTAAGAAAATATCAAAATCAACCACCAATCAAATTTGAAATGAGTAGCGAGAACCGGTTTGCAGATGTAAATTATAAACACTCCACAACTCTAGCATTCCTGCTCACACCCACACCATGCATAGCATAATACCATCCCATGGCGTGCAATTTAAACAAATGCAATGACATCAATAACCAATGTAACAGACTAAAGTTAATGGAAGTTCAATTTAACAGAAGTTAAGAAGAATGTTAATGATTTTTAGGTTAACTTAAAAGTTATATTTTTTACAATTTACTTCATTAATTAATGATTAATGGACTAATTGTTTTTTGTCAGCTGTTGGTAAGAGCCACATCTAAAGAGGAAATTCACTGATTGTGGTTCCAATCTGCTATATTTCTCAATTTTCAAAGCAAATAAAATAAATGAACTGCCAATTCAAGTACATAAGAAAGTGTCCTTGGTCATCCATATGCTTTTAACACTTGTTGTTTCTGTTTACCTCACTAAACAGGAATGTTAAGTATTCTTCGTGAATTTATCCTATTTATCAATTAAAAATTTTCTGAATCAGATTTACAGATTCGACATTTTCAGCATATCAGAGATACTTACAGAAGGTATTCACATATAGTACAAAAGATTTCCAAATTAATGGTTTAAAGTAAATTATACCAACAACACTGATACACATAAGACACAAGAAATTACCTTCAAAACAAGTATTGCACATATAAAAATGCAGCAAATATTTACAAGTGTGATACAACAGCTCACAATGCCCATAACAGATAGCTCTTTAGGTAAATCATCTTCATAATAAAGTGGTTGAAATGCAGAGACAAAGTTTGCTGCTTTGTAATCTTCTCCCTTTAGGTATGGCATAGTGTAATTTTCATCTCTTACTTTTGTGCAAGCTAATGCCCAAAGCAAGCCCTATTCAAGAAAAACAAATTATATTAGTTTACATAGCTACAAGGTAACATTGCAAAACTCACAAATTCATTAATATTAAGCGTACGCAGTTTACGACAGGTGGAAGCAATGAAGCAGCAATTGCAACTCCAATTAGAGGCCCAGCACTTCCTTGAAGTAAACCTAGAGCAACACCAGTTCCTGCTGGCAGGGCAAATAATACAGCTATCCACAAGCTTCGTACATCTCCTCTGGAACAATATCAATCAGTAATCATATGAGCTAATAAACCAGGAGTTTATAGTTTAGTGTTCTATTCCTACACATTGCTTTAAAATAATTTCACATAATATCATCACTATTTATTGCTATAAATTTAACACATAATGAATCTTTTATACCATCTCTAAATATAGAAGTAAATAATTTCCTCATTGTATATTTGTAAAACATTTAAATATCAGTATATTAATTCATCCCCCAGCATGGCTGCATGTATTAAAGCATCACCACACTGGATCAGGATGCACAATTGACCGCGATTCAAGTTCTGGGCTCAGCATACAGGCCATCCTAAGAAGTCTATTCCATTCATCTAGGCAAATGCTGCAGTGGTCCCCAATCTTTACCTCATAAACTACACATTTCACATAGAACACAATTTATACATTTCAAAGACAGATGGCAACACAATTTCTCCCATCAAAACAACAGTCCTAGAAAGCAAGTAGTAATATGCAACATTGATTTGCAAATAATCACTATGGGAGCCAATAATTTGGATATCTTCTTAATAATGTCCGATGGTAATTTTATGGTGTCTCAGGTTACAGAAGGCATAAATAATCGTGAAGCAATTATGATGGATATTAGTGGGTTTAGTAAACCAGTGGAAAAAATTGAAAGTGGAACAAGTACAGTTTTAGACAGAATTAAAAAAAAAATATTTCAAATGAAGGTTCAGTATGTGGAAGAAGTGCGTCAGTACAGTGGAAAGGACTTGGGAGAAGTTCAAGGAGATAATAAATATGGAGGAAGAAATGTTTATTCCAAAACAAAAAATAAAGAAAAATAATTTAAAATAATGCTAATTTTTTGTGATCTATGAATACTGCTTCTAAGAGAAACATCTCAGTATGTCAGTACAGATGAAATAGAAGTTTATACTGCTACTTTAAATTAAAAATAAAAACAATGTTTTAATGATGACATCATGTTATGTAACATGATTAAAAATGGAGATTACTGTGTTACCATAGCGAACCATTTTATGCATGACAAGTGTATAAAAGAATGGCAATTTTTTATGATGCGTTAACTTTTATTTATATGCCTTCTAAGGGAAACACACCTGTATGTCAGTACAGAAAAAAAACAGAAGTTTATATTGTCAGGTTAAATTAAAAATAAAAACAATGGTTGCAATGATGACATAATGTTATATAACAGGAGTAAAACTATAAAGGACTGTGAACAGCTACAGGAGGATATTAATAAAATAACTAGATGAGCAGTCAAATATGGAATAAAAATAAATACCAAAAATTCAGCTTAGTAGGTACACAGGTGAAATTAAAGGATTTTTATGATTATAAGATAAGGAAGGAATTGCTTGTTAAAGATCTTATCAGTAAATATCTTTACATACATTTGATAGTAAACCCAATTGGTCAGAGCACATTGGGCAGGTGATAAGAAGAGATTTCAGAATCATTTATTTATGACAATCTCACACTACACAATTCCAAAGAGATCCAACTTATACTTGAATATCATCCATTTGAGTTGCCTATGAGTGGGATACCCACAAGTGACCTAGTTCCACACACAGAAGATACTGTAAAGTAATACAGTCTCTTTAGTCTGCCTCTAGCCATGGGAAGTCTTGTTCTAATAACCATCTCTGTTCTGGCTTATACTCAAATTTTTCTTTAAGTGGTGATGATATTGTTGGATATCCTTCCACAATTGTTACAGAAAAAGAAAAATTTGAAGAATGTGTTGCCATTCTAAAATCGATATCGATCATTTATGAAATTCTGAAGTTAGTACTAGTGACAAGAATTAATATAAATGACAAGGAAAGGGAAAATGACTCATCACTCACCAAAGTTGAAGGCTGCGATGACTGAAAAACATTTAGGACAAACACTAAGATCAAAATATTTCGGTCTTACTCCTCATTCATTGCAGCCTTCAATTTGATGAGTGATGAGTCATTTCCCTTTCCTTGTCATTTACATTGCCTAAAGTTGTTTTATTTTTCCTTAGTTTCATTTCTGATAAGAATTAATGAAATACAAATAACTGTGCAATGTTTTTAACATGGTGTTAATTAATTAAGTTAGTCTTCTTGATGTTACACCATGCATTCCCAACAAGAGTTGATATTTATTATGAAAATAGCTTTCTCTCACAATACATAATTATAACTTCCTGAATTTCTAATCAAATGACAGATTGCTACTGTACAAATGACGACTCACAACGTCTTTTCCTAAACTGTTCGCGATTCTTTCACATATACGTGTACATCTGATGGTTTAATAAAAAAACGCTTGCTGTTGATTAATATTACTTGTTAACTATTTAAACTAACTATACTATGAACACTGATTGTTTCTTCCTCACTTTGAACTGAATAATATTTTGTCATTCTCAAAAATGAGTACAAGTTACAATCTACCATTATCAAAATCTTACACAACACTCTATTAAAGTCAAATATTAATTAAAACCCATTTGAAATAGCAATAAATGATAATGATAATTGTGGATTTAGGGAGAGAAAATATGTAAATGCTATGTAATGTGCTCAATGATAGTATCATGTATGAATCATTAGTTAAAAGTCTGTAATTGTAAGTGTTGATGTGAGGACAATTTGCAATGGTTTGGACCAGTTTATGTTGATAATTTTGTGTGTAAATACCTGTAAATATCTTTAACTTTCATTTCAAGGTGTTTTCTAACAATTGTGAATGATTTTGTATTAATTCTGATTTTTTTAAATGTGGTTTTGATTGTTAGCTACATTGTCACCATTGGAGAAACATCAGGTGGCTTTTTCTGAATTATTCTGGAATTTTCAGTAGCATCTATATAAAGAAGCAGCAGAGATGAGTAGTTAGTTTACAGTTAGTTCAAAGTTGAATTGTCAGTTGGTAGTTTAATGTGGGAGCATTTGTGAGTCAATGTTTAGTATTTTTGGATCAAGAAGATGCCTTGTTATGTAATATTATTGTACAGGATCATGGGATAATAAACTTATGTGACAAATTGATTCATCCGTGTTTTTATTTTGTACAGCCAAAAGCTTATAATGGCTCCTGAGAAAAGACTGAACAACAAGAAATAGTAATTAATGAGAAGCTTATCAATGCGAATGGCAGCCGACTTCCTTGCAGGTCATGTGAGACTGGTAGCATCTCTTGGAAGTGAGGACATTTGTGCCTCCCCATTACACAACATTGAAGTGATTTACTAGATACTCTCAAGACATACAAGTATCCATTGCATCACCTCGTAATTGTGCAATGTGAAGAGGGCCTTCCTGAAGAAAGTGATTAGGGGAGGGGGGGGGGGAGTTGTACCAGGGAAGTGAAGGAATTGGGCTACACTGATCGAATATGGTAATGTGGGAACTACATTTTCTGTATCAAATTCAGGAGTTTGAGGAATTATGAAGGAGAGCAGCTAGATTTGTCTGTAGGAATTACTGTGGAATACAATTTTAATTTAATTTAATTGCAATAAAGTGCACACTCCAGTGGCAATTTCCCAAAACACTCATTTTCCCCCTTTCATGTACCCACCCACTTTAACCCTTTACAAATTTCAACATCAAATTGTTTCACCATTTTTGGTAAATTATTCATCAATTCTCTTGGTTACTTATTACAATCCCTAACCCCCCTGCCTATGAAAGAAAATCTTTCTACAACCTTCTGCCTGAAATCGAGTGCCAGCTTGTGGTCACAGTCATCTATTCCCTTACTTGCATTACTTTTAAGTCTTATAGCAATATCTATCCATGCCTCATCACCTTGTACACTCCTATCTCTCTCTTCACTCTCCTCCTGTCTTCCAATGTAGCCAGTTGCAGCTCTTTTATCATATTGGTTACTGATTGTGTTCTACGGTAATTTTCAGAGACAAATCTAGCAGCCCTTCTTTGCACACCCTCCTCCCAAACTCCCGTATTTGATACTCAAAATATAGGTCCCACACTACAGCACCATATTCAAGCAATGGTCTGGTCAAGTTTAGTAATCCAGTTCCTTTACTTTTCTGGTACATCCCCTCATCACTCTCTCCAGCAAGTGCAGAATTTTGGAACCTTTTCCTACTACCTGTCGAATATGTGCTGCCCAGTTGAGCTTGTTATCAAATGTAATGCCAAGATATTTATATTTCATTTATATATATATATATATATATATATTAGACATTGGGATAGGAGAAAAACCACCGCTTACCAAAGATGAGGGCTCCAGCGGCGTCATAACACAAAGAAACACACAAACACAAACATAATACAAATTTTCGAGCTTAGCTCTTCATCAGGTTGTAGGATGAGATGGCTGCCCCGCGGAAGCTAGCAATATATACTTATGGCTTTACTCCTTGTCGAAGTCAAGGTCATTAGAGGTGAGATGGGACTGGAGACAAGGAATGGGAAGGAAATTGTCCATGGCCTTTTGGGAGGAAGCATCCCGTCATTTGCCTGGAGTGATGTAGGGAAACCATGGAAAACCCAAATCCGGATGCCCGGACGGGGATTTGAGCCGCCATCCTCCCGAATGCGAGGCCAGAGCGTTAACCACTCACCCACCACGCTCGGTTTATATTCCAAGCCTTCAACAAGCAATTCTTTCCCCACCTTATAATCATAATCAATCTTTAGTTTTTTATTTGTGTATTTAATAAGCTGACTCTTCTTTGCATTTGTCTTCATCCCATATTTACCAACCCAGCTAGATATCCTGTCCAGATCACCCTGCAGCTGCTCACAGTCCTTTACTGTTTTGATCCTTTCATATAGCATTATATCATCTTCAAACAATCTAATTTCTGATAGTAAACCATCAAAACAATCATTCATTAGAATTTTGAATAGGAATGGTCCCAAATACGCTACCCTGTGGCACTTCCATTTCTATTTTCACTTCTTTTGAGACTGCATGTCCTACCTTAACATTTTGCTTTCTACCTTTTAAAAATTCTTCTACCCTGTAAATCACGTCTTCATCCTCTCCAATAGTTTTTACTTTATTTACTCACTCTGTCAAAGGCCTTTGAAATGTCTAGTGTAACACTATCAATTTGGCCTCTCTTGTCCATTTCATCCAAACTGTCTTGCATATATCCAACTAACTGATATTTGCAAGAATATCCTTGCCTAAAGCCATGTTGCCTACTTGAAAAGCACTTACACTCCTCACATACAGTAATACCCCGCTTTACGCGAGGGATACGTTCCGCAAAAAATCGCGTTAAGTGAAATTCGCGTATATCGGGGTTTACGATTAAACGTAGTCAAAAGTTAATGCAAAAACATACAAATCATTTGAATCAATCACTTTAATTCTAAGAACACTTTATGCAGTATTAAATTTTTTTTTTTTTTTTTTTTTTTTTTTTTTTTTTTTTTTTTTTTTACGGAAAAATACATCTATTGTCTTTTGAGTAGCATTTCTTTTACGTTCTTGTAAAATACGTTCATAACACCCAACGCTGTTTTTAATTGTTTGACACATGGTCATCATCACTATCTATGCTCTGCAATATGTCCAAACCTGAATAAATTTTTGAAAGAGCACTTTGAATTCCGCTTGAAGATAAAACTCTCTCTTCTACTTGTTCTTCCTCATCGTTTATGGCATTATTCTGTAACTCGACCAGATCTTCATTGCTGAGAAGTTCGTCGTGAGTTGCTACAAGTTCTTCAAGATCTTCTCCCGCGACATCTTCAAGTTCAGACCCCTCAACCATTGCAGCAATGTCTTCAAGCACTTGTCTGTGTGTTTGGACAATTCTTCTAGGTGCTTCCACTACATCTGGCCAAAGATTACGCCACAGTTCATACAACTCTTTTTAACTTCTTTTCAAGACTCATCTATGTTGTGAATAGCCTTCATGATGTTGTATGACTTCCACCACTCTCCATGGACTGTCTTCCTTTCCCGCCGGTTTCATGATTTAGTTAGCTAAAAGTGCGGCGATGGTAATAAGCTTTGAAGTTTGCTATTGCTTCCTGGTCCATAGGTTGTAATATTGACGTTTCGTTTGGTGGAAGGAACTTCACGTACACTTTTAAGTCTCTCAGTGTATCAGGTGAGGTTGGATGTCCTGGGGCATTGTCTAAGAGTAATATAACCTTACGTTCAAGTCCATTTCTGTCACAGTAGGATTTAACTGATGGCCAAAAACTAATAGAATACCAATCTTGAAAATTTCCCGTGTAATTCACGCCTTTCTGTTGAACCGCCCCCCGACTTGTAGGCTCATCTTGTCTGTACCACACACTGCACCGGGTGTTTCTGAATGGTAAACCAGTAAAGGTTTCAGTTTGAAATCACCAGTGGCATTACCACCCAGCAGAAGTGTTAGTCCATCTTTCGTAGCTTTGAAACCGCTGGCTTGACGTTCTTGCTTAGAAATGAATGTTTGAGATGACATTTTTTTCCCAGTAAAGCCCGGTCTCATCAACATTGAAGATGAGACATACAGGAATTTTTTCTCGTACTCGAAACCTTTAAACTTGTTTGGAATCTCAGCTGCAGCTTGAGTGTCCGCATGGCGGCCTCACCTGTTATCTGGATATTGTGAAGATTGGAACGCTGCTTGAAACGATGAAACCAGCCTCTGCTGGCAGCAAAAGTCGGAGTGGAAGTCAACTTCTTCTCTCTTTAACATCTCATACAAAGATTTTGCTTTTGTGCATATGAGATCTTGACTCAGTGGTGTGTTCTTCTTATTTAAATCTTCGATCCAGATTGCTAGCAACTTCTCCATTCTTTCTAGGATAGAAGATCTAGAAGATCTCGAACGAGAAAGTTTTGTTGCACTTATAGGTGAACTTTCGCTAGAAAGTTTAATTTTTTCCCGATTTTTAAAAATCGTTCTCACAGTCGATTCTGACAGACCAAAATCTCTGCCAACAATTGTTGCTTTGCCTCCATTTTCCATTCTTCTTATCACCTTCATCTTCAATTCCAAAGTTACGCTTTTACGCTCTTTTTTCTTCATATGCGGCATTTTTAATGTAGCGTTAAATTATGTATCTCCACCAAACGTAAAAACACGACTGCCAGCTGAGATAAACATATGGAACAAACGAAACAAACGAGGGAATCCCTATAGAACAAAGTCGTAGGACGGGTAATTCTTCGATCAGACTGGTCGGAGAAAGCGGGGATTCCCGCGACCAAAGAGAAGCCAATGACTACATTATGTACATACATATTCTTAAGTAAGCAATTCGCGTAATACGAGGTATTTTAACGCGTAATTTGAAATTCGCGCTAAAGCGAAACCGTGCATAACGGGGTCGCATAAAGCGGGGTATTACTGTACATTTCTGATGTGGTTGCATATCAATCTCTCCATTAATTTACCTACCACTGATGTCAAAATTGGCCTATAATTTTATACTCAATTTCTCACCCCTCCTATATGTATCATCACTATTATTGCACTTTTCGAGTCCTCTGGTAAGCAGCAAGTATCCAAACTCAATAAAGCAGTAACTGATATGATACCCAAAAAAAAATGTGTTTGGAGTCACTTGAAGACAGAAGTGGGTGATGAGAGTTGATTCTACAAGGCTTATAAAATCATAATGATGCATAGTTGGATATTGCTAGAAGTTGTACATGGAAGAGAGAGATGGTCAAGGTCATAAGCTACAAGTTGATTTCAGCTGAAAGTGAGAGGGAAAATTTTCCTTTGTTGATAAGGGAGTCAGAGACTAGAATAAATTAGTGTGGGAAGTGGTGAACAATTTATCCAAAAAAAAAAACTGAAGGAGTTTACAATTGAAATTCATAAAGAGCAAAAGTAGGAGAGTGGTGAAAAATCATTTCATGGGAAGGTAGGGATGTAGGGGTATTGCCACCAGAGTATTTGTGCTCCATAGCAACAGACATTAAATTAAATTAAATATTGTATGTTAGACGCATCACCATTGCTTGAGTTCTCTTATTCTCCACTAGCATTGAAACGCAGTTTTAGAAATGTCCATTGGCATTTGTAACATACTCCTTTAAAACTCACGTTCTAAAATCCACAGCCTTAGCTCTGTCATTCTCTGTTGCTGAATACTGCCCATTCTGGATCAATAGTGCCCACACAAAGAAGATACACATTCAAATCAATCTGGCAACAGGGTTAAATACAGGATACGTTCGGAGTATGAACACTGTATGGCTTTCAGTGCTTTGTAACATTTCACCTCCAGCATTAAGAAGATCAGTAGCTCTCTTACAGGTCTGGAAAAATATCCTGAAGAACCCTAAGCTGTCTATACATCAAGACATTATTCAAATGATTGAAATCAAGAAAACCGCCGTGCCGCACAGCAATCAACCTTACAGAGTACTCTTTCAACATCGACAAGCTGTGGACAACTCAGTAGGAGCAGTCATCAATAGCCAATCAAAATCTATGATTCTTAAGACTTCCACGGCCGTCTTTGTATATGATTTATAGCTTTACGGGCTATGCCGCATCGTTTATTGGCTTATCTAAGCTTTCGGCTGTTATACTCCAGCCTTCTTCAGAGATATTTTTGATATTTATGTTCACATAGCAACAGATTACCCCCACAACAGCTTACGGGTGTTTATGAAATCCCCTGCAGCCGTGGCAGTGTATACATCGGATAGACAGGTTGACCAGTGGCGGAGAGACTTAAAGAACATATCTGCCACTACAAATATAACAACAGCGACAAATCTGCCATCATCCACCATGCTATTAACACCGGGCATGAAATAAAATTTCAAGATACGAGGCTGCTGTGGACCAGTGGTGGCCTCGACATGTGAAAGAGGCAGCAGAAATCTTAAGGAATTCCAACAACATCAACGAAGATAGCGGCCTTTTCCTCTGCAATGCTTGGTGACTGTTGCTATGTGAACATAAATATAAACAGTATCTCTGAAGAAGGCTCGAGTACAACAGCCGAAAGTTTAGATAATCCAATAAATGACGCGGCATAGCGCGTAAAGCTATAATCAATAAAAATCTAGTTGAGGACCCTTCAGTATGGCTACAAGGATTCGATCTCCCCAGATGGTAATTTAGAATCATCAATCGGATTCAACTAGGACAAAGCAGATGCAGCTACTTGTTATACTAATGGGGCTGGGTAAATTCTGCAAATCATGACTGTAGATCCATCAGATCATTTCTGACTGTCCTTTTTTAGATTAAACGGGAACAGTAGTGGAAATACATAAGACATCAATCAGTACAGTTGACTGGATAAAAAAATTAGATCTAGAGATATTAAATTGTACAAGCTTGTGAGATGCACATTTGTCTTATTATGTATCTTGTTAAATATCATATGATAAATAAAATAAAAGTGCTAGTACATCTTTTTCTTCGTATCATTCACTCCAGCAGGCACTGACCTCTCAATAAGCAGGTTGTTCATATTCTTTACTTTGTACAGGGAGTCTCTGCAGCTATGTTGTTAGATTTGTACTGAATGAACACAAGTTTGTATATTCTAACTTCTTGTCCCTTTGTATGAGACCTCTCATGGCTATCTTATAATGACCAATTGTTGAAACAGATGAATCATCAATCATAATAAATATGCATTCTCTACTTGTAGATGCTCTTCAATTGGAGATTTATTCCATAGTGTATGAATGTGGCAAAGTGTACTTTGGTCAGACCATCAGAATGATCGAAGAGCGCCTTACCAAGAATAAATGACACCTAAGGCTGATGCAACTGGAAAAGTCTGCAATATCCAAGCATGCCTTTGACAAAGAGCACAGGACAGAGTTTGATAAAACTGTAGTGCTGGTCAGGGCCCCTTCCTTCTGGGTCTCAGTCATAAGCGAGGCATTGGAAATCTGGCTAAGTGATAATACCATAAATAGGGACAGCAGGCTATCTGAGCAAAGCCTGGAGATCAATCATTAGCAATCTCCAATAAGAGCAATGCAGAACTGCACAACAGGGTATAAAAGGCACAAATAGCACCAGTCAGGCACTGCAGCGGATCGCAGATTAAGCCAGGACTTATGAGCAATTAGAGCGGACCAACCAACATCACCACTGCCAGCACATTTGGGGGAAAGGTGATAATGATACTAGTCAGCGGCCGCAGCAGGCCGTGTATTAAGCCAGACTGATCAGAGCGGATTAGCATCGCGGACTGGCAGCATATTCGGGCGGCCAGGAAACAGGCGCTGTAGTGGGCCCAAGATCTTGCGCACCATTCCTGACTGTGTATAAGGAAGTTCAACTGGAGGATAAGTCAGTCTATGTGGTGACAGCCAGCTTGCGATTAGTTGAAGAGACCTGACACCTCATGAACACAGCAGAGCTAGATGTCAAAACATTGTGTTTATACAAAACCATCCAGCTAGACACCTGAGAGGATTACATTGCATCAGTACGACGGGAAAGTCTCCATTCACACATTAATATTTAGATTAAATTTGGAGACTTGCTGCTTGCCGGAGTACTTGAAAAGTGCCACAGTAATACCAGTCCATTAAGGAGGGTTGAAAATTGCAGCCTAATAACTTTGGCATTAGTGGTGGGGAAGTTGATGAAAGAAATGGTATGCAATTATACTCCAATATGTCTATGTTGGTAAGAACTGGTTTGCAAAACAGCAACATGGATTTAGGGAAGGACTCACAATCAAAACTCAGAAAATGCAAGACATCACAGATGAAATAGACAAAGGAAGCCAAGTTAAGAGTGCACTACTCTCCAAAGCATTTGATATAGTGAGCTGTAAAACAGTGGTAGATACGGTAAAAACCATTCAAGTTGATGGAACACTGATTTGCTGGGTGGAGAAATCCTTAAAAGATATAAAGCAAAATGATAGGGTGAGAAATGCAGTACCAAAAGGAGTGGAAGTAAGCATGGGAAGTTTGCTGTTTAGGGGTGGATGTGATAGATGTTAGGCAACAATTTAGTATTTGCCATGTTTAAAAAGGGCTTTCACAGTGCTTACCAAAGATGTCTAAATGATTCCTGAAACTCACAAGTGGTCATGTATGTAACTAAGGAAGAATTTCTCAGAATGTGGCAGCCATGTGAAATAGCAAATTTGATCTTCAACAAACATATTGATGCAATAAATAACTCTCGGGTTTTCTGCCGGTTAATATATTTATTTGGATCTTTTAACGACGTTTCGGCAACTGCCATCGTTGCCTTCATCAGGTTAAATCTCACTTGCAAGGACAAGACACGACTGACTCGCGAGCCAGTCCTGGCTCCTATTTATAGCCTGTTGTCAAGGGAACCTCCACGCTGCTCTCTGATTGGTCGGCGGTGCACACGGCCATAGACGGGGTCAAACCGG
This sequence comes from Vandiemenella viatica, assembly GCA_031002005.1. NCBI lineage: Eukaryota > Metazoa > Arthropoda > Insecta > Orthoptera > Morabidae > Vandiemenella > Vandiemenella viatica. Next base: position 26,862,398 of record CM061920.1, on the reverse strand, counting down.
TTTGGTTGCATCTCTGCATCTCGTGGCTGCATCCCGTAGCTCAGCAACTGGATGGCATTTAGTAGATCCATGGCAGTATCTTGAGTGGTCACCCATCCAAGTAAAAAACACGCATAACGTTGCCTTAACAGTTGGCATATGCGGTCACCCATCCAAGTGCTCTCCACACTCATCATTGCTTAACCGGCGGCATTACATGGGGGCTCTGGAACTGACCAATCACGAACGACTTATCTCCCATTGATCGACGTGTCATGATGGCGTCTGCTCGGAAGGTTGTGTCTAACACATTGCTGTTTTAGGTCTTTTACGACTGGCTCCCAAGCCTCGCTCAGCAACAGACCACCATCTCTGTTAATGCTGTTGTCACTTAATCGGATCTCCAGCGCTTCTCTGATCACTGAGTCCCAGAAATACGATATCTTAGCCAGAACTTCAGTGTTGTCGAAGTTGATGCTGTGAAAATTTTCTATAGCATGCTCTGCTAATGCGGACTTGTCCAGTTGTAGTAACCGCAGATATCTTTGGTGCTCATTGCGGCATTCCTCGATAGTTCTTATAGTTTGTCCGATGTATACTTTGCCGCATTCCCAAGGGATCGAATAAACTCCCGGAACTCGAAGCCCAAGGTCGTCTTTCACCGTGCGTAACATATCACGTATCTTCATAGGTGGACTGAAGATACTCCTTACGCCATATCGTGCTAAGATTCTTCCAATTTTTCCAGTAGTATTCCCGGCATAAGGCAACACAGTGACGGTTTGTGGAGACTCTTGTTAAGGTGTTAGTTTCGGTTTCTGGGAGAGAAAGGCCTGTTTAATATGTTCTTCAGAATAACAATTCTGTCTGAAAACTTGCCGTAGGTGCCTTAGTTCTTCACATAGGCTATCACTGTCTGAAATGGCTCGCGCACGGTGAACCGGTGTTGTCAAAACAGTTTTTCCCTGAGCTGGGTGATGAAAACTGGTAGCCCCCAAATACAGATCTGTGTGCGTGGTTTTCCTGTAAACGCTATGCGCCAAAGTACCATCTGGTTTACGTTTAATTAGTATGTCCAGGAATGGCAGCATGCCATCTTTCTCAATCTCCATGGTAAAACATATGTTAGGATGGATTGAGTTCAGGTGTTGCAAGAATTCTTCGAGTGCTGCAAAGCCGTGTGGCCAAATTATAAATGTGTCATCCACGTATCGAAAGAAGCATTTTGGTTTTAATGGAGCAGTGTCCAGAGCCCTTTGCTCAAAATCCTCCATATATAAATCAGCTACCACACGAGAAATTGGCGAGCCCCTAGCCACACCATCAGTTTGCTCACAGTATCGTCCACCGTACATGAAATATGTAGAATAGGTCTACAATTCCTTGGTCAAAATGTCGTCGTATTAGTTCTAAAGTCTCCTTGAGAGGCACTCGTGTGAACAGAGACACGACATCAAAGCTCACCATGAGGTCTGAATCAGACACGGTTAGACCCTGGATCATCTTTATGAACTGGGCAGAATTCAAAACATGATGTATGCAATGATCTACCTGTGGACTCAATAGGCGTGTGAGATATTTCGCCAGTTGATATGTTGGAGCACCGATTGCACTGACGATAGGTCGTAATGGCACGTTCTCCTTGTGGACTTTTGGTAGGCCATATAACAAGTCCGCATTAGCATAGCATGCTATAGAAAATTTTCACAGCATCAACTTTGACAACACTGAAGTTCTGGCTAAGATATCGTATTTCTGGGTCTCAGTGATCAGAGAAGCGCTGGAGATCCAATTAAGTGACAACAGCATTAACAGAGATGGTGGTCTGTTCCTGAGCGAGGCTTGGGAGCCAGTCATAAAAGACCTAAAACAGCAATGTGTTAGACACAACCTTCCGAGCAGACGCCGTCATGACACGTCGACCAATGGTTCGTGATTGGTCAGTTCCAGAGCCCCCGTGTAATGCCGCCGGTTACGCAACGATGAGTGTGGAGAGCACTTGGATGGGTGACCGCATATGCCAACTGTTAAGGCAACGTTATGCGTGGTTTTTACTTGGATGGGTGACCACTCAAGATACTGCCATAGATCTACTAAATGCCATCCAGTTGCTGAGCTACGGGATGCAGCCACGAGATGCAGAGATGCAACCAAACCGGTTTGACCCCGTCTATGGCCGTGTGCACCGCCAACCAATCAAAGAGCAGCGTGGTGCTTCCCTTGACAACAGGCTATAAATAGGAGCCAGGACTGGCTCGCGAGTGTCAGTCGTGTCTTGTCCTTGCAAGTGAGATTTAACCTGATGAAGGCAACGATGGCAGTTGCCGAAACGTCGTTAAAAGATCCAAATAAATAAATTAACCGGCAGAAAACCCGAGAGTTATTTATTTCAACAATACGCCGGGAAAAACTAAAATGTCATATATTGATGCAATGTTTGTTATATGCAGCAACAGCTTCGAAGATACATGGGAAGGTGGAATGGAACAGAGTGGTAGGGGATTTGGGGAAAGGACACTTCACTGCAGATGATCAAAGAGTTGGTTTTATCAAGGCAGCTGCACACTCGGCTCCTTCCAACAGGATGAGTCTTGAAGCACATCTAAAGGAGAAAGAAGAATACCTGCCAGGCATGCACCTGTCTGTGGGCTTTGCACTATGTCATCCCACTGACACCAGGGACACAGTATAATGATCCATTATGTGGAGTATTTAATTTAATTACATTATTTTTTAATCTTTTTAAACTTTATAATTAATCAACATGACAATTTGCATATCAGGGTTGTGAAAAGCTTCTGGAAATGAATAAAATATTAAATACAAAAAAGAAGGTATAGCTCAAATTTTACAATATTTATTGTTTACTCAAAGTACAAAAATAATCGATTTATTTACTTCAAACATGATGAAACTTGTAAAACAATTAAATACATTGTCAGCATGAGATTTCTTTACAGGGACATTTTTGAGCTAATGAGATATTACAGTGAACAACTGACTGGATGCAGACATTACCGCAGCCAGAGATATGCTGCAGTTGCACAAGTAATCCCTGGAAATGATATAATGCAAAGTTTAAAGGACAGGTTCTGTGCCTGGAGAGTAGTCTCCTTTAACCTGTGCAAGGGCATCTGAACCACTTTAGAAGGAGCCTTGTGTGTAGCCATGATGCCAAAACCCTTTGATGGACCACAACAAAGTGTCGTCAGCATAATCCCTGAGCCAGATCACCCACTGTTATGCCCTTTGAAGTGTGCTGGAAGCTGTTGCCACAACACATTTTTGGAAGGTCAAAACCTATGACTGACCAGAACACATGCATGCCAGATCCTATGAAATAATTCTCTACTCTCATATGTGATGAATCATGAGTTTCAGGGATCTTTCAGACATCTTGTCTGGGAACTGCAAAATCCCTTTTACACTCAGCAAACAATCTTCCTACCAGTAATCACTTCTGCCCCTAAACAGCAAACCCCATCGCACCTCTTCATAATCAGTCGAACTGGTTATTCCCTCCGCACTAATTGTAAGCAGGAACATAGTTGACATGGCTTTCTGCCTCATTCATATTGAAGTCATTAGAGGAGGAAAAGGACTGAGGGCAATGAACAGGAAGGAATTTGACCACAATCTTTCGTATGAACTATTCCGGCATTTGTTTTGAGTGACTTACAGATACCACAGAAAGCCAAAATCAGGATGGTCTAATGGCCACACAGGAATTCAATCCTGCATCCTCCTGAATATGAGGCCAGAGCATTACTGCTCACACACCATGGTCGGACTTTTCATCTTCTTTACCACAAAATGCTTTTTATTGTTTTCTACTGTTCCTTTGGTATTTACGATTTCTTCCACTGTGCATCTGTTTTCTGCATCCCGTTAGTCACCATACCAGCATATCCAACCTAGAAAAGGACACAATCCTAACCCCATCATAACTGGAAGTAGGCTCCCTTACAACTTTAGCTAATAATTTCAATTTAGGTGTAGGACTTGCCTAGAAAAACCTCAGGAATCAATGTTGCCTGCAGGAAAAATTCCCTAAATGAGAAATTTAGAAATGGAAAAATAGTAACTGAGACAATGGAATATAATTCAGTTACTAAAGAAGAAAAGTGATTTGCAAAAGATATTTGGGTAGGATGGAAAAAATTAAAGCTGTCGAAGCTCCAGAACAAACTATTAATGGAAATAAACCAGTACCTCGCTTTCATTTCATCTGTAGGCCAGTCTACAGTTCCCCAGGGAGCTTCAGTTGTACCAAGTAGAAGTCCAAAAATATATCCAAACACCAAAGAAATACCCATTGCAGCAGCATTACTACGTAGTCCAATTTTCACTAGCTTCCAGTCTGCTATTATAGTGCCAAATGTTATTGCCATAACTGGACCCTGAAACAAGAGGTATTTGTGGTCAGTGTTACCTGAAACACTCCTTTTCAACACATTCATATTCAGTAAATATATATATATATATATAAAACAAAATTATATGGTTTGTTGCATACTGAAATTTTTTGATGACCTGCTTTTTAAAAAAAAATCTATCAAAAAAAACCACAATTGTGAATAGAAATACTAATTACATCTTGTAGAAACAAATACAAGAATAAAGTTTGATAATTATCATGGTATCAGACTTGCTTATTTTAAAGAATGACCAGTGAAAAAGTGTTATAAAGATTGTCACTATGTTCTGAAAGGGAAACAGACCATCACAATCAGGGGCGGATCCAGGATTTTGTTTTGGGGGGGGGGGGCTTGGCTTGAGTGAATTTTGGTTCAGAGGGCTTGCATTCAGTGGATTTTGGTTTTGGGGGGGGCTTGAGTTGGGAAAAAGGTAGTATTTATAGCCTCCTAGGGCCTCAAATCCGTACAGCTAAAAAAAAAAAAAAAGTCTCAAAACTACAATGTCAGGGGTGGACCTAGATACGTGTTTGGGGGGGGCTTGACTCCCCTAACCCCCCAGGATCCTCCCCTGATCACAATGGCATGTAACAAACACAAAGTTTTTAGTCTGGATCACACATTACTTGATTTTGGTGGGATGGTATTGGATCCAAACTATAGCTATCAAATACAGGAAATAGCAATGAAGCATGTGCCCAGCGGCAATTTTCTGACATACCTACTTCTGTATTCATTGAATTTTCACTTCAAATTCTTTCATTGTTTGAGGTAACTTGATTAGCACATATTTTTTGATGATATATTACATTATCCAATTCTGCATCTACAAAATTGAAAATTTTCTCAGTCTGTTTGCTGAAATCAACTGTTATGTGGCAAATGGAAGGTAGTAACTGGCTTAACAGTACAAATTTGATAACAGACTTCCACCAAGTCTCCACTAATGATAACACACCATAAACGTTCTTCTTTTCTACTCATATACCCACTATCTCTTCACAATATGAACTATCATTCGCCAGAGCCAATTTATTTCAAACTTCATTGGGTTTTTTTTCTTTTATTTATATTATTGTAAAAAAAAAAAAATAACATTTGCTGCCAATTCCTTCTGCTTGCCCATGAAGTGTACAAAAACAGATCTCTTATGCTACCACCTGCTCTTCACATCTCTAAAAACAAATCTTGGCCCTGTATTTCTCACATATCCTTAAGTCCTTTAAATCCATGGATGTGACTTCTGATATTCCTTTCCTAAAGTTCCCAACTTTTTCCTTAAAATCCTGATCCCTTAGTGAAACCCCTTCCTAATGTCACTCTGCAGATCATCCAAAACATTTTGGTCCACAAACACACACCCTCTGAATCACCCAAACAACCATGTGCTTCTTTCCTCGCAATAGGTCTAACAACAAATCTTGGAACATGCATTCCATGGCGAAACTTTTCCCTTTAGTGAAAATATCAGCTGCAAATCACATATAATACAAAAAATCACCTGCCTCCACAGCATTAATTTTTATATATGCATCCTCACTGACCAAATGTTCATCAGAATTAATAGCCAATGCCAAATAACAACCAAGGTCATCCAATTGTAGACTATACCACTTCCCAAACATTCAACAACGTCAATGACAGGAGATTAGTCACAGTGTTTCCAAAAGCTGGGTTTCACAAAATGGGTAGAATAAAAAGTGACTTGCTGAGTGCATATTTTTGAGGTAGGAAACAAGGAGTAGAAAAAGAAAGCAGCAAAAAAAGTGGAAGTGAGAAATGGAGTGATATAGTGTAGCATATTGGGATCATAACTGTTCATTAATCTAATGAAAGATTCTGTTGCTGGATTTAAGTCAGAGGTTAGGTTCTTGGCAGTTGAGAGAATGGAAGAGAATGAGAGAGTATTTTTGAAATGAGGTTTTGGAATTGCATTGGTAGTCAAACCTAAATAGGACCAAAAATCCAATAGCCATAAGAATAAATGGCCACTGACAGACAGTATTCACATGGAATCATAAACATGCCATGTCCCATGACAACAATAATTTCAATGACGAAATACATATCACAGATGAAGGCAGCTGTGAATGATAGACATATAAGAGACAAACATAAGAAATGCAATAATTTGGCGTTTAGACTTAAGGCACTTTCACACACACCGGCAAAACCAGAGCCAGCTCTGGTGTTGGTTAGGCAGCTGGCGGTGAACTCGACAACCGGACTGGTCTGATCAGTGGCCATTTGATTTAATAATTTCTGGTGCCACTGACAGAGAGGTATTTAGACAATCTAATCTCAGTCACAACAATTTTCTTTGTAGTTTTGTAACATGATACTGTGACATTAATTGAATTGCTGGAGATTAAACAGCCAACTATTTCAAAACTGGAGTAGAATAACTGAAGTTGTGGATAGAGATATATACATTTTTTAAATAAGATTTCAAAGTGAAGAGAGAAAAAAAAGAACAACAGGAAGTTGATAAGTTATAAGTTTTATTATTAGTAATTTATTTTGTTAATTTTCCATGGCAACATCCCTTCGATACTGAAAAAGTATCTTTGAGTTGATACCACAAAAAAAAATAGCACAACCATATTTACAATTTTAATTAAAGTAAAGCATAAGTAAAATGTGATTGTGGTATTATTTTTGATATCACCCCAAAGATACTTTGTCAGAAAATCCGGCATGTTGCTGTGGCAAATTAGTAAAATAAATTTTATAAACTATTCTGTATTGTTATTTCTAATAATAAATGTATAACTAATCAACTTTCAGTTGTTCTTTTTTTCCTTTCACTTTAAAATCTTCTTTCAGGAATACATACATCTCTTTCCATGCCTACAGTTTAATTTACTTGTGTTTATTCCCAATATGTAGGTGTCATAATATAGATTGCTCATGATACTTAAAAATCAAACCAAATTTTTAATAAATTTAAAGTTTTTTGTGTCCCATTAATAGATTCCAGTTGCAGTCCTCATACCTATTACATGATATTAAAAATAAAAATAAAAAATAAAAAAATAAAAATCTGTTCATTTAGTAACTGAGTAAAATTATTCAATGAAATAAAAATATAGCAGAATATTCTGGTACTTAATTTATTTCACTATTTTTCACTAATCCTGTTTTTACACTGACGTCAATAGAAGAAGTATCCAGCACTGTGTGTTAGTTAAATATATTCTGTATTTCCTTCTAAGGTATAATAATCTATTAAAGCAACAGTTGTTGAGTGAATAACACATCTTTCTTTTACCACAGCTAAAAATCTATTGCACTCGGTGCAAAAAAGTTGGCGCCGGCTCCGGCATTGCTGAATTGTGTGAAAATGCCATTATTCATGCCAGGAGTGAGACACCAGGCAGGGTGCAATATGCACATGCTAATCCACCAGACAGCCTTTGGCGTGTGCACGTCATGCCCTGCCTGGTGTCCTACTCCTGGCATGAAAAAGGTAAACTGCCGAAATATTGTGTTTCCTGTGTTCATCTCTCTAATGCTCATCATTCCCAGCTGCCTTTATCTGTGGTAAGTGTTGGGTCATATTTCACTATCTTTAAGTTATACTACAAGATATTTACATTTCAAGTCTTCAACAAACAATTCTTTCCCCATCTTATAATCATAATCAACCTCTAGTTTTTTTTTTTTTTTTTTTTTTTAAATCTGTGTACCTGATAAACTGACTCTTCTTTGCATTTATCTTTCTCCCTTGTTTACCAACCCAGCTAGAAATCCCACAGCTATCCACTGTCCTCTACTGTTTTGATCCTGTTATACAGCATTATATCATCAGCAAACAACCTAACTTCACACAGTAAACCATCAACAGAATTAGTTGTTAGAATATTGAATAGCAATGGGCCCAATACACTACACTGTGGCATGCCCATTTTAATTTCCAATTATTTTGATAATGCATTCCCTACAGTAAATTTTTGATTTTCTTATACCAAGCAAACCACATTCTGAGTCACTACAATGGTTTTTACATTATTTCTACAATTTTACAGCTCACGCTGTCAAATGTCTTAAAGTCCAGCTACTCATTCCGTCTTGCCTCTGTGCTTACAGGCACAAACCAGTTTGCACAATTAAATTCAAGGGAGTGGATGACAAAATGGTAGTTTGCACAAGCTCAAAAGTGTAGCTTGTACAATCATTGCTGAGTATTGATGCACAGTTTTTACCTGCAGGTAAGATGGAGCATGTAGCCAGACCATTAGAAAGAGCTAGAACTACGGTAGCAATTTGGCCTCCCTTGTACATTTCATCCCAAATATCTTGAAAACAGCCAACTAACTGAGATGTATGAATATACTCACCTAAAGCTATGTTGTTGATTTGGAAATCACTTTATTCCTCAAAGACATTATTTATGTGGCTCCATATGATTCTCTTTATAACTCTACCTATCACTGATGTAAAACTGATTGGTCTGTAATTTTCAACCTCATTTATCACCCCTCCTTTATGGACTCATGCCAGTACTGCACTTTTCTGGTAAGCAGGAAGTAACCAGACTCAATTTAAATAATGTTTCAAGATAAGGTACAATGTCATACCCTGTTGTTACATTTAAGACATCCATAGTAATATTATCTAAACCAGCCCCATCATGCTTTTTTAGTACACTTCATAACATCCTAAGGATCTTCTCATTTCTAATTGTGCTGACAAGCTCATTCTCTGATTAACAGCATCCAATTCCTGAATATAATCCCATATTGTTCCACCTAACATTATCAAAAGCTTTTTAAAAATCAACAAATGCCATAAAAGTATCTTTGTTTTTCTTGATCCACCAATCAAGTATTAATCTTTAAGCCAGAATTGCTTCCTTTGAACCACAGTTATTCCTAAATCAAATCTGATCTTCACCTACTATCTCTTCTACTACCCTTTTCATTCTCTTGTATATTATTCTGGTTGGTAATTTTCAAGCATATAGACTAATGGTGCGATAATTCTCACATTTGTTGGCTAGTGCTTCCTTCGGAAGTGTAACTCACTTATTTCCCTACTCTCTTATTCATTATAAATCCAACACCAGTGACTCCACTGACAGCTTGTGTGCTAATTATCCTGTGTTCACAATATAATCATACGTCAGGAAAGTGTTCATTCTTATATCCTGTGTTCCCCAAACCGGAAAACCTGTGTGTCCTTCCACTTAATCTCCAACAATCCCACTAATCTAACTTAAGTCTTTCCATCTCCCTTTTTAAGTTTTCTATCCTATCTGCCCTATTCAGACTTCTAACATTCCACACCCCAACTTGTAGAATGTTTCTATCCATTCTGATGACTCCTCCCTGAGTAGACCCCACCCAGAGATCTGATTGGAGTATTATTTTACCTCCGGAATATTTTACCCAGTAAGAAGTCAACATGATATATGTCATTTGAGAGGATTACATGTCCTCAGGATATCCTTTGGGTCTTTAATACAGTGGTGCAAAATGTTAAAGAAGTTAGGTCTAAAATATTGAAATAGAAGAATACTTTATTAACTGTATAACAATCAAGTGGCTATAATATAAGTAGATAATCATGAGACAAATGTATCAGTTAAAAATGGCGTGAGAGAAGGTTGTATTCTGTCCCTATTAATATTTAGCTTGTATGTAGAGAAAGCAATAAAGGAAGTAAAAAAAAAAAATCATGTGGTGTAAGTGTTCAAGGAGAAAAAAAATCAGTATGCTATGATTTGCTGATGACATTGTCTTGTTAGCAGAACAGGCTGAGGATATTGAGAAATTACTGAGCGGCATCAACAAAATACTGAAGGATGATTTTGGACTGAATAGAAATCAAAGCAAGACAAATGTAATGAAATGTAGCAGAAAAGACACCAATCACAGTAGATTACATATAATAATAGGATTGGATGCAATAGGAGAAGTAAGTGAATTCTACTACTTGGGAAGCAAAATTACAAATGATGGTGAAAGCAGGAATGATGTTAAAAACAGAATAGCACTAGTAAAAAGAGCATTCATGAAAAAGATAAATCTTATAAATTCAAATATAGATCTAGGACTTAGAACTATAAACAATGTGGAGCACAGTACTTTATGGAATACCAGAAAGGAAGAAGATTGAAGCATTTGAAATGTGGTGCTAATGAAGAAAATTTAGTGGACAGACAAAGTAAGAAATGAACAAGTTTTGGAAATGATGGGTGAGGAAAGAGGTTTGTTGAAGAAACTTACAGAAAGAAAAGACAGGCTGGTAGGTCATATTTTGAGACATGCTAGATTGGTTAATTTGTTAGTGGAGGGAACAGTTGAAGATAAAAACTGTAGAGGAAGACAGAGATTAGAATATACGAAGCAGATAATTGAGGATGTGGATTGTAAGGGGTATGTAGAGATGGAGAGGTTAGCACAAGATAGGAAGAGAGAGACTGATGACAGAAAAAAAAATCTAATGGTCACATCAAACCAGTTAGTTTACACGGAAGATGCCTTTATCAAATCCTCCACCAGCTTCTTCTACATGCTTAATATAATTGTCTGGATAAGTTCCTTTCCCCAAACTTTTCCACACTGAAATTTCTAGATCCACCATTCAGCAGTCCCCCCGCTCCAATAACATTCTCATTGTTGCTATTAATTGTTTTCTCAAGTGTTCCCTAATGCCTTACTGTATTTTGACTTTGTTGTGTTCTCTTCTTATCAGTCTCTTTAGGCTCCTAGGTTCCCTATTATATTGTATGTAGATTCCACACTATTCTTTATTTTTATATTGGTATAAACATTTCTTCTCCCATTATTATTATCTCCTTGAACGGTTTCCAGTTCCATTCTACAGGGTGAGGACTTTACTACTTTGGAATGATATAGATATTTGTTGAGGTAACTTACATAATTGGTAGAAGTCTCATTTTGTAGCAAACAATGTCAAGTTTGATGCTTGTAGTGCATAAGTACACCAATTTGCCACCAATAGCGCTCCCGCATAGTGCACAGTTAAAATTGCTACGTTCACTGGTGTGGAACATGCAAGCTGTATTATTTGGATTCATGAGACAAACTCTGCAACAACTGTTCAGCATAAATTTTGCATCAAATATGCTAAAGAACCTCCAAGCAGGCCTACAATTTACTCTTGCAACAAGAACTTTGTTGAGATGAGTTGTCACTGCAACAAGATACTAAATCACTAGGTCGGCTGCATGTTGATGATTATGTCAAACAGGATAGGGAGAGCTTTATCCATAGTCCACAAAAATCAAGGTGACATGTGTCTCGTGAGACTGGCATTCCACCAAAGACTGTTTTGTGAGTACTGAATAGCCCTTTACACTTGAAACCTCATTTCCTCATGGAAGTTCGAGGTTTCCTCAATAATCACTTCCCAGGTTGGTGGATTGAATGTGAAGGGCCAATCACATGGCCTTTTGAAGATCGTGTGTATGTTCCTCTCCTAGCAAACAATTTAGCTGAGCTGAAAAATTGAATATACGCTACTGTTGCACACAAGTTACACTCGATTTGCTGCAACGAGTGTGGGAAGAAACTTATTACCGGTCAGATGTTTGTGGCATGAAAAATGGTAGTCACTTGGAACCAAAATGACACTTGATACTTTTATGTGAAACTTGAGGTTGTCTGGTACAAAATGACATCTACCAATTCTGTAAGTTATCTGAATAAATTTCCATATCATTCAAAAGTTGTGAAGTTCTCTTGACTCACCCTGTTTTATTCTACATCTACATCTACATATATACTCTGCAATTCACAAAATTGTGGGTGGCAGAGGGTGCTCAGCACCAAAGCTAATCTCTTTGTTGTGCATTCCAATCCCTAATGGTACGAGGGAAAAAAGAATTCATATAAGAATCATTGTGGCACCTTATTTCTCTAATCTTATCTATCCTGTCATTCCGGCTCAAATACGTTGGTGGACGAAGTATTTCACTACACTCGTGAGTGAAAGTGGGAGTACGCATGTTTACCAATAAGTTTAAACGAAACGTGCGTCGTCTATCTACCAGAGACTCCCAGCCTAGTCTACTAATCAGTTCTGCGACGCTTTTATAAGGACTGTAGCAAGCGGTCACGAATCGAACGGCTCTTCTCTGTACTTTCTATATACTTTCGATCAACCCCTTACGAAACGGATCCCAAATGGCACAACAATAGTCCAAATGTGGACGCACAAGAGATTTGTACGCTATCTCCTTTGTTTGTTCATTACAATTTTTCAATATTCGACCTATGAATCGCAGCCTAGAATTAGCTCTACCTACCAACGAATTAATGTGTAAGTCCCATTTCATGTTCCTTTGTACTGTTACTCCCAAATATTTCATAGAATCGACCATATCAATAACTGAATTGTTTAACTCGTATTTCTGAACAATTGGATTCTTTTTGTTAGTTATGCTCATTGTCTTGCACTGTTTACAATTTAGCATAAGTTGCCACTCAGCGCACCATGCCAAAATAATATCCAGATCACGCTGAATTTCTAAGCAATCAGCCAAATTCCTTACTTCCCTATAAATAACCGCATCATCAGCAAACAATCTAAAAAGGCTTTTCACTTTGTCTCTGAGATCGTTTATAAAAATTAAAAAAAGAAGCGGTCCTAATACACTTCCTTGAGGTACCCCCGATGTAACATCTAGACTAGAAGAACTTTCTCCTTCAACGACATTACTTCAATATGCTGTACATTTCTCTGAAATATCTCTTCAGTTATGAAATATATGCCTTTTTATAGCTGTAACTATTACTACCTTAAATTTTAGGCACTGGTTTTTTTAAACCATCCAATATCCATCATAACTGCTTCATGATTTATTTCTTCAGTTATTTGAAATTCCACAAGATTATCATCAGGCTTTATTTATACATATATATTTGTATCCAAAATATCGGGTCCCCATGTTCTCTGCTCTACCACTTGTGTGAAGCCTCCTTCCCCAAGAACATATTAGGGCTGTAGACCATGTGTCAACTTCAGGGAGCAGCAAAATTGTGTTAGTAAATTTATGTCGCAGTGACCCCTCACCCCCCCCCCCCCCCACTTATGTGGAAGGGGATGGAAAAATAATATTTGAAGTGACAGCAATATCACAGTTTTTGCGCAGCCTGAAGGTTCCCAGATCCGTCACTGAGACTCATGAAAAACCAGTACAATAAACTTTAAATGAATGTCATGTTTCCGTACCTTATACAGGAGTATAATCTTCATGGTCATCTGTTAGGAAGGGCCTATCAGAAAAAATCACTTGTAATACTATCTGTTAAGTTGAAGTGAAGAATTTTAAAAGGAATTTCATTAGTAACTTTGAAATAAATATAGTTAAAATGACAAACATTACAGATAAGTGCTTAAATGAATAACATAAACTTATATCATATTTTGCAGGAGCAGTATTTTAACATGGTAACTGAGAAAAACGGAACTAAAATGAATTTAAAATAGTACTCACCATCATTGGTGATACAAGCATGGCTCCAACAATATTGGTAGCACTGTTCTCAATAAGGCCAATAGCTGCAATCATACTAAAACACACAATTTTAAAAGAACCAACTCAAATACCATTATTATTTAAACTAATTAAGCAGTTATTTATTTATTTAATTCACCATATAATACATCTGCATGTATATTACTTTCATCACTGTATATTTATAAATACATAGGGTATATGATTTACACAATTGGTCATAATTTTATGAATGTATTTAGGTGTGTATACAAAACTTACTCCTGTTTGTCCACAAATGCTAATTTATCAAACAAGAAAATTTTATAAAATTTGATTTAAATAGTCTTCTACAGAACAGTAAACATTTTATAGGAGATACTGCCTTAGTATATTCTTAAATAGTTCATGGTATTTTTTACCTTTGATTTCATGTGGGAGTTTGTTGTATAGTTTCAATTCCTGGTGGAAGAAACTATTTGAAATTTTAATTTACTGGCTATGTAGAGATCATTTTTTAATCTTAGAATGTGAATGTTATAAATAATAAATGACAGGAAAAAATAACTTATCACATACCAAAGTTGAGGACAGGACAAGAGAATAACAGGTAACATGGACGCAAAAACACAATATTTTGTTATAAAACCTTATTCATGCACTAAAGAAAGATCCATTTTGGTTCTAGAGGTGTGCACACTCCGAAGGTTACCCCATGACTCTGACCACTAGTAAGTAATACCTTCACTACCAGAACATCCTCACTTAATACTGAATGTTAACCAACCGTACAATTGATGGTAAACACAAGAACTGATAAATAAACCCTTAATATTTAAGCCAGGATTTGTCCCACACTCTGTTCACCATGACATGTACAACAATAACTACATTCCCATAATAACGTCCCTTGAAATAGAGTTTAGAAATATATATATTTTTGCTCATGGGTTTACACTTTTTTGAGGTCATTAGAGGCAGGAATCCAAATCTGACAGCCCTGGTTGGGATTTGAACCCACATACTCCCAAATGTGAAGTTAAAACATTCATCCATTATGCTCAGTTTAAGAAAGAAAAACAATACACTTTACTAACTGTCAGAGGTCTACTTTCCAAGGCACTTGTGTCTTCTTTCCATCAATTAGACTACAATAAAAAAAAATCTTAAGTACTAATCCTTCCATTAATACCTGTTTCTACTCTGTGAAGGATTTTGCACCTCTAAATGAGAAAGACTGCATAAGTGTTGTATCAATTGATAACCTGCCCATCAATATTTTCTTTCACAGTTCAATCTGGCAAGAATGGTCACTGGTATTCATAGCATATCGTGTGTCCCAGAGAACCCGTAGCAACTGACAGTCTCACAACATCAATAACTTCAATAATTGTACCATTTTCAGTTTATGTTTCTCGTGAATTGAGGAAGCCAGTTCATCACTGATTCTCTTGTGAAAAATTGGCCCAACAATACCAGTTCCTCTGGGCTCAACCAATGGCAGCTGACATACCAACAGAGACTCCACTGCAGCTAATGCTGAACAAATACTGAATTTCCTCCCCCGGTCTTATGTGCCTCCCCTCCATACATCATACAGCTCCCAAAATTTCTATAAATTTGTCTGATCTTAGCAGTTATTGTGTCTCCTTTACTTCTTCCACAAATTCCTATTTTTTCATGTAATCTTATATATATATAATCACAACAATGAGCAGGAAAATGCGTTAAGGCAATATCTATGGTAAGTTATATATTACTAAGGAAGGATTACTTTTATTGCCTTGAAGCATTTTCCTGCTCATTATTGTTATTATATACTAGCAGAGTTCCCGGCATTACTTGGTATAGTTTTACCCATTAACAATTTTTATTCCCACTATGAGAAACATTTGTAAAAAAATTCATAAAATTTGCGCCAACTTTTTTTGGAATTAAAGCGAACCTAGATAAACATGCCCCCTACCAAGAAACGGGTTGAAGTTTATTTGCACGTACACTATTTTCATTTGTCTGAAAAGATTCATGAAAGCTGCTTCATTAATTTGGTTAAGAAATTGCATTACTTCATTACTATACAATGCTAGATTATGTTAGAAACTCACATTTGATTCAATTGTGAAGTGATTGCGTATATATTTGTTCGAAACACCAAATACTTTAACTCCACAGATTCAGCCTTGCATATACAAGGCATGGTTTTTAAGTAAGTACCATTTTGAAATTAAAAAAAGACGTGCAAATATATATCAATAATTTTATTTTTACATGAAAGCCTGTACCTTACTCTACTTTTCTACATAATTCCCTTCAATATTGAGGCACTTGTCATAACGTAGTACCAGTTTTTGAAAACCCTCCTCATAGACGTCTGCCGCCTGACTTGTTAACCACTGCATCACAACTGTTTTGACTTCGTTATCGTCTTCAAGACGCTGACCGCCCAGATGTTTCTTCAAGTGCAGGAACAGATGGTAGTCACTGGGCACCAGATCAGGGCTGTACAGAAGATGATCTAGAGTTTCCCATCAAAAAGATGTGATGAGATCTTTGGTCTGATTAGTCACATGTGGACGGGCATTGTCATGCCTTGCTCAACTTGCCACGTCTTTTGTTCTGGATTGAACGGTGCAGATTGTTCAAAGTCTCACAATAAGCTGCTGCATTAATTGTCTCATTACGAGGCAGAAATTCCACAAGCAATACTCCTTTTCTGTCCCAAAAAACTGTGCACATGATTTTCCGGGCAGAAATCATTTGCTTGAACTTCACTTTTTTGGGTGGATCTGAATGCCGCCATTCCATGGACTGTTGCTTTGATCATCACCATCGTTGTGGTACCGCTCAAGGAAAGTCAATGCACTGCCTAAACGTTTGGTTTGGTGCACATCCATTAACATTTTTGGTACCCAACGTGAGCACAATTTTCGGTAATTCAAGTGCTTGGTCACAATGCCATACAAAACACTACGAGAAACATTAGGAAAGTCATCTCACATGGAGGAAATTGTAAAGCGTCTGTTTTCTCTCACCTTATTGTTCACTTTCTGCACCAAACTTTCATTAACGACCGAAGGACGTCCACTCCATTGTTCATCATGCACTTTTGTGCGGCCATCTTTAAATGCTCCGTAAACTGCACAGATCTCACAATGAATATCGATCGGTTTTAGAGGCCTTTAGCACAAAGAAATCTTATAACAGCCTATACTTCACAGTCGGCAGGACTCACGATTATCGGAGGCATCTTAAACACTCAGTGAACAACGTTAACAAGGAAGAATTAGACTGTAATGGTGTCAGTGCATAGGCAAGAGATGCAGGTACCCAGTGCGCATGCGCGGAACACTGACCGTAGCACTGCAGCCACGGTGTGACAAATCGGTACTTACTTAAAAAATACGCCACGTTGATATCAAAAGTGAATCCAGAATAATATTATCATAAATAGATGATTTTATTCAAACAGAAGACAATGCAGTTGTAGGCCTACTGCCAGAAATCGTGATTAAAGAAAATCACTGTTGTTTTTATGGCTATCTATGGCGTTTAAAAATTGAATATCCCGAATTAAAGGAATGAATATTTCAAGTTACGGCTATCTATGGTGTTTAAAAATTGACTATCCCAAATTAAAGGAAAGAATACTTCATGTTTTGTTTAATGTGTAAAATGGTTATTATTGTAAAGTTATCTCATTGCTTTCATTAAAGCTGTGGTCAGAGACATTGTAATTGTGTGTTTAGTGCAAAGAATGCTGCATCTAGTGGTTCCATCTGTGGTATTCCTCACCATACATTCAGAATTTATTTAATGTTCCGGCGTTATGTAACGTAGAAGCATTTGACATACTAAACAATTGAGTTGAGATTCTAAGCTTTAAAACAGTGAAAACCCCATCAAAATCTGCTCCAAAATTTCCGAGTATTTATGAGACCAATATATCCGGTTTTCATTTTATAGATATAGATTTAGACATGTGTGTCCTTATATTTCACTTTGCCACCACAACTACCAAGCACAGACTGCTGGTGTTTCAGTGTGGTAGTAGCCTCGAGCCTAGCATTGTGCACTATGGTGGTTGCATGTTGATAACTGTGGGGATGTGGAGGATATGGTGGGTGAAAGTGGTTGACGTAGGGCATTTTTGTATTTTGACCAAAGACGTGTGTGTCCCCATATTTCAGTTTTCCACCACAACTACCTAGAGCAGATCACTGGTGTTTGTGTGTGGTAGTAGCCTCACATCTCCCATCAAGCTCTATGATGGTTGCATGTTGGTAGCTGTGGGGGTTTGGGGGATATGGTTGTTGAAACTGGTTCACTTAAGCATTGTCGTATTTCAACTCAAGTGTTCTAAAAATGGAATCATCTAGAATGTTCTTTAATGTACTAAAATGTAATAGAATGTTCCTGGATAGTGTTTTAGAATACATATTTTTTTCATCTTTTTCAACGATTAACAATTATAAATAATTTACATGAAACATAATTAGAGTGTGAACCAATTTTGATGGGACTTTCACTGGCAGGTAGCTGATTTGGCGAGGAGTAACATGGATTAATTTATAACATGTAAATATTTAAGAATCCATGCAAAAACAAAAAATCTACAAAAATTCTGGGTAGACATGAAAAAAGTCATGGGCACCAGCTAGTATTCTAATAAGATTATGTGACTTTAATATTAATGATATTACTTATCATATAATTATTAGTGAAGGAAAAACTTATTACTAACAGGTTTAGTGTTTGAAATGGCTTTGTTTCTCTTGTAATTTGTGAAAAACGTATTCTGTTCTAATTATCCTACATGAAATATTGAGATTTTTCTCCGACACACTATTTTAAATTACTGTAAAATTAAGCTTTTAAATTATAGTCTTGATGGTTTCGGTTGTTGTAGTCTAGAGTACAATCCAGAATATTAGTATGAAGTGAAATAAATACAAGAAAGTGCAGATCGTTACTAGCCGGAAAGTAGGGTTAGGTACAGGTTAAATTTGCAAATGGAAAAAAAAAAATTGTGTAAATCGCTTCAGTGGTGGTTGAGATACTCATGTCATCCTGAAATAATATTTTGTAGTTAAAGTATTGGTTTAAAGTACGTATGAATCGCGTTTTGGGAAAGTAGGCAAACAGGTGTCACTAACAGGTTTAACAAATAAATTTTCTGAAAACTGAGGGAAGTGGACATAGTGATAACTCACTTGCTTAACACTAATAGGTATATATAGTTTAACAGTACAGTAGTGTGCATGTTGGTGTTTAGTGGATTTAGAATTATATAGCAGAACAATTGTGTACAATAGTCACTAGAAATTGAGACACCTATTGGATCTTAAAAATAAATTGTGTCTGTAGACTTAGACAGAGAGTATGGAAATTGTTTGATTAATCTTCAATTAACTCATATGTAGCAGAATTTAGTAGTACTATTCCAGGTCAGTGGTATACTAGGGTAGCTATAGCTATCAGTACAGTTGTGTGGGTAGTCTGGTTAAACTTTACTAAATTTGAGTCTGGTAATTTAAAAAGCTACTCCTTTCAATAATAATCTACCAACAGTAAAACCATATCTTAATTTATAATATTGTTCTTGCTACTTTAAAATTTGTGTGGAATGTACTTGAAGTATTTGGAAAAAAATCATGACTGCAAAGTGTGGTGCCTGTCGCAGAAACATCAAGAATTGTGTGGGCATGCAGTGGTGAAGGAATGTGTGAAATAAATGAGGCTCTCCCATGGTTTTTTCCACTTTGTATTAGGGATGAAAGGGCCAGGGAGATGGATGTAAGGATCAACGAGAAAGACGAAAGGATGAGAGAGTTGGTGGAAAGAATCAGGCCCTTGAAGCTTGGCCTGTGGAGGCTTGGCCTATGGTGGTTAAGCCTGTGCAGGCCTCACCTGTGGAGGCTCAGCCTATAGTGCCAGACAGTAGAGATGGAGAGTATGGAGAAGAGGGTGATAAGGATGGTTGGGAGCTGGGTCGTAGGGGAAAAATGGTAAACAGGATGAAGAAGCCAGACACCCCAGAAATAGTTGGGAAAAATAGGTATGACCTGTTACCAGAGACAGGAAGGGATGAGCCTCATATAGGAGTAGGTAAGGTGCAGCAGGTCTTTAGGAATAGGGGTGTACAAGGAAAGAATATGAAGAAAAGGGTTCTGCTGTTAGGTAGTAGTCATGGGAGAGGTGTAGACCTCTTTTGCACAATCAGCTGGGCACAGGTAATCAGGTCACAAGTTTTTTTCAAACCTTGTGCAACGTTAGGTCAGGTAATAGAGGATATAGATTTACTTTGTAGAGGTTTCACCAAGGAGGATAGGGTAGTGATAGTGGGAAATGCTTATTGATAGAAATGCTAATTATAGTGTGGATAGTTACCTGAAGAAAGTGTTGAAGGAGCAACAAAACACTAGGGTGGAGCTCGTGCAAGTCCTAAGCTGCCATGACCAGTCACAATTGAACCACACTGTAAGGCTGGTAAATGTGGAAAACGTAGGTGCTGCTTGGGAACAGCATGAGTTCTGTTGTGGGGGTTGTGCCTGTGGAGACCATTAGTAGGTGGGGTTTCACTAGGCATGGCCTAAACCTAAATAGGAGGCGCAAGGAAATACTTTCTTAGTTGTTAGCTAAGGCTGTAAGGGAGCCCACTTCGAGCAGTGACATGGTTGGGGGCTGCTCATGAGGGGATAAAAATAGGTAATCAAGGAACACTTGGTGTAGATCTATAGTTAGAAAAATTACAAATACTAAAGAAATAGAAGAAGCTTGTGAAACAATAACACAGCGGGGCAGATCTGGGATGGCGAATGTTGGGGCTGAAAATATCACAAAGCCAGTGACAAGAGTGTTACTGGTAAACTGTAAAAGTATAATGAACAAAGTAATGGAGTTTGCAAACCTAATGGAGATACACAAGCCTCAAGTAGTGATAGGGGTAGATTCCTGGTTAAAAGAAGGAGTACTAGACAATGAGGTATTTCCTGATGGCTACAGAGTGTATCGCAGAGATAGAGGAGCAACTGGGGGAGGGGTATTCATACTGGTTAGCAAAGACTACTACAGTTCATTGGTGTTAAGAGATCATGATCATGAGTTGCTTGGGATAGACTTCTGGGGAAATAAAAAAGAAAAATTCAGGGTGTTGGCTACATACCATAGTACAAAAATGAATGATAAAGGTGAGGCACTTGGGGAGAAACTAAATTCATATTCAGAGTACAGAAGAGAACATAGAATTGTCATTAGTGGTGGGGATTTGAACTTACTAGTTGTCAACTGGGCAGGATATAAGATAAATAACACATAGGAACAAAGATTTGCAAATACCTTAGTAAGGGAAGGAGGATTTTCACAGGTGGTTGAGCAGAATACAGGGGTACCAAACATATTGGGTATCTTCCTAATAAAGCCTGATGATAACATTATCAGGTGTCTAGCAACTGAAGGAATAAGTGACAACAACGCAATTCTGATGGATATAAGGTGCCAAAACAGCAGGGGGAAATAGATACAGTTATAAAAAAGGCACAAATTTTGGAACTGAAATGATATTTCAGGAGTAATTTTATTAAGTGGAAGAATGGCTCAAGTACAATTGAAACGAAGGGGGAATAGTTCATGGAAAGAATAAAAATAAGGGTGAAGAAATGTTTATTCCAAAACAGAAAATAAAGAGCAGTACATAACCTACATACTATACCAGGCAGGTTAGAAGGTTAAAGAGATTGGTGAGACGAGAACACAACAGAGTTAAGAATCAGCATGGCCGTATGGAATTCTTTAAAACACTAACCAAGTAATTAATAATGTGAAAGAAACTGGCTAAGGATGAATTTATAAGAATATTATTGGCACAGGGGATCTCTGTCTTTCTCAACTGAAAAAGGGGCCTTCAGTTTTCACAGTCCAGGTTAGTAGTAGAGTTTTTTTTTTTTTTTTTTTTTTTTTTTTTTTTTTTTTTTTTTTTTTTTTTTTTTTTTAAATCCCAACTGGCCTTATGGGGAGACTCCCGAGAATCCTAAATCCTAAGCGCGGCGGGGCCCCCTAGAAGAAACTGGCCCCCCCAGAAGACGCGGCACCCATAGCATTTGCTAACTCCTGCTACGTGGCTAATCCGGTACTGCGGTAGGGGTTATATCAGAAAACGACTTGTAACATAAGGTAACACATATTAGAATTTCGCATAACGAAATTAGTTTCCAAGATAGCAAGTTTAGTTGAAGTATATGGTACCACCATTTTAAAGTCATTTTTACAGTTAATTCCAAGTAACACACCTAACATAAGCAATAGTTAAAGTATATACAGTAAATTCAAGAGTTAGATTCATTTAAACAGCTGTTGAGAAACTTAACCTCAGATTTGAGTAGGTAATATTTGACTTTCATATAACTTTGTTAAATCAGTATATTTCTTTAGTTCAAAAGATGTTTAGGTAAATAAATAGCCAGAAGATGATAAAGTAGTTTGATGTTAGAAAATCTTACTTAGAGTTTAAATATGTTTCAAAGTGATTTGCTGGTAAAGAATTTTGTCACGTAATTTTCCACTCTAAAATCGAAGTATTTAGTCATTAGAAAATAGTTAAGAACACAATTGATAGATAGAAAGTAGTGTAGTTTTGGTTGAAACAACATATTACAATTTTGGAAAGTTTCATGGGTTCTGAAGATCGTTTTTTAAATATAATTTGGAATAGTAAGACATGTGCTTCATGAAAAAATTAAATATTTCGATCACATTCAGTAATTCAGGAGAAGAAATTATGTTCAGAGTAAAGTTTATTTAAATATAAAGAGTTTTGAGCAAGCTTTATTTCAAAATATTAAAACATTTAATTGTAATAAAGTGAAATAGGTTTTGG
The DNA here is from genome assembly GCA_031002005.1 of Vandiemenella viatica. Lineage (NCBI taxonomy): Eukaryota > Metazoa > Arthropoda > Insecta > Orthoptera > Morabidae > Vandiemenella > Vandiemenella viatica. Next base: position 26,839,666 of record CM061920.1, on the reverse strand, counting down.
CGCCAGAAACGCTTGGATAGTGTAGCTCGAAATCGGATCGCATTCGGGAAGAATAATATTTTGAAAATTCGTAATTCGGTAATTCAGGGAATGTACTGAGAGATTCCAAATTTTTACAGCAACTGTTTTTCAATATGGAAATTTGTTTGGAGTTATTTTCAATTCGATATTCTGAATAATTTAAATAGTCAAATTTTGTTTTCGAATATTACTCCACTTTAAAAATTAGGTAAGATACTTTATTTAATGTCAGATCATAAAAGAGCAATAGGAGAATAGAATGAAATTTGTTTGAGCTTGATAGGAGTAATACTGCGAAAGTTATGGCAATCACATCTTAGTGACTCTTTTCTGCCGAAACCACAAAGTTACAAAAAAATTTATAATAACTTAACTCGACGTTTGTGATAATATCTTGCAACTCCCAAAATTTCAGAGAGATAGGATTATTTTTGCTGTCAAGGTCAAATTGTATGATGAAATATCATCAGAAACTTATCAGTTTTCTGATGCGATTCGTGGGAACTACCGAAAAATATGGTTCCCAGGCTCACGCAGGTGTAGATAGCATAAATACCCCCTCCAGAACCTAGCCTCCCTCCAGTCTTGAAGCAGCAGTCTAGTCGAGCAGTACCAGCTATGTAGAGCGGTAGCTAGTTTCGGCTCGCGGCGCTGCAGAGTACAAATTTGCGCGGAAATGGTTAACTTGTAAAATCATGGGTGAAAGTAGCTTTAAATACCTCATGTAGCAAAGTAGCTGTGAGGGGTGAGGTTGGTGTAGCTCGAATGGTTGGTCGGATCTGCAAGATATTCTTCTGGAAACTTGTCTGGTCGCCTGTGCAGTTTTCTGGCTTTTTAAAATTTTGAAAATATAGTTATAAAATAATAATGGACTAGTTAACATCATTTGAACTTAACCCTTTCCCATAGCTTTTGGTTTAAATAAGCTATGTGGTGGCCAGGTCATTATATTTAAGTCATAACCGTAACATCCTAGGCAACGCACGGTTATAGCTGAGACAAGGTGTTTATTGAACCCCCAAGGTAGAGCTTGTTCCTCACAATAACCTAGAATTTCATAAATGTGCATAAAGAAATTTGTTTACTGAGTAACGGGCTCAGTTGAACCACACGATACTGCAGTCTCAGAGTCATTTTGCACTTAATTCAGGAAATAAATAAGACTAAACAGTTAAAGCAAAAACAGTAATTTCAAGTAACAAATCTATCTAAACAGCTTCAGAAGAGCTTAACCTAAGATCTGTAAATGCAATGTTAGATTTCGGTATAATTTCGCTAAAGTTAAGATTTTCTTCACTTTGAGAGATATTCAGGATAATGTCTAGTAAATAGAGTATAAAAATCTTGTAGCTAGAGAATCCTGCTATAAAGTTTGAGTACTTTGAAAGTGAAAAGCTGGTATGAAACTTTTAACTCGTAATTACATACTTTAAATTCGAGAAGTCAGACTATCGAAAAGTATAGGAAGTTGACTTATAAGTAGAAAGAAACTTAATTTAGGAAAGTTCAATAAAGTTTAAAGGTTGTTTTTTAAGAGATATATAGTAACTTCAGAGACATGGCAAAAGCAAAAATTAATCATTAGAGTAATATACATAAATTCAGGGGAAGAAACTGTATTCAAAATAAAGCTTAGTCAAATAGAAACAGTTTCTGGTAAGTTACATTTTAATTCACGAAGTCATTGGGTTGAGATAAGAGAAAGTAAATTCTTGTAAGATTCAAGCGGGAAAACGATGGCAAAATGGTGTGGTCAGTCAGAAAGCATTCATGCGAAAGAGTATACAAAATTCATAGTAAATCAAAGAAAGCATGTAGAGACTTCAAATTTGATCAGTAATCATTTTGGAATATGTAGAATAGTTTAAAGACACTTTCAGATCGATAGCTTTATTAGCTTAGGAAATATTAATTAGTTAAATTCTATTTTTGTTGACGAGTTTTATTTCAAACTTTTGAAAATAGTAATATCAAATCAAAGAGTAGTAAATTAGAAGTAAAATAAAAGTTATTTCAGCTGCATTGCTGCCAAATTGTGGAGGTTATTAACAAGTTTTGGAATTTCAGAAAATAATGTTTTACGGCCAAACTATTGAAGAGAGAAATTTTTTTTATAAGGATCAAAATTAACACTTTTTAATCACCCTAACTACTGTCAAAATTTCAGATCTATAGAAATATTTTAAGTTGCCAAGGTCATAAGTCTGATGAAATCTTTAAGCCTGAGACCTGACATTTGATCAGATCAAGAGATTACTTTCGTGGGAAACCGGAAGACATTGTGTTCCTACAAGTATATTAAATATAGCAGCCCTAGGTTTTCCTCATGGTCAGTCTGTTTCAAGTCATCTGAGTGAAACCACGCACTGCGGCATGTCATTTTGGTGCTATGTAGACACCACCCTGTCTTCCACATTCAGTTAGAGTGTGATTACACTTCTTTTTGGCGCTAATTAGGTGCGCAACTGGGCAGATGTACAGTAGATTAAGGACAAGCATGTGGAATTTTGAGGCTAGCATGTAGTAAAACTAGAACACCTCAAGTAACTATAAATTCAGTTAAGGGTCGTAAGGGTCGTTGGTGTGTCTGGAATGTGCTAATCAAAACTGCAAATAAAATTCTTTGCAGATGATTTTTTATGCAAATTTAGTTTTTTGACTTTGTTTAAAATTGAAGAATATGGTGAATATCTATCAGCGACTTTTAATGACTGTTACCTTTCCTAATTTGTGGTTTAATCAAATTAGGTGGCGGCCAAGTTAATGTTGCAAAGCACAGACTAAAATTATCCAAGGCAGAATCACGGTTACAGCTAAGGCAGATCGGTTTTGCACTAACCCCAGTGAAACTTTAGGTCTTACAGACTCTATCTGCACAGTTAGATATGAGCAGATTAGAAAATTTGAAATTAAATATGAAAACTTCATGAAGGAACTGAGGAATCTAAAAAAATATAAATGGGCCAGTGTGTATAATATTACTACAGATGTCTTAAAGGTAGTAGGATGGGACATTGTACCTTATCTTGAACATTATTTAAATTGAGTCTGGATACTTGTTGTTTAGCAGATGACTGGAAAAGTAATAAAAGTAGTAATCAATATTAGTGTGATACAAAAAAAAAAAATTTTTTTGATTGACTTCGTTTATCCTTAGGTGTCGAAACACGTCTACCTTTAATGTTTTGAATATTTGTTTTTAAGTTGATCTATCGCTTTTCAAATAGGATCCAGGGGGCTGTGCTCTTTCATTACAGTAGAGTATAATTAATGTCAATACCTTGCGCTTAAACAAAGAGAGCATCGCTCTGTAGCTCCAACAATCACAGGAACTCGTTGTGCTTGCCGTCTATCACTGTTGTTTGGTTTGTTAAAAGCAAAGGTGGATACAATGTAAGTTTTCTTGTATAAAGAGAGGAAGTTTTAAAATTAAAGGATATATTATATGTATGTAAAATTGACAATTAAATTGTAAATTCTCAAGATTATTCAAGAAAAATGTTAGAGTTTCCTTTGAAAATAATAATAATAATAATAAAAAAAAGCAACCAAGCGTATGTTGGAATAGTTGTAGTCTAGGCATCAAATTTGTATTCCTTATTTAGAATTCCATTAGCTTTCAAGCTAAGATTCACAAGTGCCTTGAAGTATTTTCTAGTAATTTTTGAATTTATCATCTGACAGATTCATGATGTATAAATTGAGTACATTTCGAGTTATCCGATTTACACTCTGCATACCTACCTATTGATAGTGCACCTATACTCGACATGAAATCATATCATGTTTGAATTTATGCAAATCAAATGATTCAGAAAACTGCATTAAACTAGCAATACTGCCAGGTTTCAAGTCAATCCGAACGAGTCCAAGTGTTCGTTGATAATCAGTTTTTGTAGGGCATGTGTTTAAAACAGTCGGAATTGCTTATCTAGCTAGCGAAATCTTAACATTAGTAAGCACTTTAACTCTAGGTTCATGTGAGTTTGGTATGCTTTCTACTGATCGAGAATATGTAAATATGATCACAATGAAATAAATAAATGTATGATTCTCTAAGATTTTTCCTTAATAAGTTTACAGAAGAAGATTTCTGTTATGGGTAACCTCTCTGCCAAATACAGGTATCTAAATTCTTACGGGTTCCTTAAATTGACAGGGATGTCAAACTTCTTTTCCTGAACAAAAATTGAGCTTTAATAATAAACTGAATGAACATTCAAGCCGTTTACATTATCTTTATTTATACGCTACAGAGTGACACTAGAAATCTAAAATTTACACATGGAGATGGTCTTCAGTACATACAATGTCATATATCTAGGAGTCTGTAGCTATGTATTTCTTACACGGGTAGTAAAATCCTTCACTTGTTAAGTACTTCATGTAAAGACGGCAGATATCGCAAACCATTCTTTTTTTAATTTTTATAAATGATCTCGGAGACAAAGTGAAAAGCCTTTTTAGATTGTTTGCTGATGATGCGGTTATTTATAGGGAAGTAAGGAATTTGGCCGATTGCTTAGAAATTCAGCGTGATCTGGATATTATTTTGACATGGTGCGCTGAGTGGCAACTTACGCTAAATTGTAAAAAGTGCAAGACAATGAGCATAACTAACAAAAAGAATCCAATTGTTCAGAAATACGAGTTAAACAATTCAGTTATTGATATGGTCGATTCTATGAAATATTTGGGAGTAACAGTACAAAGGAACATGAAATGGGACTTACACAATAATTCGTTGGTAGGTAGAGCTAATTTTAGGCTGCGATTCATAGGTCGAATATTGAAAAATTTTAATGAACAAACAAAGGAGATAGCGTACAAATCTCTTGTGCGTCCACATTTGGACTATTGTTGTGCAATTTGGGATCCGTTTCGTAAGGGGTTGATCGAAAGTATAGAGAAAGTACAGAGAAGAGCCGCTCGATTCGTGACCGCTTGCTACAGTCCTTATGAAAGCGTCAAAGAACTGATTAGTAGACTAGGCTGGGAGTCTCTGGTAGATAGACGATGCACGTTTCGTTTAAACTTATTGGTAAACATGCGTACTCCCACTTTCACTCACGAGTGTAGTGAAATACTACGTCCACCAACCTATTTGAGCCGGAATGACAGGATAGATAAGATTAGAGAAATAAGGTGCCGCAATGATTCTTATATTAATTCTTTTTTCCCTCGTACCATTAGGGACTGGAATGAACAACAAAGAGATTAGCCTTGGTGCTGAGCACCCTCTGCCACCCACAATTTTGTGAATTGCAGAGTATATATGTATATGTATATAAACACATGTTCCTTTATTACCTGACCCGTTGTTTTTTTAATTATGTGTTTAATTATGTTTTATATTTTATTTATTCTTCTATTTTTATGAAGGAACTTAATATAGAGTTGCTTTTCTGACTACAGTATACCCAAGGGTCTCACAACTTGTGGGACCCGTATCCTGCGTTTGCACCAATGGAACCCCATCTGGGTCTGAAATTGCTTCTACTTGGATCAAGCCACTTCTGTTAACTTTGGTCTGGCAAATACCGAGGTTGTGAAGTCATTTAAATACAGCCTATGTTAATGTTTCAATAACAAAAAATTGGGTAGGTTTCGACTTTTTTAAATTTGTAGCAGAATCTTATGGTCGCCCTATAGTTACACCGGCGGAAATTAAAATCACAACACACATACATGAGTGGTAGAATTTAGAAACTTTGAAGATATATCCAGGGCCATACCTAGAAGAAATGATAACAAATTGAAATGGATCAGGCTAAGTTATTACCTTTAGATACAGTTGTCAGTGAGAAATGCGCCCAACTAGAGCACAAATACATTCGTGGATCCTTGTCGGCATTGACTCAACAATGGTGTATATCTCACTACGCATGCATGTCTTTTGCAGTCAGTTCTTCCACAGTTTGTGCTGGGTGACCATGTGATCTAATGTGTCTACTCCTGGTATCCTAGACATGCTCTATTGGGATCACATCTGGGGACTGTGCAGTCGAAAATGTGATTGAAACTCCTTACAAGGCTTGTGTGACAATTGCCACAGTATGAGGATGGGCATTATCTTGTTGGAAAATGTGATTTGGATGGTGAACATGAAGGGTATCACAATAAGACATAGCACCCCATCCACATAATGATGGGCCGTCATTGCCTTCAACAGCCGACTCAGTCATGCTGTCGAATCTGATTGCTGCCAAAACATTACACCAGTGGCTGCACTTGCATGATGTTCTGAAATCACAGCAGGTAAGCCGTTTCTCCACTACTTCTGCCAACATGTCATCTATTATCACTTTAGACAGAATCGATACTCGTCTCTAAACACAAATGTACGCCATTCACATGTCCGTTTGTGTTTTGCATTACACCAGGTTAGATGATGCTGGCAATTAAATTAGATTAATGGGACACATTTCACAGGGGCCAGAGAGTGTAACCCAGCTTCAAGCAATACAAAACAATACAATACAATACATTCATTTTCCATTGATACCAATATAAGAGACTGGCTCTGTGGGATGTGGAAAGTTGTCAATTTACAGATAAACAGTTGCATAACAAAATAATAAGTACACCACTAGATGTACAGTCATAGTATACATGGTACATTAAACACTTCCATTACAAAATAATACATACACCAGAAGATGTACAGTCATAGGATATATGGTACATTAAAAAAAAAAAATTAACAAAATAATACATACACCACAAGATGTACAGTCGTAACATATATGGTACTGTAAACAATTACGTAACAAATTAAATGCATATACCAGGAGATGTACAGTCATAGCATACATGGTAAATTAATTATTTGAACTATATTTACACAAGATACTGGCAGTTATTTTTTAGATACCTTAGAAATAAATTCTTCGACAGAGTAGTAGGAGTTGTCAATTAAAAATTCTTTCAATTTATTCCTGAATTTATTCTTATCATCTACTAGACATTTAATATGTGTTGGGAGCATATTGAAGATATGTATCCCTGAATATCGGACCCCTTTTTGAACAAATGACAATGACTTGTAAGTCTTGTGAAGATCATCTTTACTTCTAGTGCCATAATTGTGTATTTTACTATTTGTTTCAAACAAAGTATAATTTGTGACTACAAAGGACATTGATGTGTATATATACTCAGATGCTTATGTTAAAATCCCTAACATCTTGAACAGCTCTCTACATGAAGTTCTATTGCTAACCCCACACATAATTCTTATTATACGCTTTTGGGCTCTGAACACTTTGTCTCTATGGGTAGAATTGCCCCAGAATATTATTCCATATGACAATAAGGAGTGCAAATAAGCAAAATAAACTAGCTGCCTCATACGGAGATCACCTAATGCTGAAATTGTATGAATTGCAAATGTGGCTGCTCCCAATCGCTTTAGTAAGTCAGAAACATGTACTTTCCAATTTAAATTATGATCAATATACAAACCTAGAAATTTCACACTATCTACCTCTTGAATGGACTGGGCCTGCAAATTTTATGTCTATGTCAGGTGTTAATCTGTGTGATGTACTGAATTGCATATACTGAGTTTTATTAAAGTTTAAAGACAAGCCATTAGCTGTAAACCATTTATTAATCAGTTCAAAGACATAATTTGAAATATATTCTGTAGATAAATCTGGAGTGTTTTTAATTCCTATGTTTGTGTCATCTGCAAATTAGACAAATTTTGAGTTTTTAGATGAAACACAGGGTAGATCATTTATATATATTAAAAACAATAGTGGCCCCAATATAGAACCCTGAGGTACTCCACATCTGATTAATTTCCACTCAGAAAACAGTGGACCTCTTAAGGCAGCCTTAAAATTCTCCATTGACACTTTCTGTTTTCTATTTAGAAGGTAAGAACTAATCCATTTATTAACAATGCCATCTATACCATAATACTTAAGTTTCTGTATCAGAATTTTATGATCTACACAGTCAAATGCTTTAGATAAGTCACAAAAAATTCCCACAGGAATTAATTTATCATTTATTCCTTCTAAAATATTGTTAGTGAATGCAAATATAGCTTGTTCTGTTGAATGACCCTTTTGAAAACCAAATTGTGATTTAGTTAGAATATTATTATTTTTTAGATGTTCATAAACTCTATTGTACATTGCTTTCTCAAAAACTTTGGAGAAGGCTGTTAGTATTGAAATTGGTCGGTAATTCGATAGGGATGCCTTATCTCCCTTTTTATAGAGTGGTTTAACTACAGCATACTTAAGCCTTTCTGGAAAAGTACCCTCAAGTAAACATATATTGAATAGACAACTTAGTATATTACTTAATTCTGTGGAGCACAATTTAATTAATCTGCTGGAAATCCCATCATAACCACTTGAGTATTTGCTCTTAAGGGATTTGATAATTTTTCTTATTTCTTCTGGAGTAGCTAATTTTATAGACATGGAGTTAAATTTTTCTTGGAAGCCTTTTTTGACAAAATCCATACTGTGAGTCACTGAGCTATTAGCAGTCAACTTATCAGCAACAGATAAAAAATGTTTATTAAAATTATCAGCAATTGAGAAATTAGATTCTACTGAATTTTCTTTGACAAAAATATCATTACTTGTTTGATTACTCTTTCCTGTTTCCTTTTTTACAATGTCCCATATTGTTTTATTTTTATTTTCAGAATCATGAATTTTATGTTTGTAGTACATACTTTTAGATTCTTTAATAACCTTTTTCAGTATTTTGCAGTACTGTTTGTAATGTGTTTTAACATTAGCATTCTCACTGTTCCTAGAGGCAATATACAACTTCCTTTTATTAACGCATGATGTAATTTAATACATTGGTACTAAAAATGTTGTATTTTTCATCCATACCTTGAGCACTGTATACCAGTTCCCAGTTTGTGGTATTCAGGCACTTTCTAAAACAAGTAACTGACTCATCATTTATTACTCTTAGTGCTAGTTCCTATTGAAGTGTTGATGGTTAATAACTGGGCATCGTGATCCGAAAGTCCATTGATAGATGGTATAACGTAGTTGGCCTTATTGGCAACTGAGAAAACGAGAAGGAAGAGTGTTTGGTAGTTTTTTTAGTAGGTTACCCAAAGTAATATTTCCCCCAAAAGATAACACTGATCAGGTGTAGAAGAGAATGTAAGACTCACATTGGTAGTAATACGAATTTTCGGAAGGAAGTTATGAGCAATCTTTAAGTCCGAACAGAGACGCTTTGTGGCAGTGATGACGCAATAGCCAGCAGATTCATAGAAGTATGAAAGAATGGTAATGAATGAATTAAGATACCAAGATGAAAGTATCAAATCGTTGTTTAGAAGTACAAAATATGGTTTCCAATGAAAGTTAGAGTAAATATGACTAATTTTAAGGTACTTTTTCAATAAAGGAAAAAATAGTAAGTCGAGAATAAAATAAGTAGTCAAAATAAAATTATGTCCGATTAAAGTCCTTCTCGTGAAAAGATGATGACAGCAGTTTGAGATCGTTGAGTTGAGTAGAAATATGTTAAAAGTAATTCCAAAGCGAAAGCGGTTAAAGCATCGTAGCTAACCAGGTTGTCGATAATGGGTAGAAATGAAAGTTGACAAAGGGGAAAGAAAAAACTAGAAAAACATCTGGGAGGCAACCTATTTTATGAAAGTACAATTTCTTTAAGTAAGTTTGGCGGAAAGTTTTATCAAAATAATGCACTCTCAATATAAGATATTTAATTTCAAAGTATTTAATTGGGATTCCATGATGGCTGACAAGAAGGGATGAAAACTTTGAGAGGCGATATCTTTTTAATTAAAGTGTTTTAGAAGGTAGTGAGATACACCAATTTAATTGTCAAAAGCTGTAGAATTCCTGAAGATTAGAACACTCGCGCTAAAACAAATAGTTGGGACACTAGATCTAGAAAATAGGTTCATTTAACTTCGAAAATTAATAACAACAAAAGGAGAGCAGATAGGAAACATTTTACAAGGATAGAAAATGCTTAGGATGAGGAACTCTACATTATCACAAAGTTTCAGGAAAATCGGAAAAACTTGGGGGGAAAGCCTTTGTGAGCGGAGTTGGGAGAGAGCGCATAGAGACGCTAGATGAGTGGAAATTCCCATCAGGCTTGGGGGAACCTATATAATGAGACTGTAAGGAACTAGACCGATACCGGGGTTGTAGTATCGCCTAAGTGCCTTAACTTACACTCTTGTCAACTAACAGTTCTCTTAAAAACTCAGCAAATAATTTGGATTTGACCATGTAGCCAAGGTAACTCAACTGAATGCTCAGGTCGCCACTATATTCGTTACCCACGAACATAGAAAGGGTTCTATGCTAACAACTGAAGCACACAAAGTCACTTTTAGAAAACTTCAAGGTTTTATTCTTCAAAATCAAAAGTTCAAAATTGCATTTACAGTCGAGAAGCCATATCGAACACTCGTTCCACAAGTTTGCAGGTTATGGAGAGAAACTACAGACCAAAACCCCAGTTGAAAATTAAAAGTCCATGTTGAGTAACCAAAACCACGCCCCAATCATGATGGCCGAACCCGGTAGTGCCAACTGAAAAAACTGAGCTACCAACATAAGTCGGAGTTGCCAACCTACCAACGCACACACGCTTAAATCATCTTGTTATCACGACTGCAAACCCGGAAAAGACACTGAGTCAAAATGGCTTCCCAATTTATACCCTCGCTGACGTCAGAGCCAAAATACAAGTTTCTACTAACGCCTAGGCGATCTAGGCCTGAAATATCTCAGTAACTAAACAGTTATCCAAAACTTTAAGTGTTGCAGTGTTTTGACATATTTAATTGTGAAATAATGAATATTTAGTGATTAACTTTAAGCAACTGGTTTAAAAGTTGTAAGTGTAGGAGTGAACTATTTCTCTACTCTGGGTAACTACTATTGTTCTGGAAACTTCTACATTTCGTCATTTTATTAACGCCATAATTTACATAAATGTTATTACTGTCACTGTGTTCTACAAAAATTCCTGATTTTATTGGTGTAACTTTTATTAAGATTGGTTCAGTGAAAGTTTAACTACGACGTAACTAAAGTGTGATTTCAGTTTTAATTTTATAACTTTATTTCTGTTAGTTTTATCGCAAATCTAAAATTACCATGAGATTCTCTGAATAAAAATACATATTCTGAAAGTTATCTCATCTCTGTATTTACTTTAGATCGGCTGGAAGATATTTCTAAGTTGACCTCATGGTCGTGATGAAAGCTGAATTTTGAGGTCTCTATAAAATCGGTTCTATTACTTGGAATGGCCTGAAATAATTATATGTGATATTAGATTTTTAGTTCTTTCCGGAAATCTACTTTTTATTCCGAATGTTCTCTAGGATTTTGAGATAAAAAATTATTAAAAGTGAAGTGCATCTGACGAAGTATAAAAATTGATTTAAGTTATTTAAACGTTCAGAAACTACAAAATTTTAGTGAATTTATATTTTAATTGCCTGATTACTTCATTAAAATTACTTTATTTGGTTCGAAAGTGTGTTAAAACAGTGAAATGCCAAATATTGGAAATTACTTGTGCACTGAACTGGATTATTATGGATTATCATATCAAAGGTTAGTAAAAGGTGTTAATATCACTACAGAAAATTGATTTATTTGGTTTATTTACTATTGAGTTACTTTCTTGCTCGTTAATTGATCTAAAAATGGCAAAATGCTTCCAGAGTAGAAATTCTTTAAGTCCAAGGTAGTATTATTACTGATTATTTAATTTTCAGTTGATTAACAGTTTGTTTATTATTATTCAAAGTTTATATTCGGCGTTTAGCAAATACTAAAGGTCTTTACTGCATTCAAATTGGTTTATAAGCTGCAAAGTTAACCTATATCAAAATCTTTTATGTGAAACTGAATTTGGGGGATTTAAGCTACTCCCTCCCAAACTGATGTTTTCTTTTTGTTATTAAAGGTTTATTTAGAGCATTTATTTAATTATGGATACATTTATTATCCCTAAAGGGTTTTATTTAGTGTGTTTGGTTACAGTGTCCTCATGCTACATAAAGCTTTACTCCCATAACCTGTACATGAACTGAAAACTGTCTTTTACTACAGAATAAGCTTTCCCTCTAATACCTAAAGGTGAGAGGCTAGAATTTACTAAAATTCTAAGATGCTTACAAGACCTGAGGCGGGACCTCGACCGCATTAGTTTCGAACTGGTTAGAGGGTGAAGGTGTGAAGTGTGGGCGGGCGTTATGGCAGTGTCGCATGGTGTGGGTGTCGCGTTAGAACAATCATGAATAAACGGACTTGGAATATTTGTAGACGGCAACTATAATTTTTGAAACAGATCATTAATTTAACAAACTTCTTTTCCATAATTTAAATTTTACAATTTGTATGATTTTGTTTGAGGTTTCAAGTGGAGTGAACTTTTTATTGTGTCTGAATTGAGTGTATGTAATTATCGTGGCATTAATCTGCAATTTTCGGAAACGAAGTCTTTCTGGTAACAATTGCTGTTGTCAGAGTGAATATGTCTTTAAACGTTGAACAATAAAATACTGGACTTTAAAATCTGTGTTGAGAACAATCTTTAGATATTAACCTTCATTGAAAAATCCCATTATTAAAACCATTTGGGTTGGCGACCGTTCTAATTAAATTAAATATTGTAGAGAAGAAAGTATAGGAAAGAATTGAGTTTGTGAACATTGGGGACTCCACTCCACCCCAATAAAGATTTTTTCCTACAATGGCTTGATGGTATAACTGAATTTTGAGGTATCTAGGAAAACATTGTCTATAGCTGAGTGACTATTATTCATTATTCTAGTTGGAAAATTAACTACCTGAATTAAATTGAATGAACTGACTAATGATTCTAACATGACTTTACAGGGTAAGTTATTTAGAAAATCTACATTTAAATCACCACATACTACTATGTTGACTTCTTTTCTGCTTAAAAATGTTAATAAGAGTTCAAACAGGTTCATAAAAAGAGAAAAGTTTCCCGATGGTGCTCTATATACTGTTACTATTATGAAAATTTCATTATTGAATCTTAGCTGTGTAGCACAGGCTTCAAAATGTTGGTCAACACAATATTTGCTAATACTTATATCCTCAAAACTATAACCATTTCTAACATAAGTGACAACTCCTCCTTTCTCCAAGTTCGTTCTACAATAATGAGAAGCTAAATTAAAATCAGTTACATTTGACATACCTATTCCTGCAGTTATATGGTGTTCAGACAAGCATAAAACATCAATTCTACTGATATCATTTAATTCATTTATGTGGACTAGCAATTCATCCACTTTATTTGTTAACCCTCTGATATTCTGATGTAATAAATTAATCCCTACACAATTTTTAATTTTGGTATCTGAAAACTCATTATTGTTTAAATTAATTTCTTTTAAAACTCTCTGCCTAATACATGATCCTAATCTAAAAATGGAGCTGCCCTAACACCATTAACAACAGGTATCTTTTCATGTGAATTTGTGGCCCCAATTAATTGTTTTGCTATGAGATCTGAAAGAACCCCCTTCCCTCTACTATTGAGGTGTAGGGCATGCCTAGTATAACCCCACCTATCAATAGCATTAGTTTACAATCGCCCGGGGAGAGTGGGGGGGGGGGTCGACTATCTGTAACCACTGCTTGGATCTGGTCTGCAGTCAACCATCTGCCAGCAACAGCTACCCACACCACATGCTGTTATCCATCTGTATGGATCCATGCCTACTCTAGGAGTATTAGAGCCTTCTTTCATCCACTGTGTAACAAGTCTGTATACTGACATTGCACTAAGGCCAATTCTTCAGGAGATTTCACAATAAGATGCACCCTTTGAAAACACGTCAATTCTCAGACCTCTTTCATAGTTAGATATTAGGGTATAGAGAGTAACTTTACCTTGGCATCTTTCAATTTTTAATCATTTAATACTCTTCATACTTGGGGCCAAATGGTGTGTTGGAATTTTAATTTGCGCCAGTTTGTGTATCAGTTGCTAAGTGGAAAGATTGAGCTGCACTTTGCTAGTCCTGGTCTGTACTGTCACCACAATGACAGTCGGCCGAGTGACGACTCGCCCCCTCGCGTCCACACTTTTCCATAGCTCGCCTTTGTTCCTACCTAGTCTTTAGTCTCCTTTAACATTTTCAAGTGATTGTTTCAGGGAATCAGTGTTGGGGATGACAGGTAGGTTTGGCACCCTACTTTATTTTGCACAGTTTTGGTACGAAAGTACATTAAAATACTTTTTTTGCTGACTCACGTAATCTCCTAACTGGTTGATCTTTTATGTACAAAAATAGTATCCCAGCACAGTATTAACAAATCATCACCACCAGTGCTCAAAATTGACTGGGCGTTAGGTGTAATTATGCCAGAATTGTTTTGTTTTATGCCTGCAATCTCAGTCAAAAGCATAGAAAATATGCCTAGGCATTAAAACTTAAATTAAAAAATAACGTTTGAGAACTTCAGTTTTATATGTTCAAGGTTTAATTCAACGAATTAATTTCATTTATAATTACTGTCATATTGTTGATTTGTGATACGTTTCTGAAGTTCAAGAGATGTGGCAACATTGTAGGAGAAGTACCACGAAGTATAAAAAACAATTCTAGTGCATGCATTAATCATTTAACGAAGGAAGTTAGGATGTCTCATAAAATTAATGACTTTATACCAGTTGTAAAGACAAGTAGCTACGGTATATTAAATAAACTGAATGTTTTTGTATCAGCGATCTTGCTGATAAATCATGCTTCAAAACTTTTAGAATTTGTACATCAAGGAAAATATTTTCCAATTTTTAGTTTACATGTTGATTTATTTGTACTTAAAAAGAAGTAATCCTCTGACAATGAATTGGAAAAAATTCGGAAATATGTAGGAAACAAACAAGTTACCTCTGAAGATGAAGATCAGTGTGTAAATTCAATAATTGTATTAACATATTTCACAATTTTGGTATATAACATTTTGGCATATTATATTATTTTATTCTAAACCTATTTACAATTTCAAATTGTGTTGGAGTAGGTTTTAAGCTATAAAAACCGTATTTTTATATTTATAATTACACCTGAAAATTTTCATTTTACACCTGAGTTTGGAAGTTAAGAGTAACAAATACGCCTGGATTTATAAACGAATTTCTAGCACTGATCACCACACTGTACCCGAATAAAAGATTGTCGCTTGTTTCAACGCAATCTCAATAAAATGTCAATCACTTTGCACTTGACGTGTTTGCTTTGTCTGAGGTTCTTTTCGATTCACTCAGTACTTTTTGTTATTGAAGAACGAGATTATAATACATTTTAATTTAAATATAGGTTGTAAAGATTTTTTATAGTAAAAATAATAATTTCATGCTATCTCAAAGTTCCAGTCACAGAGTTTCTTAATGGGAAACTCGCAGTGCACCTATATCATAGTCACCTAACTTGAAAATAAATCCTACAGATTAACGTGAAATTTGAACCACTCAGCGTCCTTCTCATTAACAGATAAGCTGCTTTGCCAGGGGCAAATGTCAATTTTAAGGTTTGCAAGTATTACAGTCGAGACCGGGGTTTGAACCGGGACCTTCAGTTTCCAAATCGTACGCAGTAACCATTTGAGTCACCAGCCCGAATATAGATGTAATGAAAAATAAGTTTTCAAACACGATAAAATAAACATACTCTTTTTCTATACCATTCATTTTTGCTATCAAAAGACATGAATCCACTTTTATATGTTTGAATACATCTTTTTCAGTACTTCTAAATTAGTCTTGCGTCTGTTATGATGTGTGATTTGGGAGTGGGAGGTTCGGTTACAAATGTGGATCTCAGCTGCAATTTTTGTGGGTCTTAAAATTGACCTTCAACTCTGGCAAAGCTTTGATTTTTTAATGCGAAGATGCTAGGACTCTTCCTACATTTTACAAACATGTGATGAACATGGATGAAAAAAAAAATACTTTTTTTAAGGCAAATAATAACATGAAAATAACATTTAGTCATAAGGGGAGGTAAATTTTCGAACTCTCTCTATGCGCTTCTCCATATCCAGCAGGCCAACACTGATCGGCACCATCAAAACATAAATCAATCCAATGACGACCAAGTGTCAGACGACACACCGTGCAATTTGGACAAACTTTGATCGAATGAGAACACTAAGGAACTTGTTGGTGCAGTGACAGTGCAGAACAGTATCGAGCAAGTGAGGCCCGATCTTCAGAGGAGTTAAAATTAACCCAAAAGCACTTTCGATCACCGGTGAGCAACACGTGGCTAAAATGATGTGATTTATGAGTTTGCAGCTGTTAAAGCTAAAAAGAGGGAATTGTGAATGCATCTATTTTTAGTTTATTTGTGTATCTTTTAAATTATGTTAATATTACAATTTTACTAACTATAAATTTTTAATAACAATAAATGTTTATCTAATTATATTTTACTAATATAATTTTTTACACTTACAAGATATTATATTTTACTTCATTTTGAATTTAAGTTTTCAACGGTTGCCACCATCGATAATCGCCCCGGGTGTCACCCATGCTAGCTTCGCCACTGATAGTGGTTCCGGTCCATAAAGGAGAGTTGACAAATATAGTTGAAAACTATAGGCCAATCAGTTTGGTATCAGTGGTAGGTAAATTAATGAAGAGATTAATATGCAATCATATCAGACGTGTCTGTGACGAACATAATTGGTTTTTAAGTCAGCAACATGTCTTTAGACAATGATATTCATGTGAACTCAGTTAGTAGGCTATATGCAAGATATTTCTGATTAAATGGACAGGGGAGGTCAAGTTGACAGTGTAGCACTAGATCTTTCAAAGGCCTTTGACATAGTGAGCCATAAAATGATGCTAAATATGGTAGAAGAATTCCTAAAAGGTAGAAAACAAAAAGTCAGTGTAGGAAACGCAATACAAAACAAGTAGGAGTGAACATGGGAGTACCACAGGGTAGTGTATTGGGACCATTACTGTTCATTATTATGATGAATGATTGTGTTAATGGTTTACTGTCAGAGGTTAGATTGTTTGCAGATGACATAATGTTATATAAAAGGATCAAAACAATAGAAGATTGTAAACAGCTGCAGGGTGATCTAGATAAGATAACTAGCTGGGTTAGTAAACATGGGATGAAGAATGGAAAAAAGAGCCAGCTTATTAGGTACACAGATAAAAAGCAAAAGATTGATTATAATTATAAAGTGGGGAAGGAGCTACTTATTAAGTAATTGAAATATAAGTACCTAGGGTACCTAGGGTACCTTGGGGTACAAAACTCTGGTCAGACCACTGCTGGAATATGGGGGTGTAGTATGGGACCCACATTTTGGGTATCAAATACAGGAGTTGGAGGGAGTGCAGAGAAGGGCTGCTAGCTTTGTTGTTGGAAATTACTGAAAAACACAATTGCTAACTAATATGATAAAGGAGTAAGAGTGGGATTCATTGGAGGATAGAAGAAGAGTGAAGAGAATCATGGTAATGTACAAGGCCTATATTGGTGATGAAGCTTGGAAAGATATTGGTGGGAAAATTAAGAGAGGTGATTGCAGGGGAAAAGATGACCATGACCACAATCTGGCTCTTGATTTCAGGCACAAGGGTGTGGGAAAATTTTCTTTTATTGGAAAGGGTGTAAAGGGTAGGGTAAAAGTGGGTTGGTGGAGGAAGGGAGAAGGTGCTTGCGTACGGAGATTGCCACTGGAGCATACACTCCATCGGAATTTATCAGTTATTGTTATTATATTTTGTTTATGCTATTTTATTTACTACCTGTACAAAATGCATCTTTTGGAAAAAATAACCTGACTGCTCACAGGTCTTTGTCTACAACCCTCAAGCATTTATGAAACTGCTGTATTAATCCACTTTCCAAGGAAACATTTTTAATTTTTTTTTTAACTTTCCAATTAGTTACAATTATTTATCAATAATGGTTATTTACTGTGTATTTCTCTCTTTAAGATATGATATTGACCAAAACATTGCAAAACCTGATAGCTGAGGTTGTACATTGTAATGGGTAAAGAAATTATTTTAGTGAACGCAGAGATTAGCTGGATAATTTCTTCACACCAATCAAGAGACTGATGAATAAAAAAAACTGAAAGGCTGTTAAAGTAATAAACTACAGTCTACATCACTAAGTATGTAATTTTGTATTTGCAGGAATTAGCAAAATTTTACCAAGAATAACAGATATAAAAACATACTTTTATAAACTTGCAATTCAAGAAAGATGAGAAACTCAATTTAACTTTACTCACTCAGCTGTCAGCACTAAAAGGAGGAAATCAAATGAACATTCAGCACCATTCCGAACCCCATCAACTACTTGTTTCACTGTTAGTTTTGAACGAATGGACATAACAAAATTATCCCAATTCTTCTTTTGTATAAGTTCTCCACTGCTGATGAAAACAGAACAAATGTCAGTATGATATTGGTGATAATTCACAGTTATATTATTTCTGTAATGAATATGACATACCTATTGTCATTTGGGTCTTCATCTGCTGTTCCATCACCAAGGCCATGGTAGAAAACATTGCATGGTACGACACTGGATATGGAAATAATAATTTTAATAGTATATCAAAAAATTCAAATACTATAAAAATATTGAAAATATAATATGATTCTATGAGTGGCTGCTTTGACCACAAGGCTTGTGCAAGCTCAGCCACTTACTTCTTTTAACATGAAAAATGGTTTAACCCAAAATATTCTATTTTTGGTGTTTGTGTATTGTTTGGTGTTGCCGCTGCCCTCCTCCCTTCAACTTTGGTGAGTGTTGGATGTATTTTATCTATCCTTTCCATATAAATAGTCTCATGGCAGTTCTTTCCTTCCATTGTTACCGAAAATATACTTATGGTGATTTAAGAGCAGATTAGTGGGAAATACATGTTGTACTATTATTTTTATATGGAAATTAAAGGAACAATATAACCATCACAAAAATTGAAAGGACGAGGACAGCAACAATATATATATGGGCTATGACCTTCTTGAAGAAAATATAACAATGTGACCAAGCTAATGAGGGCACCCATGGGCAACACAGCCACATAAATGGTGGCTGTCAGAAGTAACCAAAATTGACTAACAGTTTTATGTGAATCACATTGAACTAAGGAAAAAGGAAACTGCTTTAGGCAATATAAATTGCAAGGAAAGAGAAAATGACTCATCACTCACCAAAGTTGAAGGTAGTGACGAGGAAAGAACATATATCACGAACACACAAATATACACAATATTTCGGTTATTAAACCTTATTCATGTTGGATAAAATGAGTCATGAGGCTCGGGAGGTGTGCACACACGGAAGATTGCTACTTGACTGGATGGATTATCAATATGGCGGTGGGACTGAGATTTTATATGTATTTATGTAGATCACAGATGGTGGTAGAAATAACAATATACCAAAAAAAAGGGAGGGGGAGAATTAAGCTACAAATATGGATGGATAAATTTTGAAAAAATAAAATAAGGTAATTAATTAAATGACAATAATGCTGCTACTAATACTACTAATAATGAGTGATGCGTCAAGGAAAGGAATTTTATCGGTGGTTGAGGCCCGGTGGGTGTCTGGTAGCTTAGATATTTTTACTATAGCTGCTAGGTTCTTGTATAGTTTATAAAGCATTCATCTATCTCAACATTTTAGACCTGACTCATTTAAAATTTTGAACATCTTGTCCCACCTAACATTATCAAAAGCATTTTCTAAATCAACAAACACCATAAAAGTATCCTTTTCTTGGTCTACACTTACTTTCGGGTTTTGCACTGCGATTTATTTGCTGATAACGCCAACGTTTCGGCCCCAACCTGGAGCCTTCGTCAGGGCTTCTGTCTATTTCGCCGACTAGTGCTTTTTTTGATAGACTTGACACTTAATTCACTGTTTATTATCACAGGCAAAGATGATTTTGATTATCCGCCAAAGAATATTTTCTGTTCCAAAGAGATTTCTGTATTACGGAGCGATCTTGTAGTTGTTACGTGTTCATTTGCTAACACACACTTCCACATTTGGCTTAAACCATAGCCGCCATCTCTGTTGAAATTGTTCGGATTATTGTAAATTTCGATTGATTCCCTTATTTTCCTTTCTAAAAAATCCTTTGGCTTTGCTATGATCGTAGTTTTATCCCACTGAATTTTGTGGCATCCTTCTACATGATGTTCTGCCACTGCCGATTTCGTGGTTTGTTCTTTCACCCTAACGGAGACTGCTCGGCATGTCTCACCTATGTACACCTGACCACAATCGCAGGGAATCTTATACACACCACTCGATTGTAATGGTGCTCCACAATCTTTTGCTGACCTTAAAATGCTTCTAACCTTGTTTTTACTGGTGATGATAGGTAGGTCATTGATTTTGGCCAGCACTTTACCCATCCTCTCAGTGACTCCCTTTACATATGGGAGAAGAGCCTTCTTCTTTTGTTTCATTTCTTTTTTGTCGTCGTCCTTAAGCTGTCTGCGTCTCAAAGCACGGGCTATCATCTGACCACTACATCCCACCATCACCCTGCTCAAAAAAGAACATTGATCAATAGTTTATTTTATAGGGCGGAGAGAGTCGCGGATTCTGACCATATAAAGGAAGAAAAGAAACATCTTAATTGGGCCCTGCGGCAGAATGGATATAGTGGTCAGATAATAGCCCGTGCTTTGAGACGCAGACAGCTTAAGGACGATCACAAAAAAGAAATGAAACAAAAGAAGAAGGCTCTTCTCCCATATCTAAAGGGAGTCACGGAGAGGATAGGTAAAGTGCTGGCCAAAATCAATGTCCTACCTATCATCACCAGTAAAAACAAGGTTAGAAGCAAGGTCAGCGAAAGATTGTGGAGCACCATTACAATCGAGTGGTGTGTATAAGATTCCCGGCGATTGTGGTCAGGTGTACATAGGTGAGACATGCCGAGCAGTCTCCGTTAGGGTGAAAGAACATCTTCGTCACTCGAGACTAGAACAACCATGAAATCGGCAGTGGCGGAACATCATGTAGAAGGATGCCACAAAATTCAGTGGGATAAAACTACGATCATAGCAAAGCCAAAGGATTTTTTAGAAAGGAAAATAAGGGAATCCATCGAAATTTACAAAAATTCGAACAATTTCAACAGAGACAGCGGCTATGGTTTAAGCCAAATGTGGAAGTGTATGTTAGCAAATGAACACGTAACATTTTTCAGCTTGTGCCTTCTTTGGAAGTGTGAAGATGATACTTTTATTAAAATCAGTTGGTATTCTTCTATTTCATAACTTTCCGATGTCAGGTTGAATAACCTGTGGATTCCTCTTCTTCTAAGGATTTCAGCAGTTTTGCATGACTCTTATCAATTCCAATTGCCTTATTTGATTTCAAATCATTCAAAGATCAAATTCTGTCCTCAAAACTGTCATATTTTCCAGTACACTGTTGCTCAAGTCATCCCCATCATATAAATTCTCAGTGTATTTCTTCTATCGGTTAGCTCTATCTTCTGAGCTTAAAGTAGGTTTCCCATCACCATCATTCCTTCATTGCTCCAAAATTTTGTTTGGTCTGCCTATCTGCCACATCTAGTTTATCAATGAACATTTGATTTTCTATTTCTTCACAATTTTTCTTGCAGCCATTTTTCTTTTCCTTCTTTTGCATTTCCTGTTTATTTGATTTCTAAATTTTCTGTATTGCTCTCTTCCTGCTTCATCCTGAGCGTTTTTGTGCCTTCTCCTCTGATCCAACAGCTGCAAAATTTCTTCTGTGCTCCAAGGGTTTTGGGTGGCTTATTCCCTAAAGCCTAATGTTTCTATACCAGCTTTTATTATTTCTCTCTGCAATGCTATCCTCGGTTGAGCTTCATAATTACTTCTTAGACCCACATCTACCATTTCTGCAAATTATTCTATCAGGGTTAGATTGTTTCAATTTATGCACATACAGTTTGTTCTCCTTAATTTTTTTAATTAATTTGTCTAATTGCAAGGGAGCTAACACTATGGTGGAAATTCCCCCAACCATCCATTTATCCCTTTTTTATATACATATTTTTTTTTTAAATTTACTATTATGATTTACAAATTTTAATTCTAAATTCCTTAAGCACTTTTGGAAACTACACTTGGTAATTTGTTCCAATCCCTGATACCCTTACCAACAAAAAAAATTGTCCCCCACTTCCTTATGCATGAAATCGAGCACAATCTTGTGGTCATGGTCGCCTTTCCCCTACCATGCACTATTCCTAATTCCTTGACCTATACCCTCCAAGCTCCATCAGCAACATATATCCTGTACACTCCCAGCACTCTCTTCACCCTCCTCCTTTCCTCCAATGAGTCCCAACCCAGCTCCCTTATCATATCAGTTACTGACTGTGACCTGTGATAATTTCCAGAAACAAATCAAATTGCTCTTCTTTGCACACCTTCCTCCTGTATTTGATAACCAAAATGTGGGTCCCAAACTACACCACCATAATCAACGAATGGTTTACCAATGTTTTGTAACCCAACTCACTTACTTCTCTGCTACATCCTCTCATCACCCTCTCCAATAAATGAAGGATTTTGTAACCTTTTCCTACCATCTGCCCAATCTTCTCTGTCCAATTGAGTTTGTTATCAAATGTTATGCTAAGATATTTATACTTCAAGCTTTCAAAAAGCAATTTTGACCCCACCCTATAATCATAATTAAGCTTTTGTTTTTTATCTGTGTACATAATAAGCTGACTCTTCTTGGCATTTATCTTCATTCCATGCTGACCAACCCATTTAGTTATTCTATCCAGGCCACACCTGCAGCTTTTCACAGTCTTCACCTGTTTTAATCATAATATATGCCATCATACCATCTGCAAAATACCTAGACTCTGACCGTAATCCATCAACACATTCATTCATTCGAATTCTGAATAGCAAATGGTCCCAATGCCCTGTGGCACTCCCATATTTACTGCCACCTCTTTTGATAATGTATTTCCTACTATAACACTTTGCTTTCTGGCTTTTATGAATGCCTCTACCCAGCAACTAACTTTTTCATCCAGTCCAATAGATTTCTGTTTATTTAAAACCATTTTATGGCCCAGTGTGTCAAACGCCTTAGATTGCTTGTAATGCTTCTTTATTCTCTTGAATTTCAGCCTACACTTCAACTTTCAGATTATGGTCAGAGTCTATATCTGCCTCTGGGTATGCTTCACAGTCTGGAACTTAATTTCTGAAGCTATTACTATTCATTATTTCTTGCGTGAGGCGTGTGCGCGTGCTCACACACACACACACAGACAAAAATTCTGAAAATTTATGGTTATGTCCTACGTATCACTGAGTGAAACATTGTGCATGCTCCACAACACATATCATACACCAGCTAACCAGCTGCCACCGCACTAGTTCCTACATAGATCTCACTAAAGAGCAACTCTTGGTCAGAATGAAAGGCCACAGACAGACAAACAGTCCACATCTACAATTTATACCTTCCAATACCAGAACATGCTAACTACCTCAATTCTAACAACTTCAATGTGTTTTCCCCAAAACCACCACTGGTTCAGAACTTGGGAGATGGGAACTTGCATACCAAAATATCCTGGATGCCAGACACTCACCTGGCTTCAACCACCAATAAAATTCCAATTTTTACCCCATCACTCATTATTATTAGTATTATCATTTAAATAGTTACAAATTGCTTTAAAATTTATTTTTCATTTTAAAAATCTGTACCCTTTTGTTATATTATTAATTCTATCACCACCTGCAATATACATAACATCTCAGTCTCTCCCGACATATCAATAATTAACTCAGTCATGTTATAAACTTTTGCATGTGCATATCTCCCAAACAACATTCCCTACAACATGAATAAGGTGTAAAACCAAAATATTGTGTATTTTAGTGATCGTTGTGTATGTTTGTCATTTGTTGCAGCCTTCAACTTTGGTGAGTAATGAGTCATTTTCCCTTTCCTTGTCATTTATGTTGAGTACTATGTTACTACTCTGGATAAAAAGTAGCTTATGTATTACCTGATGACCTAATTTATGTGTATTTTCATTAAAATCCAATAATTAATTTTCACATGATTTATGTCTCTCAACAGCGAGGTCTTTAGAGACGGGAAAGGATGGGGGCAAGGATGGTGGAAAGGAATGGGAAGGAATTTAGCCATGGCCTTTTGAAGGAATCATCCCGGCATTAGCCTGGAGTGATTTGGGAAACAATGGAAAACCCAAATCTGGATGCCCGGACAGGGATTCACATGAAGAGCAAAGAGAAAAATGAAATAGGGTTTTGGAGTCTGTATAAATGGAAATTTTGTAACTTACCTTTAAACGAATTATCATATATCCTAATCAACGATATAAGCATGTCACATTCTGCCAATTAATTTTTTCATGTTCCATGAACAGAAAGGCAAACTAAAATTCCAATGCTTTTTTTAAATTTGTTATATCCATCACCAGTAGTGTATATTGCAATAAATCTTTTTGAAATAAATTTACTGTGCACACACAACTTATCTAAAATTTTATTGTACAGTACAGATTTAACATCTTTTTGACATCACATCAAAATGAAGCATACCCCACATCGCACGCAGGACAATGGCTGCACATTAATCGAACACCATCAAATTCTGACCAATGGTTTTTGTGTAGATATCCCTCATCCCAACTTGCTGACAGGCAGACACAATTTAAAATGATAATAATAATAACACACCCATAGTTGATTCCTTATTAATCATGCTCCACACTCATTTTAAATCTTAAAATGCCCAGCCTTTTTCCTGGTTACAGTTTTATTATATGTACAGACAGGGTGATACACCACTGTTTAAATTAACACCATATACTTGATACATACCAGAGAAATCACTCACTGGGATGTAAGAAAATGGAGATATTCTAAGTAAAAATACCAGAAATTTCTGTTGGGAGAGTGTAAGCTAGCCTATAATTTTGTAACTACGTATCAAAATTTGTTCTTAGAAGTGCAATTTCATTTAAAGAACCTAGTAACCAAAGTTTAGAAGTCTTTTCTGAAGTATTTTAGGTGACAGATTAGAGAAAAGAGATATAGTAAATTAATAAACAGTCATCACATTTTCGCATATAGGATTTAAAATATTCTTGAAAGAAAAGGGCCACATTCATAACTAACAAGAACCAACGACTTTTATTACATGACATATAAAATTTTCAGGATTTAGATAAAAGTTAAGTAGGCCTACCGTTTATAGTGGTTTAAGTGAAAATTAAATAAATGACACAATAAATAGAAATAGTCAAAGTCAGATGAGAAATAAATTCACAAGAGGGATCATATTTAAATTAAAGAAGAATTTTTCCTAGAAATAAAGCTTGAGTGGTTTTTAAATTTATGCAATAGGTTGACAGATCTCAGTGAAAGAAGAAATTATTATTGAAACCATGATGGTGTTCCCACCAGCCACCTTGCAACATTTCTAATTATTAGGCGGATAAGGATATAATTATAAACGAGGGAAAAAGCTACAAAGACTTGTTATTACAGTAGAATCCAGCCACAATCTTATTGGAAATTGCTCTTAGAATTGTTTAAAGCCACTTTCAGATTGATAGCTTTAATAGCTTAGGAAATATTAATTAGTTCAATTCTATTTCTGCTGATGAGTTTTACTTCACCCTTCTGAAAATAGTAAACTGGGAGATTTTAGTATCAAATAAAAGAGTAGTCAATTAGAAGTAAAATAAAAGCTATTTCAGTTTCATAGCTGTAAAATTGTAGAAGTTATTAACAAGTTTTGGAATCTCAGAAAATATTTTTTTACAGCCAAACTATTGAAGCTACAAATTTTTTTATATGGATCAAAATTAAGACTTTTTAAATGACCTAGCTACTGCCAAAATTTCAGATCCATAGGAATATTTTAAGCCACCAAGGTAATATGTATGACAAAATCTCCAAGCTTTAAGGTCGACATTTGATCAAATCATGGGACTGCTCTCATGTGAACAGGAAAAACATAGAGTTCCCATGGGTTTTTCTGTATATATCAGCCCTCAGTTATCGTCATTTCCAGTCAAGTCGTATGAGCGTAACCACGCTCCGCAGTGTGTCGTTTTGGCACAAGTCTATGATGTAAGGTGCAGGTAGATGCGCCCCAGTCTGGCAGAATTAGAGCATGACTACGCTGCTCTGATGCAGAATTTTATGCCATGTGGTGCGGCAGCGTAACTTAAGTAACAGTCGTTGGCAGACAAGTTGAATTTTCAGGGTGTGTGACAAAATTTTATCATCTTCCATGCATTAGTGAATTTTATTTTCAAATAATGGGGTTTGGTCTGGCTAGATCGCGTTAATCGTTCCTGCAGTTTAATATCTTTGGAGACTTTGTCCGATATCAATTTAGTTTTGTGACTTTGTTTAAAATTGAAGAATATAGTGACCATCTATCAGCAGTTACCAGTGACTTTTATTAACTGTTACCTTTCCTAATTTGGGGGTTAATTAAATTAGGTGGCAGGCGAGTTATTGTTGCAAACCACAGACTAAAATTATCCAAGGCATGATCACGGTTACAGTTGAGATCAGAATGTTTGATAAAACCCCACTGAACTTTTGTTCTTACAAGAGAAAGAAGTTTATAAATCAAAAAAATTATCCCAAAATAGTTGAAATAAATGAACAAGCAGTGCCAAGTTGAGCATTCCTAGGAATTTTGTCAGAGTGAGGCATAAAATGATTGTAGATGAGATAAAACCCATTAAAATGGATAAAAGTGATTTGCTAGATGAATAATCATAAACTGGTGGAAAGAAAAAAGTAGCATATGCTATATCAGAGATGTGGAAGTTAAGACAGAAATGTCACTATTGAGACCATTGTTGTTCACTGTTCTAATGAATGACAGTGTTGATGATCTACATTCAGAAGTTGGTTTATTTGCAGGTGGAATAAGGTTAAATCATCATCATCATCATTAGATGTTTCTGTTTTAGCGGGCCATCCTGCACATCCTCTTCCAAGTCTGGCAGCCTTTCCAAGGTTTTTTTCCTCCATCACTTTCCTCCAAACAACTCCCTTAGCCTCTACATCTATCTTCACTTGGTACATCCATCTTGCCCAAGGTATTCCAACTGGTCTCCTTCCCTTCCCGCTGTTCAGCAGTGCTACTTTCAGCATCTTCTCCTCCTCCATCCTCATAACATGTCCCAATCACTGCATTTTTTTCCTCCTTAATATCTCTTCCAATGCTTCCACTTATAGTCTCTCCCTGATATTTTCATTTCTAATTTTTTCTTGCCTGGTGACATTCTCTATCCCTCTCAGAAACCTCATCTCTGCCGCCTGCAATCTGCTAATATCTCTTTTTGTCCAAGTCCATGTTACAGAACCATAAGTCAGTATGGGCTGGTAATTTACTTTATAGAGCAGAATTTTGGCATCCTTCCCTATATTCCACCCTATATTACATCATTTATCTGCTGATACAAATGTCTGCTCTTCCTTACTCTCTCGCTTATTTCTTCCTCCATCTTTCCATTGGTAGTTACCTTGCTTCCCAGATACACAAATGATTCTACCCATTCCAAGGAAGAAGTAATACAACATGAGAAAGGAACAAGTGGGACAAACACGTAAGATGGCCATTAGAAACAATGATGAAACTAAGGAAAATGGTAGCAGCTTCTAGGCCTTCCTCCTTTCTCTTATTTGTCTGTTCATTTCACCTATTTATTTCACAACCCTTGGTTCCTCCCAAAGTTCCCGCTGTTCTGTTTGTTTTCTCTGGAGTCAGATTATCTAGCACTGAAGAAGGCAGATGCCGAAATATTGCGTATTTGATTGTCAACATAAGTGTTCCCTCTCATCACAGCCATTCACTTTAGTATGTGGTGGGTTAATATCCTTTATTATTTATATCACCTAGAAGCCGCTTCCATTTTCCATAGTTTCATCATTGTTGCCTAATCACCATCTTACGTGTTTGTCCCGCTTGTTCCTTTCTCGTGTTCTATTACTTTTTCCTTCCACCTTTCTCTTATTTGTCTGTTCATTTCAGATATTTATTTCGCAACCCTTGGTTCCTCCCAAAGTTCCCGTGTTCTGTTCGTTATCTCTGGTGTCAGATTATCTAGCACTGAAGAAGGCAGATGCCGAAATGTTGTGTATTTGTTTGTCAACATAAGTGTTCCCTCTCATCACAGCCGTCCACTTTGATATGTTGTGGGTTGATTTCCCTTTTCTTTATTATTTATATTGCCTAGAAGCCACTTCCATTTTCCTTAGTTTTATTATAAAAATAAATACTACTGAATCAACGAGCTCGTGAAAAAGCCACATACTGGTGTCCATATGAAAAAATAGGTTCTGGTAAATACAATTATGCACTTTGAAGCAACTGACCTTGTCCTTTATTGATGGTTACAACAAAAGTTACTTTCATCAGGAATTATTTTTTTACCATTTAAAAAGATGTGGTTGGATCAGAAGGTATGACATTAATGCGAGGTATGGGAATAGTCTTATCGGAGTGAATGAATTTAGCATTGATGATGTACTTTTCCAAGTGAATTACCACTAATCTTGCACCATTAATTAATCCCTGATTAGCATTACGATTTCTATTTAACATAGTAATAGCATTTTTCTTTAAAAGCAATTTATGAGATAGTAAAGCGAACGCTCTCAGAAACAGTTCCAGCAATTTGGATGAATTTTCACATGTATTTGCTTTTAAATTTTACAACACGATTTTACAACAACACAAAAACATTGAGCAATTCTTCTATTTGGTATCTCAGAAACTGCTCTAATGCCATATCGAGGAATAAGTTAGGTTTTTATAATATATCTAATCTATCCAATCTACAATACTATTTGTTCAGTCTGCCAGTAAAGGCCCCTGCCAGGCAGACCTCACACACAACGCGCCTGCACGCCGGGATACATATACGACTCCAAACAGGCGCAGAGACATCAAAACAAACCAGGAAAACAAATAGAATCATCTAGAAGCTAAGTGGGACTATTTCTTACAGAGGTCGCCGTACTACCACACAACGGAATTCCTGCGCCAGGCCGCCTATATAAGCGTAGCCGGCCGCTCCACCGCCAGTTCCGGCCTGACCGCGGAACCAGCTTCAACTACAGAAGACCACCGGAAGTTCGCGAGAAGTAGAAGCCGTCTCTCTCTACCCCGGATCAGGACCAGGCTAAATTTCTCGACGGTCATCCGCTAACTGTACCACATTTGTTATTGTTTACCAGTGTTTTGTGTACATAGTAATAAACCTCAAGGAACCATTAAGTGTAGTTCACTTCAGTGGCGACGAGGATGGGATAAGAACTCTCGACCATCATGGCTACGCCAGCAGCACCTACTGAATGGCAACAGTTCCTCCAAGGACTTCTACATCAGTTCTTCGAATCTCAGAGACAACTGATTGCGGAAGTCAGGAATCTCCGCCAACCCACGGCCCCACCTCCGTTCCCAGCATTCAACGACGACGTCGAAGAATGGGAGACCTACGAGAAGCGCATAAAACAACACTTCGCAATTCATCACATATCCAAAGAAGAAGACCAGCGTGCATATTTCCTTTCCTGGAACCAATCAAAGATGTATGTCTTGCTCACCAAACTTCAGCCACAAGACCCCGACACCCTCACCTTCACGACCATCTGTACGACACTGAATGCATACTACAGACGCCGGTACCATGTCGTCGCGGCCCGCGTCGAATTCTATCAATGCCGGAGAAGCCCGATCAGACGTATCGCCAGTGGGCGGCCGAACTCCAAGGCCTTAGCAGAAAATGTAAGTTTCAAACTCGTTGTTCCCACGAATCCTACGCCGACGACATGGTGCGTGATCACATCATACAGGCTGCACCAGATGCCGCACTCCGGCATGACGCCCTCAAGTTAGAGGACCCATCCCTGGAGCAGGTCATCGAACTTGCCTACAAATTCGAAATATCTACGGCCGCAGATCGCCGCCTGGAGTCCTGGGCGGATGTGGCCGCAATCCGAACCGACGTAGAGGACACACAGGTTGTCGCCGCCATCCAGAGCTCCCAGTCGCGCTCCTCCCGACACCACAACCGGGGACCGCTTCCTCAGAAGGACATCGAACCGGCCCGTTCCGGCAGGGGCAACCAAGTCTCGGCAGCAGCAGCGGATCCCGCAGCGCCGACGCCGCAGCCCGCTCCACCTACCCTCCTGCCCCGCCTGTTATTCAGCACATGAGAGGGAAAATTGTCCGGATCGTTGGGCTGAATGCTCACGTTGCGGCAAGGAAGGACACCTGGCGTCCGTCTGCCGCACCAACACCACCAATGCCAATCCCGGCTCTCGCCGCCCAGGGTCTTACCAAGACAGGTTGAGCGGCGCACCTATGGATATCAATCAGGTAGACACTTCCACAGCATCCAAACTTTTTATTGACGTTACGGTCAATGGCAAGCCCCTGCGCCTACAAGTCGACACAGGAGCAGCAGTCTCATTGCTTAATTATACTACTTATGTGCAAATTGGCTCGCCCCCCCTCTCGCCGGCCCCCAAGCGCCTCCTGACATACAACAAACAGGAAATAGCACTCCTGGGACAGTTCACAGCAAACGTCATGTATAAGTCTGTACATCGTACAGTCCCCTTTTTAGTAGTTAACAGTTCTCTCACAGCAGACTTATTTGGACTGGACGCTTTCCGCTTATTCGGATTTTCAATTGAGGATAACATACACCTCGTATCTCAGCATGTTCCTTTTCCTGAAGTGGACGCCCTTTGCACCGAGTTTCAGGACCTGTTCTCACCAGGCGTCGGCTGTGCAAAGGACTTCGAAGCATCACTCCAACTCCGGCCGGACGTACGGCCTCGATACTTCCGGGCACGCCAGGTACCCGTAGCGCTTCAACAACCACTTCAGGAAGAACTTCAACGTCTCCAAGACGAAGGGATCCTCCAGCCGGTGCGGTTCAGCCCCTGGGCCACGCCGTTGGTCATAGTTCAGAAGCCAGGACGCCGCTTACGTCTCTGTGGTGACTTTAAGACCACCGTCAACCCGCATCTGCTGGTAGACGACTATCCACTTCCGAGACCGGACGACCTCTTCCGTAAACTAGCAGGAGGTACCTACTTTACAAAAATTGACCTGGCAGAAGCATACCTTCAAATCCCTTTGGATATCCAGTCCCGACAATACACAGTCATCAACACTCCCTCTGGCCTCTTCCAACTCAACCGGCTCATGTTCGGCTTGGCCAGTGCTCCAGCGATTTTTCAACGGTATCTCGAACAACTTCTCCAGGATATTCCGGGATGCATCAACTATCTCGACGACATAGTCGTCACGGGACCCTCCGCTGCCGAACACATGACCAACCTCCGCCTACTCTTCCTCCGCCTCCGTGCAGCAGGATTAAAATGCAACCTTTCCAAGTGTCAATTTTTTCAACAATCCATTTCCTACCTGGGTCACATCATCGCTCAGGAAGGCATCTCCCCAGCATTTTCCTATGTGGACGCTATTTCCAACTTACCTCGGCCTCAGGATCTACATCAGTTGAAATCTTTTTTAGGCAAGATTTCATACTACAGAAAATTTATACCCTCAGCAGCACAAGTGGCAGCACCCCTGTACCACCTCTGTCGCAAGAATGTCCCGTTCCGTTGGACCCCAGCTTGCGAGACCGCATTCCACACCCTTAAACAGCAGCTCAAGTCCGCAGCATGCCTCATGCCATACACTCCAAACCTCCCCTTGATACTTGCCACAGATGCATCCGATTACGGTGTGGGGGCAGTTCTGTCTCATAAATTACCAGATGGCACGGAACGCCCCGTAGCCTACATCTCCAAAGCCCTATCGGCTGCTCAGCTTAAATATTCTCAAATCGAGAAAGAGGCGCTAGCTATTGTTTTTGCCTGCTCCAAATTCTA